>JAVIAB010000092.1:129762076-130314576 GCA_032433765.1 Megaustenia siamemsis
AAGGAAACAACAGATAAAATGGTTAGGCCACGTGACAAGGCAGAAAGAACAAAACACAACACACGAGCCTTCAACGAACGTTGTGAGAACACCAGACCCAAGGGTCGACCACGAAAAAGATGGGTCGATGGAATATTAGAAGCACTAGGAAATATAACAGCAGCAGAGGCGAACAGAAGAGCAAAAGACCGCAAATTATATCTCCCCTCGACGCTGAAAGGCAGATGAGGGAGGAAAGAAGAAGAGAAGAGTCAATAACATGTTTTAACACCAGTCTTACAACAATATATTATCCCTGTTAACGCGTTGAAATGCTTGCAAGCTCTATGTCAATGTTCATTCTTTGCTGCTACTTTATCATCATTCGTTGTTAATTTCTTTCTGGCTTTTCATCACTAGATTGTAGAGCAAATCATCGCTTCTAGGCATGGTTCATGGCACTTGGTTTCTTCATGAAATCTAGTGGAGCTGTCTTCTAGTGTTTACACTTTAGTTTGAAGTCCCCATATTTCCGTGTGAAGAACAACCTTATTCGGGGGATTGAGAATAACTGAATTTTACAACTCACATATTATCTATCTGTAATTTCCATTTGATTACATTATATAAATTGATAATATAATTTGATAAATATAATATCCATTCAATAAATGTTAAGTTCCTCAGTGTCAAATGATGGTATATTGCAGTTTCCTTGTTTCAATTGCAGGGACAATAAGTTCCGGTAAACTTGAAGAAAATAAAAACATTGGCATGAAGTATAAATGTTCCTTTAGTCTATATAGCTCAAAATAGACTATTAAAATAATAAAACACATCTCAAGCAGAGACAAGATATATCTTACATAAATATATATATAGCCTTGTTTATACTGATACTGTTGATACCTTGTTGATGGTTCATTTGAACACGTACTTCTCTTATTTTGTATGACTCATTTCAACGCGGGCGTATTACTGTTACATCAACGTTTCAACAAGTGGGTAGTACACTGATCTGGTCGAACAGAAGGACACAGATGTCGCTACTTGTTGTTAGCCGTGCCACAGCGTTGATTTATTTATTTTATGAGCAGCTCAACATTTAGACTAATGCTTCTATATTGCAGAGATATTCGATACTATTGCCACATCATCTCTTCGCCAATAAAAACATAAACATAAGCTATCTTCTTCTTCTTCTTTCTTATTCTTTCTTCTTCTATCCTTCCTCTATTGCCGTTAGCGTCGAGGGGAGATACAATCTGCGATTCTTTGTTTTCTGTTGGTCTCTTCTGGTGTTATCCCTCCTAGTGAATCTAGTATCCCCTTTATCCATATCTTTCTCTGTCTTTTTTCTTAATCTGGCGTTTTCGTAGCGTTTGTTTATTGCTCTTTGAGTCATTGCTAGTTCTTTTTGTCTTGTTATGTGGCCGAACCAATTTTTCTGTTGTTTTTTTATGTATTCGATGGCTGGTTCAATCTCGAGTTTCTTCCTCAGGTCGGTATTTCTTACTCTGTCTCTTAAGCTGTTTCCTCTCATTCTTCTGACACATTTCATTTCGGTGGTCGTTATCTTTCTTATTGTTCTAGAGTCCGACGTCCAATTCTGGCATTGAAAGCACAGAGTTGGTAGAAAAATTGATTTGTATATTGCCCTTTTTGTTTCCGTAGTTATTGCTTTGTTTTTCAATAGTGTTGACACGGCCTTTAACTTGGCATGCTTTGTTACACCTTATATATATCTCTGTCTTTTGGTTATTGTCTTGTGTTAACGAACTACCCAGATATTTAAAATCGTCTACTTGCTGGAGTTGTATTATCTATTATGATGTTTAGTTTTTCTTTCTTTCTCGCTATTGCCATTACTTCGGTTTTGTTTATGTTGATCTTCATGTTGTATTGTTTGCAAGTGTTGTTTAGCCTGTTGATATGTTCTTGCAGGTCCTCAGTTGTTTTATGTATCAGAACTTGCTCGTCTGCAAATAGTATTTAATTTATTTCTTCCTCTCTTCTGCTGTTTTCTGGTACTTATATTTCATTCTCTTTTGTGTTATCATTTGTTATCATCCTTGTTGGTATACTTCCTTTGATTGGGCATGCTAATTTGCATATATTGTCCCTATATGTGATGAAAAGTAAAGCGGAAAGCACGCAGCCTTGTCTTACTCCGTAGTTAATGGTGAAATGTTTAGAGTAGCCTGCTGAAGATCTTACTAACATAAGCTATGAATTTGTAAAATAATATAGTATCAATTTAACCCTATTCCTCCCCCCCCCCGGCCACTAAAAAAGATATTTATTATTTTTAAAAAAACTATTGTTAAGGCCTTTATTCAATTTCAAGATAATTCTTGCATGTGCCGGACGTTGCTCTTCTGTTATCGGTAGGTCGTTTACGTAGGAACTATGTACCTGGAAAACCATTATCTATTTCCTTGAGCTGAATCGAGGCAGCCTGAGTAAGATGAACAGTTGCTCTGAGTTTGATGCATTAGCATCAGCGCTTATGTGTTTATATCCAAGTCTGCCATCAACTTATTGCAGTGGCGCAGATTGAACTAAAGTGAAGAGCATATTCTTTGAGGCATCAAAATATGTTTCCAATGTCATATTATGGAAATGCTAAAATCTTTTACAACGTTTTTTTTTTTTTTTTGCTGAATAACGTTTAATAAGTTAATAAACTATCGCAAGCGTAATCAAATTGACAACTTACTATGACCCTTGAAACGTTTTAGCATATATTTTGCTCTCACTAATGATAGACTACATAGATACGGAAAGCACATGCAAGAATTAGTTGTGCTATTGTCCATTACAAAATGGTTAGTCTCTATTTAATTATTACTATCTCTGTAACCACTTGATCAAAATTGGTCAAATTTTGCACATGACATATTAATCTCAATGTCCCCACGAATATATTTTTGTTCCTAATTATAAACGAATGGTTTTTAATTTTCATGATTTAATGTATACAAATTTACTACCTCCTAGACAAACCATTATTTTATATGGTTTACCTCTTCATATTTCTCATCTATTTCGTTTGCTAATCTTTCACGCTATTCTCGTGATTTGTATAGTTTCTCCGCACATTTTTGCACGATGTTAAAACGACAAGTAAATTTGGGATGTTTGTTGTTGTTGGTTTGCCAGCTTTCAACTCTGACGAAGTCCCTAGAGACTAGGAAATGAATTTTGCGTGTTAATCCATTTTTCCCTGGCAGCTGTGTGCACAGGGGTCCCTCGCCGCACAGGCAGATAACTCCGACTTCTGAGATACTCATGTTTTTATTTCCGTCGATGAGTAACTGACGTTTCAAGCCTGGCCTCGCTGCTGAGACCAGGGGTGGTTGTCGCAGAGAGAAATCATAAATAAAAATCCCAACCGGTGTAGCCGAGATTTTAACCCACAACCTCTCTGTCCCGAGGCCGGTGTCTTGCGTCAATACCAACCAGTCCCCCATGGACTTGGAATATGAGGAAACTGCAACAAGGAACACTTTTCATGCATAGCCTTAAATTGTTCCTGCCGCCTATCCACCATATACCAGAAGTTCACGTCTTCCCGAAAGTGATGGTCGTCATATTTCTTTAAAAATGTATAGTGCTTGATGATGTTAGGCCATCGTTGTTAACTCCAATTTCGAACAAATAAACACAGTTAGTCGTCAGATTATCCCCGTCGCACATCAAACAACAGACCGTAAGATTAGCGTACGGCCGGTCTAGGGATTTACGATGAGCGATTACGATGACGTAAAAAACACATAATAATGTCGGACGCACTGCAATGACGCGCCCTTTAGAATCCTGATTACTTTAGTGAATGTAGCCTACGACGAACAGAACACGGTGCAAATTTCCTAAAGAGATAAAACTGTGGCTGACGAAGCATTTCACATTAATGAGTAACATGGAAATAACTTGCGTCAAGCAAATCCAACAACGGTCATGATCAGCACCAATGTGACGTAAAGCGCAGAACAAGCCTAGACGATGGAAGGTCGCAATCACAACACTTGATTTATCGAAAATGGAATATTGCCGGCGTACGACATTGTTTTATCGGTGCAGATGTAATAAGTAGATCATCATCTTGACTCTAACGCATAGGAGTGCAATGGAGAACCGAAATTAATCAGGCTTCGATTGCACTATCTGCAGCGATGGAGAGAACGTGGACTAGATCCGCCATCTTAGAAACGGAAGTCCTTTGGATGTTTATAAACAGCTTCCGTTTCTACTCATTGATGTTGTATACTTCGTTGGGTGTTCTAGGAATTTATTGAAATGACTGTTAAAGTCAAGTTTCTGACACTGCAATCAGTTGCAGTGAAGATTTATAAATATCTAAGCGTGGGAAACTATATCGGAGAATCTCAAATTCTGAAAAGAGAACTATTCACGATTTGGGTTTAATTAACCGTTCATTTAATAAATTACTCAAAGCTAATGGATTTGTAAGTTCAATCAATACCAGCACGCATGGAAGGAAAAAAAAAGTAGATAGTTTTGACTGATATGTGATTAGAAGAGAGATTTGTATAATGTTCAATTCCAAAGAAGCTGTGACAGTAAGAAAACTTAAAAATAGACCGAGAACATACAATGACTTTGATGTGTCTAAATCTACATTATAGAGAACAATTAGAAGCATCGTCTTTACGTTTAGTCAGTACAGTAGGGGAAAAAAACCGTCATCAGCGAGAAGCCGCACTTAGTACATTAGTATGAGAAGCAAATATTGACGTGAGGTACGCGAAATGATACAATCAAGATTATGATATTGAATATGTGGATGAAACTTGGATCAATGCTCACCACGCAAGTGAAAAGGAGTGGCAGTTATCAGTTGGAACGGTTACAAGATATACACCTAGTGGGAAAGGACAGCGTCTGATTATGGCATATGCAGGCAGCACACATAATGAGTTGGTGAAAAATGCTGAGCTTATTTTCATTTCCAATTATACGGACAACCGAGACTACATACGGATATGAATACAATATTTAGAGAGTGAATTGTAAATACTCTTCTTCCGTCCATAGGCCTGGGGGTGTGATGTGTGTTACTAACTGTGAAATGATCTCCCAGCAATTGAAGTAACTGTTTGTAAGGTTAACCAATATACAATCATGCACCGTTAGAGAACTGACTGCTGACGATTGTGTTCTCAATGTAAGTTCAGTGTTTTATCTGCAGAACAATGTGGACAATTCTTCAAAACCTGTTTCGATTTTGGACTTCAATCTTGTTCCAACCAGCCCTTGGTAAAACTTATGGTGAGCCACAGACCAAGAACTGCGTATAGGGGCCACACACAGAAGTTAACACTACCACACAGCCTGAATCAGGAAGCCGTTGGACATCAGAGGACAAGACAAAGTACCAGATACTCCCATTCTGGATAGAGCTGATAGGACCAGCATTGATAATTTTCTTTTTTTTTTCTTTCTTTTTTTTTCCATTCGCCAACTTTCGTTCACCTCTGGCGAAGTCCTTATATACTAGGTTCTAGGAACTCTGTGTTCATATCTTTGTGTTTGCATGTCTGTGTTGGTCACATCTCATATCTTTGTGTGTGCATGTCTGTGTTAGTCACATCTCATATCTTTGTGTATGCATGTCTGTGTTAGTCACATCTCATATCTTTGTGTGTGCATGTCTGTGTTGGTCACATCTCATATCTTTGTGTGTGCATGTCTGTGTTAGTCACATCTCATATCTTTGTGTGTGCATGTCTGTGTTGGTCACATCTCATATCTTTGTGTGTGCATGTCTGTGTTAGTCACATCTCATATCTTTGTGTGTGCATGTCTGTGTTGGTCACATCTCATATCTTTGTGTGTGCATGTCTGTGTTAGTCACATCTCATATCTTTGTGTGTGCATGTCTGTGTTGGTCACATCTCATATCTTTGTGTGTGCATGTCTGTGTTGGTCGCATCTCATATCTTTGTGTGTGCATCTCTGTGTTGGTCACCTCTAGTGACTCGGGCAGATGGTGCTCGTAAACCTGGGAGGGCCGACCATCTAAGGGCAGATTCTCCCCTACAGAAAAGATCATCTGCTGCCTTGCAGGAAGATTGGGGACAATCAAAGTCTAAGGAAAGCTAACCTGAATAAAATGCTGGCTGAAATCGGATGCACTGGGCCACTGGCGCAGAACACAGTGCAACGTTTTAACGGGTGTTCTATCAAAATGGATCTGGCACACTCTAATTGTGATGTTCTATCTGTGGGGGCGATCAACACACTTAACCTGACAGCTGACTTCATGTGAGAGTCTGGAATCCTACTCTGATTGAGTCCTGATCGCAGATATATATATATATGTATGTGTGTATATATATATATATATATATATATATATGTATATATATATATATATGTATATATATATATATATATATATATATATACACACACTAAGATATGAGATATGGCTAAACACAAACACACAAAGATATGAAACATGACTAACATAAACATGCACTCACAAATATAGGAGATGTGACTAACATAGACATACACACAAATATAAAAGACATGACTAACATAGACATGCACACACAAAGATATAACACACGACTAACACAGATACACACTAAGATATGAGATATGACTAAACACGGACACACACAAAGATTTGGTTATTTGGTTATGAAAGGCCCCGGTATCACTGCAAACGAAGTAAAATCCATAATTGCTCAACCGCAATACATGAAATGAAATATAACAATATTGATGAATAAGAGAAACATATGAGCAAATTGGTCAGGATCAATAAATTAATAAACGCCACAACCATCTACATAAACTTAACTTCAACAATTTTGTCTTTCTCTTTGAACCATCATCGTTACACTTGAACAATGTCCAATAGCATTTCCATCTCTTTCATTATAACACAAGAAAATCTCGACGCAGTGCACAAATTCCGTAGCACCGAAGAGCCGGTTGTTTACTATGAAGATGGTGCACTATTATTACTAGAGTTTTGGCTAGGGCAGTGGCATACAGCCAGGACCGACACATGTGTGGTTGACATCACTAAGTATTAAAAATAAATAATAATATAGATGTGGGTGTCTGTACATTGTCTATATAAATGTGTAATATTATACTCACACAAGCACATATATGTCCTCCCATCCATATATATGAATATTTATAAGGATAATATCATTATAAACATTTTAAATTTTGTAATTTATTTATTAATTAACACTAACACGTTTGTATATATATATTTTTTAAATATATATATATATATATATACACACACACATATATATATATATATATAATTACACTTTTTGTTTTGTACAGAATTATGGTGCCAGATTTGTGTGAAATAAAAAAAAAGAGTATCTGTTTTTGTTAGGAAAGCAGGAAGATTTCCAGGTTTCTGTCAAAGTAAAAAAGGAATATTTTCATGACTTATCGTAAACCAATGTTGGTACTTTATGTTATTCCATTGACACTACACGTAATCTACTACCTTAAAGCTATCTACTAATACTGCAATTTCTGCTAAGGTTGATTCTACTACTCATCATCATCATTAAGTACCAAGCCTGCAGGCGTAGGTGATCATGTCTCTCCACAACGTTCGATCTTGACAGTTATTTATCATTTCTGCTGTTGACCTTCTGCCAAGCCATTCTCTTAAGCTGTCTCGTATTTTTCTCTATGCTTCTCTCTATCTCTTCGTCTCTCAATTTTCCCAGTTGTTACAATATATTCCAGCTCATTTCTTCTCATCACATGGCCAAAAAATGATGATTGTTTCTTCCTAATAATGGAAATTAGCTCTCTTTTTGCTTTGACCTCTTTCAGAACGTTTTCATTACTCTTCTTAGCTGTCCATGGTATTCTCAACATTCTTCTGTAAAACTACATTTCTACAGCCTTCAGTGATTTTCTTGTCTGTTGTCCTATTGTCCATGATTCACATCCATATGTTAAAACTGGTTCTACATAATATTTAAGAATTGATTCTACTACTCATCATCAAGTACCGGGCCTAGTGGCGTAGGTCGTCATGTCTCTCCACAATATTCGATCTCGGAAGCTATTTATCATTGCTGTTGTTGACCTTCTGCCAAGCCATTCTCTTAAGCTGTCTGTTATTTTTTCTCTTTGCTTCCCTCTATCTCTTCGTCCCTCAATGTTTCCAGTTGTTACAATATATTCAAGTTGTTCTCTTCTCATTACATCGTCAAAAAATGATGATTGTCTCTTCCTAACATTGGAAATCAGCTCTCTTTTTGCTTTGACCTTTCTCAGAACCTCTTCATTACTCTTCTTAGCTGTCCATGGTACTCTCAACATTCTTCTGTAAAACCACATTTCTACAGACTCCAGTGATTACTACCATATTAAATTAACAACTAATTGAGGCTACCCATTACCAAACCCTATTGTAATCTATGAAGAAAAGCATTGTGATACCCTAACATAAAAAACACACTTTCTAATTTAGTATAAAACTCTTCTGTGCGTTGACAATCTTAAATTAATCACATGTAAAAAACGGTGTAACATATTCTATATATCTATCTATTAACCGTTCGAGCCGTAGCCGGCCCATAGGGCGTAGACCAAGATACTCCTTCTCTTATCTGGATTTTTGTTCTAGCAGTTTTCAATTCTTTTAAAGATATTTTATCGATATCTTTAACATAATCAGTTCATAATAACATATTCGGTTTCCTGCAAATTTTAAAATATTATACAATAATGTTGTGGATGTGTGAAAAACTTCAGAAATCGGTTTACGAGGAAAATAAAAGCGTAAACTGTAAAACAAAAACATAAATTTTAAGGGAAAAACATAGAACCTGGCACAATAAAATTGTAACTTCTTAAATACATCAATGATGAACAATTAATGTTTCGGACATTTGCTTTTTGGAAAGTTTTGAATTAATTGCTGGAAGTTCCTATTTTGAGTTTGGTGAACATGTGGTTTCTCATTCTATTGTGGCCAGTGCGTAGGTGAAGTATGATGGATGACTTGATCCCTCCTTGATAGTTGGAGGTATCCATCCCTCTCGTTATACTTTGGGTGTTCTTGTTTCCAGTTTTCATGGTACTGGCCTTTGATGATGGATTTCGCTTCATCGTAGCTGACCAAATAGTTCTCTTGTAGTAATCTCCCTCCCTCTTTAGCTAATTTGTCTGCGCGTTCGTTTCCGTGTATATTACAGTGATGGTATCCATTGGATGACCACTCTCTGGAAGTTATTGCACAGTTGGTCTAGGGTTGTTCTCAAGTCATCTAGCTCACTGTTTCTCTGGGTTATCATTCGTTTAACATATTTAATCTCAGTAGATGTTATTTTTCTTATTGTTCTTGCATCTAGGATCCAGGTCTGGCATTAGTAGCACAACGTTGGGATGAAGATTGCATTGTATAGTTAGTGCCCGTTTTGCCTCCAGAGTTATTTCCTTGTTGGACAATAGTGGTGATAACTGTCCAATGATTTGACAAGCTTTGTTGCATCTTGATTCTATCTCTGCTGTTTGTGAATTATCGTTTGTCACTAAACTTTCTAGGTATTTGAATTCCTTTACTTGTTTTAAGTTTCCTGCCTTCTATAGTTATGTTGATGTTAGTAGTGATGGTACAGTGATTCACCTCCAAATCTCAGGCTGGCCTGAGATTATTCCTTATGAAAAAAATATAGCCTAAGATTTTCTGGTCGGGCCGAAGATTTTTTTCCATATGAGAGACTAACCTAACATTTTTCCGGTCGGGGCGGTCGGGGTGACCGCTCGTTGACCTCTCGTGATGTCTTGTGATCTCTCATAGATGGGGGGAATGGGCTGACCTCTCGTGATGTTTCGTAAGGCGGTGACCTCCCATGAAAGTGAGGTGGGCGGGGGTGAAATGTGTCATCGGGGTGACATAGCTTTGTATATTCTCTCAAAACAGTCTTATAGTTATTCAAGAAAACTCTTAATGTATACCTAAATTTATTTTCATCTAATGGTAACATTTTTATTTTGTCGGCAACATGCTTAGCCATGTACACGAAGACGCGTTAATGAGTTTAACATGTGGAATCATCAGAACATGAAATTTATTAATGACCAAACCGAACGCTTGACCACCTAGTGGCTATGGTCCTACTAACGAGTTTAGCAGTTGGCCGCGGAAGACCCGTTCCTCAGTGAAAATTATCGCTTGAGCAACTTTACACCGACCTAGCCGTCTACTACAGCTGCACTAATGAGTTTAACACCTGAACGGCAAAAGGACATTAAAAGATAAATTGAGCTCTTGACCGTGAGACTGACCACGGGGGCACGCTAATGAGTTTATCAGCTGTCTAGTGTTGTGGCGTTGTTTTAGAGAGACGGTAAATTAATGGACTACGATATTCTTTTAGTGTGCTTATCTCAGAGGCGTAACTTTTATATTTGTGTGGTTTTGTCAGGGGGCGTAAGTAACTTTTATGAGTAGTAGAGTTAAAACTTGGCCTGTACTAGAATTCCATCCTTCCCTCCATTGTAACTTGTAGTTGAAGTAGTAGTAGTAGTTGTAGTAGTAGTAGTTGTAGTAGTAGTAGTAGAAGTAGTTGTTGTTGTTGTTGTAGTTGTTGCAGTAGTTGTAGTTGTAAAGTAGTTGTAGAACTGGCGTGACTTTCGTTTAGTTGAGTTATAACAGAGGCGTAACTTTCATGAGTAGTAGAGTTAGGACATGGAGTGTACTAGAATTTCACGGAAGTGATCGACTTTACATCTGATCCATCTAGTGACCAAGGTCGGGCTAATGAGTTTAACAGCTGACCGGTAATGAAATTTGAGGGGCGTTATCTACTTGAAGGGTTCTGCGATTAACTTTTTTGGACTTTGTGACTAAGCATTTTGATGAATTAAACAGCTGAATGGTAGAATGGAATTTATGTGGAAGTAAAAACGAGTCTAGACCATCCACATCATCGAGTTTCAGCGACACAACCAACTATGTCGACAAGAAGTATTCAGATGAAGCCTAAACGGTGACAATCTTCTTCTTTTCTCTTTTCACTGATACCTAAAAGGTGTCGTGGTTATATCATTTGTCGTTCTTGAGCTGCTCGAACTGTCTGAATTAGTGATTTTCCTTTGTTGTTACATGTCTCTGTTACTGCATCTATCCATCTTCTTCTGGGTCTTCCTCTTGGTCTTTTCCCATGCATTCACGAGAAGAACGCCCTTGATGATGATTAATAAGCGTTCATTCTGACCAGGTGGATTGGTACTTTTCTCAAGCATCGCATCTCACATGTATTGATCTTTCTTAAATTGGATTTAGAAAGGGTCCATGTTTGACTTTCATAACACAAAGTTGTTATGAAAATGCTATTTATTATTTGTTATTTAGCTGGCATAGAAATGTTTGGATGGCTTAGCAATGGTGAAAGCTGGTATTCTTGTTTGCTGTCCTCACGATATGTGTCGTTGCATGGAGCATATGTTTGAATATAAGTGGTATTTCCTCCTTTTTCTGCTAATTTGATACTTATTATTCTTTCCGAGATGTAATCTATTTCTAGTATGTTTTGGGCAGTATTACTTTCAATAATGAAACCGACTCCGTGTTTGTTTACTTCCGCCATGTTGTTAATTCCCCTCGTGACGAGTGTGTAGCTTTGGTGCATTTCTTTAATGATTTTACCTCTCTTTCTTGTGTCCGCTAATCCTAAGATTTTTATATTCCCTGTCTTCATAAATTCAACTATTTCTGTGCTTTTATCACCTAAACCGCAGATGTTCCAAGTGCCTATTAAACGCTCTGATGGTTTTCTCTGTGTTGTTGTAGTTTTACCGCTTTCATTTTGCATTTTTGTTCGTGCTCGTGATAGCATAATGGATGGTAATTAAAACAAACTGTAAGAATACATCACAAATAAATCCGTTCGAAATAACACAAGAACGCTTGAATTTCTTTTACTACGGGCATTGAAATTCACTTATAACTTAAATTAGACTCCCATCGAAAATTGCATTGCAACGGTGACATTAAAGTAGAAAATCTGGAAAAGGCTAGGGACAAAAGTTCCGTGGGAAGGCCAGGGGTAACGTCATAACCATCAAAGGGGGGGAAGACCTAGAGAATACACCCTGGTATCGATCGAATTTAGTGTGCTTGAATGATGGAAGGGCAGCCTGAATGACTACTCGAACAAGGGACTCTGATAGTGTAATAGACATTGCACTGGTGTCTTCTACCTTTGTATCGGTTAATAAGTGGCATGTACTAGGATTCCGCGAAAGTTATCACTATTTATGTATCTTCGTAATTGAGAAAGGCAGAAATAGAAGCCAGAAAACCAAGTTCAACACATTCCACTAGGAAAACACACACCAGGACATCATTAGTAAAAGCAAATAGGAAACAGGGCGCCTCTAGCATGAGGCAGGAAAGACGAATGCAGCCACCCTGGTGGAATGTAGAGGTTGAGGAAGCTTGGCGGATGTTTTCTGTAAGAAAAAGATGAACAGAAAAATCACTAGGTATATTACGACGCCTTCATCAGAGCATGCATAACTATACAGCTACTTACTACTGCTACCAAAATCAAACAAGGACCATTCTCAGAGCAGTGCATACAGAATCATCATAATGCAGAACACTATTAGCAAGCTACTGGAGAAAATAGTTGTCCGGGTACTTACCTGTCACCTTGAACAGAAACGCGAGTTCCCATCCACATTCGAATGGGAGCTGATGAGGTGTCTGGCAAGGGTTTAGTCGCCTTGAAGGTCATGCTAGTTATCAGCATCGACCAGAAGCTATTTATCCTTTTGTTCCAGGGACTAGTATTCACTTCAAGCGAGTATGCCCTGGCAAGTCTTTCTGTCAGGACGACACAAGTAGGCGATCATGAGGCGGTCATAAGATGGCGATGGAAGTAAGAAGAAGCAGAGGGGAAGGACATAAGTCGATGAGGGAAGCTCAGAAGAATCAGAGGGGAAGGCCATAAGTCGATGAGGGAAGCTCAGAAGAATCAGAGGGGAAGGCCATAAGTCGATGAGGGAAGCTCAGAAGAAGTAGAGGGGAAGGACATAAGTCGATGAGGGAAGCTCAGAAGAAGTAGAGGGGAAGGACATAAGTCGATGAGGGAAGCTCAGAAGAAGTAGAGGGGAAGGCCATAAGTCGATGAGGGAAGCGCAGAAGAAGTAGAGGGGAAGGCCATAAGTCGATGAGGGAAGCGCAGAAGAAGTAGAGGGGAAGGCCATAAGTCGATGAGGGAAGCGCAGAAGAAGTAGAGGGGAAGGCCATAAGTCGATGAGGGAAGCTCAGAAGAAGTAGAGGGGAAGGCCATAAGTCGATGAGGGAAGCTCAGAAGAATCAGAGGGGAAGGCCATAAGTCGATGAGGGAAGCTCAGAAGAAGTAGAGGGGAAGGCCATAAGTCGATGAGGGAAGCTCAGAAGAAGTAGAAGGGAAGGCCATAAGTCAAGGAGGGAAGCTCAGAAGAAGTAGAGGGGAAGGCCATAAGTCAAGGAGGGAAGCTCAGAAGAAGCAGAGGGGAAGGACATAAGTCTACGCGGGAAGCTCATCAAAATTGATGCCATCGCTGAGTGTTTTAGTCTCCTATGTTTGACTAAAGAACCAGGAGTCGTATACGTGTGCTGACTATCTTTACGACACATAGTACCATTGCTGGTGTATGTCGGGGGGCAACGATAGAACACGAGCTACTCTTCGCAGATGACCAATGCCTAACATATGAGGATGAAAACTTGCTCCAACAGCATTTAACATCTCTAGATAAAAGCTGCACAAACTACAGTATGAAAATTAACACAGACAAAAACAGAGGCTATAAGAATAAGCAAATTAAGACACCCATTAAACATTAAGATCAAAGATAAAGAAATAAAACAAGTAGAGGAATTCAAGTATTTAGGCACAATGTTCACAGAAGATGGAAAACTAGACAGAGAAATTGACATGAGAATACAAAAAGCAAATGCTTTCACATACCAGCTTTCACCATCGCTAAGACATCCAAAAATGTCTATGCCAGCTAAACAACAAATAATAAATAGCATTTTCATACCAACTTTGTGCTATGAAAGTCAAACATGGACCCTTTCTAAATCCCATTTAAGAAAGATCAATACATGTGAGATGCGATGCTTGAGAAAAGTAACAAACAACACAAGAAGAGATAGAATACCAAATGAAACTATAAGAAAAATTGTAGGAACTAAATCCTGTCCATGAATGTATAGAACAACAACTTAAATGGTTTGGCCACCTGGTCAGAATGAACGCTTATTAATCACCATCAAGGACGTTCTTCTCGAGAATACATGGGAAAAGACCAAGAGGAAGACCCAGAAGAAGATGGATAGATGCAGTGACAGAGACATGTAACAACAAAGGAAAATCTCTATTTCAGACAGTTTGAGCACTCAAGAACGACAAACGATATAATCACGAAACCTTTTAGGTATCAGTGAAAAGAGAAAAGAAGAGAGAAGAAGATTGAATGTATCAATGATTGAATAATCAACATCTACTTTAATTAAATGCGTGTCTAGATCCACCATGATTTAATTTAATCACAATCCTTCAAATATAATCAGTTTCTCTTTTTTATCTTTCTAAATCATATATATGCATATATTACATATATATGTAGAGAGAGAGAGAGAGAGAGAGAGAGAGAGAGAGAGAGAGAAATGTTCTAGACATTAGATCTCATATGTTTTTTTCACATTTTTTTTTACAAACTCACAACCATTTATTGAAATTTCAAATTTTTATTCAGAAATATTGTTAACAAAGATATCATTGTATACACGTAATTATAAATGTATGCGCCACTATATGACGGTTCTAATTCTGAAGTTTTTGCTTGTGAAGTTTGGCTCAAAAAGTAACATACACATTTACAAAGAATGCTATAGATTTGAATTTCTTTAAAATGTTAAGAAGTCCATTTGCTTCTAACGTCATGGTATTTCCACTTAATCTACTAAATTGTTCACCTTACAATGCACTGCAAGCATTGGACAAGGTATATGTTATGAGCATCATTGTGTCAATATTCGACTCTTCCATTGCGTACCATAGACAGGTTTGAGAGTAAAATCAATCCAATTGCTTTTCTATTCAATATGTTAATATCGTTCTCTGTTCCTCCTCCTTGGTCTATATCACTGCCTAGATATATAAAAGATTCTACATCACGGAGAGGTATGTTTAACAGAGCATGAATTGTTATGATTTTAGTATTATATAACAGAGCATGAATTGTTATGATTTTAGTATTATATAACAGAGCATGAATTGTTATGATTTTAGTATTATATAACAGAGCATGAATTGTTATGATTTTAGTATTATATAACAGTGCATGAATTGTTATGATTTTAGTATTATATAACAGTGCATGAATTGTTATGATTTTAGTATTATATAACAGAGCATGAATTGTTATGATTTTAATATTATATAACAGAGCATGAATTGTTATGATATTAGTATTATATAACAGCGCATGAATTGTTATGATTTTAGTATTATATAACAGAGCATGAATTGTTATGATTTTAGTATTATATAACAGCGCATGAATTGATATGATTTTAGTATTATATAACAGAGCTTGAATTGTTATGATTTTAGTATTATCTGTCTTCTTTTCAGACATAGATGTAGTGACCTCTCCTCAAATTTCTTTATTAAATCTCGCATTTCAGAATATGTAATTTAGTAATTCATTAATGTCTCTAGGTCTATTTTAAAACTGTCTCTAGGTATATTCCTTCAACTTTGATATCCACTCAAAACCTACAAGTGGATATCAAAGCTGAAGGAATAGACCTAGAGGCAGTTCAGAGCTACAACTATCTTGGACATACTATAACCAGTGATGGAAAATGTACAACTGAAATAAACAAAAGAATAGGAATGGCAAAAAGTAATTTTAATGCTATGAAAAATATACTAACATCAAAACAAATAACACCAGGGATAAACACTAAGAATATCAAAACGTTATATCTTCTCATTATTCCTGTATGGTGCAGAAACATGGACATTAGACAAGAAAACAGAACATAGAATTGAAGCCTTTGAAATGTGGATATATAGAAGAATAGGTAGAATTGGATGGAAGGAAAAGAAAACAAACGATGAAGTCTTAAAACAACTAAAAATGAAAAGAGAACTACTAAACACAATTAGAACAAGACAAATGAAATTTTGGGGGCATGTTAAAAGACACAACAGTATTACTAAAAGTAATATTGGAAGGGAAAATACAAGGTAAAAGAGGCAGAAGCAAACCGAGACTAACATGGACGAATAACATCAAAAGATGGACAAGTGAAGACAACCTACACCATCAAAGCAAGAGACAGAGCAGAATGGTGCTCTATTGCAGCCAACCTTCGATGCGGAGACGGCACTCGATGATGCTGATGATGAATTCATAAATAAGTAATTTAGTAATTCATTTATATAATTATTTAAATAGTTCTCCATCTGTAAGAGTTTTGCAGCAAAATTTAAATTCTATAATAATTTTTACGCTAAATATATATATATATTAATTTTAAAATAACATGATAGGTAAGTGTAACTAAAACTATACTTACCTACAACTGAGATTATTTGTAACCAAAAACTAAAACATCATTGTACAATAACTGTAATTTAGATGAAATGATCAACTATTTTTTTGTTGGTAATCTCACACTTTTGAAAAGAATACTACTTTATACAGAATATAGGATCACAATGTTACGATGCCAATACTTTACCAGGTTAACGAATTTTATATGATAAAACTGCACGAATATAATTGATGATGCCAGAAAGGAAGGTCATGCAGGGAGACACACACGAATAACAAATCAACACAGAACTGAATACGTTAGTCTTCAATCACTAAGGGGCATTTTTGGGAGGAGATATGAACACTAATCGACGTGTTTGATGTGCAGCGAAGATGATCCATCGACAATCTATCTATCTGTCTATCTGTCTGTCTGTCTGTCTGTCTGTCTATCTATCTGTCTGTCTATCTATCTATCTATCTGTCTGTCTGTCTATCTATCTGTCTGTCTATCTATCTATCTATCTGTCTATCTATCTATCTATCTATCTATCTATCTATCTATCTATCTATCTATCTATCTATCTATCTATCTATCTATCTATCTATCTATCTATCTATCTATCTATCTATCTATCTATCTATCTATCTATCTATCTATCTATCTATCTATCTATCTATCTATCTATCTATCTATCTATCTATCTATCTATCTATCTATCTATTGACCTTTCGAGCCGTAACCGGCCCATGAGCATAGACCCAGATACTCTTTCTCTTATCTAAATTTGTATTTTAGCAGTTTTCAATTCTTTTAAAGATATTTTATCAAATCTCGCAATTTGTCTCTGTTCTGTGCAAGCAACTCTATCCCATTGAAGGAGCCAATTCCTGCTGCTCTTGCATCTCTGATCAATGTTCTGCTCAGTGTCTCACTGGGTCAGCCTCTTTTCCTCTTACCTGTTGTTTCCTACATGAGGGCTTGCTTTGTTATTCGGTTATTATCTCTCCTCAACACATGTCTTAAAAATCATCAGAAAGAAATAATCAACATTTTTTCGGGCACATCATGATAAGAGCAAAACAGTGAAAGGATTTTGGCCAGTATCAGACAGAATTCTGCTAGTAAAATTGAGAGGCAGACCAATGGATATCAACATAATTCAAGTTTATGCACCAACAAGTACAAGTGAAAAAGAAGACATTGACACTTTTTATGAAGAACTAGAGGCGACCATGGGACAGTGTAAATCCCAAGAAATAACTATTATATCATGAGATTTCAATGCAAAGGTAGGAACAGCTAAAGTCCAAAATGTGACTGGGGGACATGGCCTTGGAGAGACGAACGATGTTCTCTGCTTTCCAAATGATGTTGAACACTTTCTGGGGGTGTATTAAATAGTCGACAATACTAAACTGTTTACTATTTATAAACTGCTATTTCCCACAAATGAAACAAAACTACAATGACTTATGACAACGGGGAAGAAAATAAGCTCTTCAGAGTTCAAATATATCTCTGTTGTTGTAGAGTATGTACATACCGTTAGTAGACAACTGTCATTTATCATTAGTTTGGTTTTATTTTGTACTTGGTGGATCTTTGAATATTATTTAGACTGGCTAAGTCTTTGGCTGTATTTATTCTTCTCTTTATATCTATGTTAGCACCCTCCCCCAACCCCTCTCTAATATGGTGTTACAATGTTATCATAGTATGTGTATATCCTCAATGGTCCTAGCTTCTAGTTTTCTACGTTGACTGGTGTCGTATTTTAAACATGTAAAGTCGCGACGCATGTCGTTCCGGTGATCAACGAAATTCAATTTTGTTTAATTTTACATTTTGTTTGATCTTGTGCATGTTTGTAGGAATGAGCTAATAGCGTTATGTCTTCAGCATATTCTAAGTCTTCCACAACTGAAAACACTGTCCACCTAGTTTTCTAGTTTGATCTTCCATTGCGTGACTTATCACCTAGTCTTTTAACAGTCAACAAAGTAATAAACAATACAAAACACCTGTTTTTATTAATTATAAAGAGGCATTTTGGTAGACACAAAAGAGATTGGAAAATAGCATCAAAGAGTGAACAGACCCTAACTTCGCAGTCCCAAATTATTATTGAAGATAGAGATATATGGGAATGGTTGGCGAAGTCTGTTAGTAATACCGAAACGGCACAGAGTTTTATAAGATTAAGTAGAAGACGAAGGAATAGAAGAAGTAGACGACGATGATGCAGAAGTTTGTTCTCATCTAAAAATATTTATTCTAGATTTGTTTAATTAATCATTTAGAGTGTTTAATTTAAAATTGTGCTTTGTTTCGGATTTCTCAGCTTGAACAATTTTAAGTGAACATGTAGAAATTTCTTCCGAATTTCTTAATATATTTTTTTCAATTTTGACTTAATTTGACTTGTCTTTCTTTTCAAAGGGGTAAGCATGTGCATTATTGGCCACAACTGTATTGATTCCGTATGATTTCAAGTGGTAAATAAGATATTCCAAAACGTGCAACATATTTGGTTCAACGTAATGGAAGCTAATTGCATAGTCACTACAGCAGTCTGGACCCTGTGAAAATAAAATACGGCATGTTACACACTTGTTTTGTAGATATAATCCACAGATATGAGTTATCTGAGTGAATATACTCTTAATTTATAAGATGAATGTTTAGTATTTAAGTTAAATAACACTTTTACTTTTAACTAAAATAACAGATTGGCAATATTAGCAGCAACTCAACAAATAATTAAATAGATTGTGTAGTATGGTAAAGCTTATATTGAAGCAGCATCTAGTATCATAATTGGCAGTGAGGCAATAACGGAAGATTTAAAGAGACTTTCTAGTGTAACCTTATTATGATTGTTTTAGAGCTTTTTTTCTGAATGAAAATCTATATACTATATGTAAGTAAAAAAAGTAAAGTACCCCCGTCACACCAAGTGGCGTTTGGAGAATATGGTGTTAGTGACCACCATTTTTATTGACCGTCGACACATGATTTTTGGGGTAATGGTGTCGGTATTACGTCCATGTCGTTTTACTTTCTCAGAAAAAAAGTCGGTACCCATTAAAGGATGGGTGAACCTGAAGCCGTCGGTTGGGGTGGAACTCTACCTCTTGTCCGTTGTAGTCCAGTTCACTAACCAGTGAGCTATCGCGGCTCCCCTATAAAATATATGTACACCAGACTCCTCATGTGCCATACCGCTTGGCGTAGGCGATCATGTCCCTCCACAATTTTCTATCTATAGTGCATCGTATCAGTTCTGTTGTTGACTGTTTTCCATGCCATGACACCAAGCTATCCAGTATTTTCTCTCTTTGTCGTCCACGATCTCTCTTTCTTTTTTTTTGCCAGTTGTAACCAAGTATTCCAACTTTCCTCTTCTCATAATGTGCCCGAAAAATGTTGATTGCTTCTTTCTGATGTTTTTTAAGAGCTCCCTTTTTGTGTTGGCCTCTTTGAGAACTTCCTCATTGGTCTTTTTGGCTGTCCAGGGAACTTTCAACATTCTTCTGAGAAATCCCATCTCTGCGGTCTCTAATCGTATTTTCATTTGATTGGCTATTGTCCATGATTCGCATCCATAGGTCAGAATTGATTCTATATAGCACCGATGAACTCTCTTTCTCATTTTTATTAACATAGATTTGTTGCAAAAGATATTTTTCATTTTCTGAAATGCTATTTTGGCCTGAGCTATTCTGCTTTTTATTTCTGTGGTGCATCTCCCATTTGATGTTATTATTGTGCCCAAGTATTTGAGACGTTGCACTTGTTTCAGATTTGTCTCGTTTATTTCTATGCTGCATGATGGTGATGATTGTTTCTTCGATATAACCAATACTTCTGTTTTCTTACTATTCAGACTGAGACCTTTCTTGTTGTTTTCTTTTACTATTATGTCTATCATTTCTTGTAGTTCGTTCTCTGTCTCTGCTATTAAGACTGTGTCATCAGAAAATTGCAAATTATGTACACCAGACTAAAGGTAAAAAACACACTTTACAAATACATTAAAAAAAAAACATTACGCGGTTTTTAATAGTATATTTATATATACACACTTGATGTATTGCGTTTAGTCAGTGAAACAACATTAGCATACTTATCGCCAAATGTTACTTTAAAAGAGCACCGTTGGAGTTATCGTGGTTTAATTGGTATTGATCTAGAAGCTTGTGGACTTTCGTCTATTGCCAGGTGAATACATTGCATTGCCATTGCCGGTAATGTTGTGAACTTCCTGATGGCCTAAGTTTATTTTCCTGCTGTAGAGAGCGTACTGATGATGTTTAAACAAAGACTGAAATTAATTATTTTTTTCTGCTTTAATTGTTTTATATTTTATGTCTTATTGAAGACATTTTCACAATTTCTGTCCCTCTTATTTCATCTTTATCATTTGCGTATTTATTATTATGTCGTATATACATATCATATCTGCTGTGTCACTAAAAATATCTCTCTGTGGATTATTTAATGAGAACCTCACCTGTTTTATTGGGTAATAAGAATATTTCATATACCAGGCGTTCTTTGAAAGTTTGCCTGGAATTAGGTGAGACACTGGTGTAAATGGATGAAACCTTTCTCTACCAAGCTCATCTCTACTATCTCCAGCTTCAACACCAACATTTGAGAGGCAAGATCCCAGTTCTAAATCTTCATATTCTTTATCATCCTTAGCACACTTGCTGCTGTTTTGAAATCCTTGACGCACTACTCGAATTACAGCCTCTTTGCTGAGAACATAGCCAGCACCCCCACTCATGTAGATTGCACCTATTTTAAACTTTCTACCATAATAGACCGGTTGTGACGGTGATATGTCACGAAGGAAAAAGCGTAAATTTTCCATCACTGCATATGTGTCATCGTCAGCTTTAAAAAACCAGTCAGCGTCATTGAGATGATGATCAAAGATATATTTAAAGGCAGCCTTGGTCTTTGCCCATAGTTTGTGTCGTCCTTCCTGTACAGATGAAACAACACGTGTGTAATAATGTACGAACAAATGAAATATATATTGAAACACAATTTAAATAAATAAATTGCTTACAAACAATTTATATTAATTAATTTTTTAAAGAATGTCACTTGATGTAAAACTTATCATTCGTGGTGGAAAATAACCCGAGGTATACTTTTGGGATCACACAGTTTATAATATTTGAGATAAGAAAAGAAAGGTAATTCTTCAGTATTATGTAGGAATTGAAATTAAAAAAGTAAAACCTGAACAATGTGACAACAAACATGAAAATCATTGGAGGTTACATAAATGTGACCTTTCAGAAAAATGCTAAGAATAACTTCATCTTCATCATTATTACCATATCATTATTATGTGCCATATCGGTTGGCGTAGGCGATCATGTCCTTCCACACTCTTCAATCTACGGTAGATCGTATCAGTTATATTGTTGACTGCGCTCCATGCCTTGACGCCAAGGTATCCAGTATTTTCACTCTTTGTCGTCCTCAATCACTCTTCCTCTATATTTTGCCAGTTGTAACCAAGTATTCCAATTTTCCTCTTCTCATGATGTGCCAGAAAATGTAGAATGTTTAATAACAATAACTTGGGCAGCTAAAATAGTAATGAGAACATTGTGAAAGAGACAAAAGTAAAAACGTAATGCCAACATCAGGAAAAAACGTGTGCTGGGGCCGTGTAATGAGAAGAAAACAGCTGCTACATACTTCTTCTTCTTCTACCTTTTAGCTTCCAGTGGAGCATGGGTCTTCAACAAACACTTTCCAAGTCGTTCTGCTTTTTGCCATTCTTTTAAGATCATTTCATGTCTTCCCCATCATCTTCATCTCTGCTTCTATCTGTCTTCTCCAAGAATTCCTTGGTCTTCCTCTTTGTCTTTTCCCCTGGAGATTCCAAAAAGGGCCTGTGGTGTAATACTCTCAGTTGGCTTCCGTAGTGTGTGTCCTATCCAGCGTCATCGTCTTCGCTGTATCTCTTTATCCACTGGTGTTTGAAAGGTACATTTCCGTTATGCTAGTGATTTTGTCCTGCCATTTCCATCCCTTTATTCTGCGCAAGCATCCATCAATGAAAGTCTGTATCTTCGTGATTGTCAATTTTGTTGTTCTCCATGTTTGACAGCCATATAATAGAACCGCTTTAACATTTGAGTTGACAATTTTTATTTTTGAATTTAACCTAATTTCTTTGGATTTCCATATGTTTCCCAGTGCAATGAAAGTTCCTCTTGCTTTTGAAATCCTTATTTTGGTATCATTTTCTGTTCCTCCCTCTTTATCTATATTACTGCCCAGATATAAGTAAGATTGTACATCTAATAGAGGTATTTTTCCTAGTTTTATTTGGTTATTGCAAAAGTGTATTAATTCTCATAATGTTGGCCTTATCTCTATTAATCTTCAGTCCTAGCTGTTGTGATCTCTCATCAAGTATGCTCATTTTATCCTGCATCTGTTGATGGCTGTGTGATAGGAGAGCTATGTCATCAGCAAAGTCTAAATCATCAAGTTGTTTGGTCAGTGACCACTGGATTCCATTTCTGTTGTTTTGAGTTATTTTCATAATCCAATCTATGGCCAGTAGAAAGAGAAATGGAGACAGAAGGCATCCCTGCCTTACTCCTGTTCTTATTTCAAATGCTTCTGTAAGCTGTCCTTCAGCACCACACTATTATACATTTTGTTCCTTCATACATTATTTTTATCAGGTTAATAAACTTTATGGGGATTCCATAATGACTCAGCAACTTCCAAAGCATTCTTCTGTCTAAACTATCAAATGCCTTTTCGTAATCTATGAATCCAATATAAAGTGGGGATTTTAGTTCTAAACTTTGTTCAACTATTACACGTAGAGTAGTTATTTGATCAGCCCATGATCTGTTCTTCCTAAAACCTGCTTGTTCATCTCTCAAATGTTTCTCTATGGCCTCTTTTAGTCTCTCCAGAATGATTCTGCTTAATATTTTTCCTGGCACTGATAATAGCATAATTCCCCTATAATTTGTGCACTCCTGTAAACTTCCTTTCTTTGGTAGTTTGATCATATTCTTTCCAGTCTTTAGGTATTTCTTCCCTCTCCCAAATTTTATCTAATAGGTTATGTAGCATCTTGGTAGAGGTGTTAATATCTTCTTTGATGGCTTCCGAAGGAATTTCATCTGGTCCTGTGACTTTACCATTTTTTAATAGTTTGATGGCTTTCATTATTTCTTCTATGCTTGGTTTTCCACAGTTAACGTGTAACTCGTCTTCTGCTGGTAGTATAACTGGAGGATTATTTGAGCCGGGTCTATTCAAAAGTTCTTCAAAGTGCTCTTTCCATCTCACCATTTGTTCCCTTAGATTACTAAGGAGATTTCCTTTCTTATCTTTAATAAAGGCATTTATCTGTTTGTATTTTCCACTTAATTTATTTGTGCTGTTGTACAGTTCTTTCATATTCCCTTCATTAGCTGCTTCTTCTGCCTCTTTAGCTAGTTCATCTATATATTTCCTCTTATCACGTTTAATGCATCTTCTCACTTCTTTGTTCACCTCTGTGTAAGCTTCCTGTGTCTTGGCTTTATTACTTCTCGTTTTGCTTTTATTTATGTCTGCTTTCTTGATCTTTCTTTCTTTAATTTTGTCCAGGGTCTCTGCTGTCATCCATGCCTTATTCTGGCGTTCTCTTTTCCCTAGTGTTTCTTCGCATGTCTCTTTCCATATATCTTTTGCCTGTTTCCAATGATCTTCTATATTTATTGTATTTTTTAGTTGTTGGATGACTTGGTATTTGTTTGATATTGTGACTGCGAATTTATCTTTAATTCGATGTTCTTTAAGAAACCCTACATTGAAATACTTTCTACCCTTATTCGTTGTAGTACACCTTTTTAGTTTAATTTTAAATTTGACTATCAGAAGTTGATGATCATAAGCTACATCTGCCCCTCTATATACTTGTACATCCTGTAAGGATGACTTAAACTTATTATTAATACATATGTGATCAATTTGATTTTCCGTTCTATGATTTGGTGACACCCATGTAGCTTTATGTATTCTTTTATGTTGACATATTGTTCCTCCTAGGCTCACTTGATTAAGGGTGCATAAATTCACAAATATCTCTCCATTCTCGTTTATATCTCCAAGTCCATGTTTTCCCATAATCTCTTCGAAGCCTCTGTTATCTGATCCTACTTTAGCATTTAGGTCTCCCATCAAGATTATAATATCCTTGGCTCGTCTTGCATCCATCTGAGATTGTAGCTGTTTATAGAAATCATCTTTAACCAAATCATCTTTTTCGTTGGTTGGCACATAGCATTGGATAATGTGTAATTTTATTGTGTTTTTGGTTGTTTTAAATGTTGCTCTCATTAGTCTCGGTCCTACTGCTTCCCATTCTATTAGTGTCTTCTGTGCATTCCTTGATAGCATTATAGCTACTCCTTCACTATGTTGTGCTCCAGGTTCCCGGTGTCCTGATGATAAAATCATCACTCCTGTATTTAGTTTTATTTTACTCATTCCTAGCCATCTTGTTTCACACATTCCCAGAATATCTATCTTGTAGTTTGTCATTTATGCTGCTACATGTGCAGCTTTTCCTTGTTCGTTTAGAGTACGAACATTCAAGGTGCCAATTCTGGAGGATTTCCTGGTAGACAAAGGGTGAGTCATCAACCCGAACTTCTTGCGGCTTTCTCCGGCTTGCGTCATATGTCTCTTAGACAGACAGCCCTACTCTTTCCTGCATGGCGGATTAACTTTTTCTCTCTTTGACTTGTCCATGTTTGTGAAGTTTTTTTCGGTTTATTTTTTTACAGTATGGGATAGCCAGTCCCATGCCCAACCCTCCTTTCTCGCCTCTTACGTACATGCCTGGTAGGGTACAGCGCCACTATTCTTTACTCCCTTTCGGGCCCCGGTAGCGCACGGGCGCTATATACTGGTGTGAGTAATTAAACTTGAAAAATATTATGCAAGAAAATATCGAGGAAAATATTGAAGATATTTTAAGAGAATGATTTAGTAGGAAGTCAAGAGTGTAACTAATTAACAACTGTATGTTTCTCTCTGTGTACTAATCAAGTATTGCGAGTTATGCACTCTTGGGCAGCAATTTTAGCCTGTATATGTTGCTTCATCTTCTTCTTTCCTTCCTCATCTGCCTTTCAGTGTCGAGGGGAGACATAATTTGCGGTCTTTTGCTCTTCTGTTCACCTCTGCTGCTGTTATGTTTCCTAGTGCTTCTAATATTCCATCGACCCATCTTTTTCGTGGTTGACCCTTGGGTCTGGTGTTCTCAGAAAGCTCGTTGTGTTGTGTTTTGTTCTTTCTGCCTTGTCACGTGGCCAAACCATTGTATCTGTTCTTTCCTTATATATTCTATGGCGGGGGCTATTCCTAGCTTTTTTCTCAGTTCTTCATTTCTGATCTTATCTCTCAGACTGTTTCCTGTCATTCGTCTAACACATTTCATCTCTGTAGAGGTTATTTTTCTTATTGTTCTTGCATCTAGGGTCCAGGTCTGGCATTGGTAGCACAACGTTGGGATGAAGATTGTATTGTATAGTGCTCGTTTTGCCTCCAGAGTTATTTCCTTGTTGGACAATAGTGGTGATAACTGGCCGATGATTTGACAAGCTTTGTTGCATCTTAATTCTATCACTGCTGTTTGAGAATTATCGTTTGTCATTAGACTTCCTAGGTATTTGAATTCCGCTACTTGTTTTAGTTGTCTGCCTTCTATAGTTATGTTGATGTTCTGTTTATTTTTGGCGACATTCATGACTTCTGTTTTGTTGATGTTGATTTTCATGTTGTACTTTGTGCCTGAGATGTTGAGTTTGTTTGAGTGTTCTTGTATGTATTCTATTGTTTCGTGTATTAGTGCCTGATCGTCTGCAAATAGAAGCTCGTTGATCTCCTCTGTCTCTGATGGGTTGGCTAGCTTGCATATATGGTCCATGTATGTAATAAACAGTAGGGGGGATAGTACGCACCCCTGTCTTACACCTGATCTAACTTCGAAGTGGTCTGTGTTGCCTGCTGCTGTTCTGACCCTGCAGCTGCTGTTGACGTAGAGGCTTTTAATAAGGTTGGTTAGATGTTGGCTTACTCCGTATGTTGTTAGTATCTCCCACAGTTGTTCTCTGTTTACTCTGTCGAATGCTTTTTCCTGGTCAATGAAGGGTATGTATAAGTTTTGATTGTGTTCTGTAGTTTTTTTTCTGCAAGCTGTTTTAGTGTGAATAGAGGGTCAGTACATCCTCTGTTTTCTCGGAACCCCATTTGAGAATCGCTTAACTGTAGTTCTATTATTGGTCTCAGCCTTTTTTCCAAGATTTTGGCGTATAGCTTTCCTACATGGCTGAGAAGAGATTACCTCTATATTGATTGCAGTCTCTTTAGCTACCTTTATTTTTCCATATTGGTACGATGATTGCCTGTTGCCAGTCTTCTGGGGCTTGTTGTTGGTGCCATGCTGCATTAAATATTATGTGCAGTCATTACGTTCCTGTTTCTCCTGCTGTTTCTATTATTTCTATTGGTATGTTATCTATCCCTGGTGCTTTATTTCTTGGTGCATATTTGATTACTTCTACGATTTCCTCTTTCATGATGTTGGGTTCAGTATTTGTGAGTTCTGGCGTGGTTTTTGATGTCTTATTGGTATGTTTAACAGGTCCTCAAAATATTCTTTCCATCTCTGTTGCATACATTGATTATTTGATATTGGCTGTCCGTCTTTGTCATTTATCAGCTCAGTAGGATCATGGTTTTCTTTTCTCGCTCTTCTTGTAAATGTTGCAGTTTGTTTAAATTGGGGTTATGTCCCTTACCAAACCTCACAGTTAGATATGAATTTAGATGACATCGGTTTAAATAAAGTAGAGTCGGCTGTAAGACTCATAGCTAACAATAAGGCAGCAGCTGAAGATGGTAAAATGTCTGAGATGAAAAAATCAGTGGGATAGCCATAACTTAAAACACCTGCAGGAAATGTACCTGCACAGTGGAAAAGAGGTATAATTGTCAACATTCCAAAAAAGGGCAATCTCATAGATTGCAACAACAGGAAAGGCATGACTTTTCTATCAGTTATTTTTAATGTTTTCTGTAAGATCACCAGGAAGAGAATAACAGATTTCGTAGATATTTTATGCGTGAAGAATAAGCAGGATTTAGGAAAGGAAGAAGCTTCCTTGATCATATTTACACGCTAAGAATTATATTAGAAGAACATACAGAAAAACAGAAATCATTTACTCTAAAATTCATTGATTTCATAAAGGTTTTCAACAGAAACCATAGAGGATTATTGTGGAACATACTGAGACAATGTTGAGTGCCACCCACAATTAATAGCATCATTAACAAAGATCAATGTGATGATTTCTCATGTGCAGTTCTCATAAGGACAGGGTTGAGTGAATGGTTCCAGATTGAATCCGGAGTGAAACAAGGATGTGTTTTTTAATCCCTTATTGATTGGAATTGCCATCGACTTCATAATACAGAAATGATGTACAGGTAACAAAGGCACTGGGTGGACACTTGGATCTTAATTGCATGACTTTGATTTTATGGATGACATAGTTCTTCTCAATAGCAACGTGAACATGATGCAAGAAAATGGGACTAGAGATCAACCAAGAAAAGACAAAATTAATATTTTTAAAAAAATTCGACCAGAAGAAAAAATATTCTTGGAAGGAAAAAACTGTGTGGGAAGTAGATCACTTTGTATATCTTGGAAGCTATCGTGAAGGAAACACTGGGAGAGAGATTAGAATCAGAATAGCAAGGACGACAACAATTTTCAGAAACCTTGATAAATATACGAAAATCAAAATTACTAAGCACAACAAGAATTCTCAGGATTTTCAAATCAAATGTATTATCCATCCATACTTATAAAAGCGAGAACAGGGAAACAACTAAAGAAATAAACAATAAACTGGTTGCATTAAAAACGAAATGCCCCAAGAAAATACTTTGTATACCAAAGAATGAGTTTGAGACTATTGCAGAAATAAGAGAAATAACAAAGCATCCAAAACATATCCATAATTAAGAGAAGAAAATGATCATATATTGGTCATGTGATGAGAAGAGAGAGACAACAAGAGAATTTCACAGCAGAATCTCAAATTAGAAACAAAGGGTAAAAGAAAAAGAGGCCGACCTAAAGAAATACTAAAAAAAAAATAAGAACACTGAGGCGAGAGGCAAAATCAGCAGACATCAGCACTCTCGTTAAGATTGAGCAACTTGCCCAGAATAGAGTAGTGTGGCGAGATACAATGCCGGTCCTGTGCAAGGTCTGATGCTTGATCGTCGAAAACTAAGAGTCTTCAATTTCTGCCCTATGTACCTCTTCGGCTCGAAAGATAGAAAGAGATAGAATGTCCCATACAGAGTGTAGCCGATAGATGGAGCTGTAGGAGTAGATCTTGTCATTCTCCAGGCCAAACATTCAAGTAATGTATGTTCTACAATGTTGGGAGGTCATTCATGAAGCTGATAAACCGAGTACAACTATCTGTAGATCCTTGTTGCATTCCATTTGTTAATGTCTTCTTTAAAGACACAATGCCGTTTATACATATTTGATTTATATTTATGTTTAGCAAAAAGAAGTTTGTCTCCAGATGAACATTTTAACATGGATTCAAAATTGAGCATCTTAACCAAAATTCTCTTCATTCAGATCTTGTCATTTACATACAAAAGTTAGATCCGCAGCAGCATGTTTTTGCATCTGAAAACCATCGATAATATTCTTAACAAATCTTGAGCGCAGCTTTGGTCTTAAGTCTGCATCCCTTCCTGAAACCTACATGTGTGTGTGCGTGTGTGCGTGTGTGAGTGTGTGTGTCTGAGTATGTCAGTTTGCTAGTGGGTGAGTGATTCCAAGCCATCAGACGGGACCAATATTCACCATTCTCTCTGGCAGATTTCCCCAAGCAGGTCAACGGAATGGACCTATACCCTTGTGGATCGTCTGCTGTTTTTCCTTTCTCAAGTATGGTCATTATATTAATCTGATGGTAGCCTGCTTTCTCTCTGGGTAATGCTGATTCTATCTATCTATCTATTGTCCTTTCGAGCCGAAGACGGCACATAGGGCAGAACCACAATCTCAAAAACAGAAACCTTGCGTGCCAAAATGGCACATATTGCAGAGATCACGGCTCTAAAATATATGGCGCTGTTTCCATAACAATACTTTTTACAATGGCAGCTTGTCAAGCCATCGATCAACCTCCTTAGTCGCCTCTTACGACATGCCTGGAAGGTCACAGTGTCACTATTCTTTACTTCCCTCATAACGAGGACCCGGTAACACACGGAAATGCTGATTAGACTGAGCAAAATCCAAAAGCTCTTACCCTTGGCACTGATGGCAAAACATCTACTTAAAAAAAAATTCCAACTGGCCCTGATGCCTTTCCATGCTTCAGTTTTCTCTTTGCGGCTTCTTTTATTTCAAACAGGCTAACAAAACTTTCAAAGGAGCATGCATTTGTCGATAGGGTTTCCCAATTTTCTAATTGGAATATTTCATAAGCTCTGACTATTTACTTTTTTCACATCATTGCTTTTACTAACTTTGACAAAGTGCGAAATAAATATCTTTGTTTTCTTTCTGGTATTTGTTATGAATCGGATATACGTTTTTATGGCTTCTGAGCTCTTTTTCTTCTGAATTCCTCTTATGTTGCTAAGCTGGGTCCAGGCCATATGTCCATTTCTGTTTAGGTCCAACGTTTGGCACGCATCAAATCATTTTCTTCATTCTTTTCTTCGTATTTTGTGCTGTTTTTACGTACTGTTTTTTTTTTAAACAGGACAAATCTGAAACAAGTGTAACGCGTCACATACTTGGGAACAATAATAACATTAGGTGGAAGATGAACTATCTATCTATCTATTGACCTTTCGAGCCGTAACCGGCCCATAGGGCGTAGACCAAGATACACCTTCTCCTATATGAATTTTTGTTCTAGCAGTTTTCTTTTAAAGATATTTTATCAAATCTCGCCATCTGTCTCTGTTCTGTGCAAGCAGTTCTATCTCATTGAGGGAGCCGATTCCTGCTGCTCTTGCCTCTCTCATCAATGTTCTTCTCAGTGTCTCCCTGGGTCTTCCTCTTTTTCTTTTACCTGTTGTTTCCCATATGAGGGCTTGCTTTGCTATTCGATTATTATCTCTTCTCATCACATGTCCAACGTATGACCATCGTCTTTTCTTTATTACTGAAGATATTAGTGGTTGATTGGCGATTTCTCTAATTTCCTCGTTTGTTTTGAATTCGTTCCATTCTATACCAAGTATTTTCCTTAGACATTTATTTTCGAATGCGTTCAACTTTGTTCTATATCTCTTGTTGTTTTCCAGCTTTCACACGCATACGTAAGGGTTGATAGTACATTTGATTTGAATAGCCTAAGTTTTGTGTTTGTGCTAATGAGTTTTGATTTCCACAACTTTTCAAGGCTTCTGAAAGACATTGCTGCTTTAGCCAGTCTGATTCTAATTTCTTTGCTCGTATCCCCTTCTCGATCAATGTGACTTCCAAGATAGATGAAGTGATCGATCTCTTCTACTGGTTTGTTTTCCATGTATATTTTGTCACTTGTTGGAATTAAACTTTTCATGACTTTAGTCTTTTCATGATTGACCTCAAGCCCAATTTTGCTGGCTATTGATGATAGTTCATTTGTGTTTTCCTGCATCGTTTTTATCTGATTGCTGATGAGAACTATGTCATCAGCAAAGTCCAGGTCCTCCAAATGGTCTCCTTGTATCCATTCGATGCCTTTATTACCAGTGCAGCATTTCTTCATTATGAAGTCCATAACAATTCCAAATAACAAGGGCGATAAAATACATCCTTGTTTAACCCCAGTTTCTATTGGGAAACATTCGCTCAGTCCTTCCTCTGTTCGAACTGCACATGTGTAACCATCATACATGTCTTTGATAATATTTATGATTTTTTATGGTAAGCCATATTGCTTCAGAATTTTCCACAAAGAATCTCTATGAATACTATCAAATGCTTTTTTGAAGTCGATGAAGTTAAGTACAAAAGGTTTTTGCTTTTCAATGTGTTCCTCCAATATAAGTCGTAGAGTGAAAATGTGGTCAAGACAGCTTCTCCCTTTTCTAAACCCAGCCTGTTCTTCACGCATTACTGTATCTATTGAATCCTTTATTCTATTTAGGATGATTTTACAGAATAATTTTGAGGCAACTGACAAAAGTGTCACGCCTCTCCAATTGTTACAATCTCTAAGATTGCCCTTTTTTGGGATCTTAACAATGATTCCTTTTTTCCATTTATGAGGCGTCTTCTCTGTTTTCCAAATGATGTTGAACATTTTTTGGAGATGTATTAAATTATGGCTATCAATTGCCTTGAGGATCTCAGCTGTTAACTTATCCTCTCCAGCAGCCTTGTTATTGGTCATTAGCTTTAAGGTGGTTTCTATTTCACTCAAGGTGAAGTCATCTAAATTTACATCTAATTCTGCTGCTGGTGTTTCAGCTTCAAAATCTATTAAACTGTGAGGTAGTGGACGGTTAAGAATTTCTTTGAAGTGTTCCGCCCAACGGGCTTTTATGTCTGCGCTTGTTGTTAGCATTAATCCAGATTTGTCTAGAATTGGTGTTCCACTGGATGTATAGGTGTTTGTCAGCATCTTTTGTACAGTATAAAGAGTTCTGCTGTCTCCTGTAATTGCAGCTGTCTCTGCTTTCTCTGCCAAGTTGTCTATATAAGCTCTTGTATCTCTTCTTGCCGAACTTTTCACTTTGTTGTCTAATTCTTTGTATGTTGCTTTTGCCAGAACCTTTCCAAGATCTGTCTTTACATTAGTCATGGCTCTCTTCGCTTCTCTTCTTTCTTTGATGTATTTCCATGTGGTGTCTGAGATCCAAGCTCGTTTTTCCATTTTCTTCAGTCCAGCACTTGCTTCTGCTGCTGTCATTAGTATTTTGCTCTGTGAGTCCCACATTTCATTGATATCTAAGTCTATTTCACCAAGTGCTGAATAACAATTACTTAGCTCTATGTTAAACTTTTCCTTTATTGCTTCATCTTTCAGTTATGACTATCAATTTTATGTGTAATTGACCTCTTCTGTTGGTTTCTAAATTTTAATCTTATTTTCCCAATGCACAGGTTGTGGTCACTATTAACATCAGCACCTCTGTATGCTCTTACATCTATTAATGATGATCTGAATTGTTGTTTAATACATAGGTGGTCAATTTGATTTGATGTTCTATCATCAGGAGATATCCATGTTGTTTTGTGGATATTTTTATGTGGAAATAATGTCCCACCTATAACTAAATTTTCTATTAAACATAATTCTATTAATCTTTCTCCATTCTGACTTGTTGTATTACAGCCTTCTCTCCCCATCACATAACTGAAGATGAACTACAGAAATAAAAAAACAGAATAGTTCATACCAAAATAGCATTTCAGAAAATGAAAAATATCTTATGCAACAAATATATGTTAATAGAAGTGAGAAAGAGATTTCATTGCTACTATATAAAGCCAAATCTAACCTATGAGAGCGAATCATGGACCGTAAACAAACAAATGGAAAGACGATTAGACGCCACAGAGATGGAATTTCTCAGAAGAATGTTGAAAGTTCATTGGACAGCTAAAGAGACCAACGAGGAGGTTCTTAAAGAGGCCAACACAAAAAAGGAGCTCATAAGAAACTTCAGAAATGAACAGTCAACATTTTTCGGGCAAATCATGAGACGAGGAATGTTGGAATAATTGGTTACAACTGGCAAAATACAGGGACAGAGATATCGCGGACGACAAAGATAGAAAATAGTGGATAGCTTGGTGTCATGGCATGGAAAACAGTCAACAATAGAACTGATACGATGCACGATAGATAGAAGTTTGTGGAAGGACATGGTCGAATACACCAACCGGTATGGTACATGATGATGATTTACGAGGTAATAAACTTTCTATGCAGACTATTCTAATATGTTTTGTTGTTTAGACTTGGATCTATTTCGACTTTCGACACTGTTTTTTTTTTTCTTTCATTGATTTCCTTTTCTGGATCCTTATTCCAGTAATATTTGTATTCTGCTTGTTTCCCTGTAGGTATGTCTCATTTAGAAGCTTCTAGAACCACAGAAGTAATATTTGTATAAACTATCAATCAATTGGGTCAATAGGTTTCCATACTTTTATTGATCAGGTTCTCAAATAGTGGCCAGTTAACTTTCCTGAAAGTTTAGAAATATCTATTTTACTTTAGAACTTAAGACATTTTGAGAAAATGAAGATAAGTACAGGTAAATAGTTACTTCTTGTATAATCAAATACAGTTATTTCTGTCTTATCTATTCAGAGATCACAGTAAGGTCTAGTCAGCCGGTTGTTCCGTGGACTTTAGGTAAAATAGTTTGTTGGTTTTGTTTCCAGCAGGATTAGGATGGATCAGGATTAGGATGGATCAGGATTAGGATGGATCAGGATTAGGATGGATCAGGATTAGGATGGATCAGGATTAGGATGGATCAGGATTAGGATGGATCAGGATTAGGATGGATCAGGATTAGGATGGATGCATTAACTAAGTCGTTTGTGCCCTTGCCTGGCTTGATATATGCTCCATAGCCCAAAGCTGGTAAGTAAGCATTTACAATCTTCCAGTGATTATAGTTCTCTTATATGTTATTACTTTGAATAGTTTGCAAGAACTATAATATAGATCCAGGAGGTCAGTAGACCTTATAGATGCATTGTACTTTATCCCATCTAACCAAACTTGCTGCTCTGGGTATCAAAATAATGCGATAGTTTGCGATTACTCTCAGCATGAACATCAGTCCTTATAATAATAATAATCATCATCATGTGATATATCAGTTGGCGTAGGCGATCATCTCCTTTCAAAATTTTCTAATCCACAGTGCGTCGTGTCAATTTTGATGACTGTTTTCTGTGCCACGACTCCAAGCTATTCTTCTCTCTATTTCGTCCGCGATCTCTCTTTCCCTGTACTTTGACAGTTGTATAAACAAGCCCGTATAATTGTCAATATTCTCCAACTCTAAACTTGTACGTACATAAGTAGATCCTTTGTTGATTGGTTTGTTTTAAATTGTTTCATGGATGAGGACCATAATCACATTTCTAAGGGCAACATTCTTTCTAGTTTGATAATTTTGTTTTGCTGCCCTGTGATATTTTGCTCCGGAGATACAAATAAGAAGAAACGAGAAATACAAATAAGAGCAATAATAAGGTGACGTGGTTTGATAGTTTGTGCGCTCATAAAGATTCAGAAATAATAAAAACCGGCATGAAGTAGATTCTGAAGGGATTCTGAACTTCCGATGAGAAGTGGGGAAAGTAGGAAATCAAGGAAAACCTGGAGAGGAACAGTGGAAATTAAAATGAACATTATTAACCAGATGTTAGGTTTTCTGTGAAGAATGATCATAGACTGTGTAAAATAGGCAAACTATGTTGTTTAACGTCTTGATACCTTACGTCTTGTAGACCTTCAGCTGGTTTACTGGTCTGATACTAAGGAAACAATTGCATAAATAAGAAGCTCATTCACAGCCAAAGGTACAACAATTTTACAAGCACTTAAAACAAAATACGTGTAAGCAATACTAGCCGTCACGTTAAGGGCTATCGCTGGCAGTTCTGCATCATAGGCGGAGCTCATGAAAAGAAGAACATTGCACCTCCGACCCCACGTGGCCTTTATGTGAACAGCCTTCTTCTGAATGTTCTTTGGTTGGGTCGTTATCAAGCATAGAACACGAACTTTGTTGTAAAGAATATTTGACTCTGTGTTGTTTTCACCTGAAAATATGTCATTAAGATTTGTTTTATATAATCAAAGCAACAACTGGAGAAAAACACAACATCAAACTTTAATATTGACATAGTTGTAGTAAATCTGAAATATTTTTGTTAAAAATCAATCGTTATATAGTGACTGAAGTTTTGGAATTTCACGAAAAGTCCAAAGAGAACAGACAAGAAATCGAAACAATGAAATCACGTAGATCTGTTATAGATATATTTGTAACTCAGGACGTGAAGAACTATTTGGTTCCAGCTATTGTTTACAAACCTGGAGTCTTTTATGAGTCATGTGCAACAATTGTACTATTAGTCCCATACATGATTCGCTTCTAGAGGTTTATGATGTAAACAAAGCAGTTTTGTCATTGCAAGTGAATAATGTCCACACCTATAATTGGTCAGGATTGTGTAGCAGCAGCAGCTTTATAGCGAACACAGAAAACATCATAGGATTGTGCTGTTCTGAAACAGCTATGCCATGCTATCCTAGAATTGCCTTTAATGGCATTACTGTGACCACAAACCACTCTCCATGTGTGTGCCACATATTTACACCCCAGAAAGAAATACTGAATATAACAACATCATGTGCCGTCTGTGATATTAATGACCACAGACCAGGAGCCTCCAGTATGATTGATACAACTGTTGCACCAAGCATTTCATCAGCAGAGCCATATCTATGGAATGTTAATCTGACATTGTTCTTGAATGATGTCCAAGTTAATGAGACATCAGAATCGTGTGGCGGCAGCTACAAGAAGGGAGCGGAGAACATCAAGTTCTGCTGCTATAAAGGAGACTTGCCTTGCTATCCCAGAATTGCCTTAAATGGGATCACTGTAGTTGAAAACTTCTCCTCTTGTGTAAACTACACATTCACATCTAAGAGTGAATCAGTGAAGGTCACAAAATCATATTCTCTCTGTGGTTTTACTAACTACAGGTCATGTGGCTTCTGTTGGAATGGAAATGATAACTTACCACCACTGTGTGTCTATATGTTTGGAATTGGAGTCATCAACGACGGCCTAACATCATCAAGTGCTATGACGATCATCATTTTCGGGAGGACGTGAACTCCCATGGTATATGGTGGATAGGCGGCAGGAACCATTGAAGGCTACGTCTGAAAAGTGTTCCTGCTTGCAGTTTCCTCATATTCCAAGTCCGGCTTGTTGCAGGAGCTACTGAGTTAAGTGCTCTGTGCACACCGTGAGCTGTGTGTCTCATCCGTTTTGATCCTGCTTCGATATCCCGCTTGTTTACGATGAATGATGATATCGTATGACAGGGAACAGTTGGCTGTGTTCACTTTCTGCGCGGTTTCGCCTTATGTCTTTTGGCGTGTGCTGAGACTGCTACGATGGGGACTACAGTTACCTTTCTTTGTTTGGGAGATGAATTAGTAATTCGGATGATTCCACTGGCACGGGCGGTTGAGCAATTATGGATTTTAATTCGTTTACTGTGATACCGAGGCCTTCCATAACCAATAACAATAAAAATAACAATGTGCAACAAGCGGACAATGGGTGGTGGGGAATGTGCATAATGATCTCTGCTTGGTTATAGTATCTTGAAACACAGCTAGATCGCTGACCTACGTTTCTCATTAAAGAGACAGGCAAATGAAAAAGAAGATACCCTCTTCAAAACAGGTTGTACAAAAATGAAATGAAAACATCCAGCGAACTAAAGATAAGCCAAGACTATTATATGAAATAAATGCAGAACTAATTGGAAATGAGAACTGCAAAAAGACGACAAAAACTGCATATAAGCGACATGCCGGATTGCCTGCAACTGTGCCAAGAAACGCAAAAACCCATATTTCACTGAACAGATAACTGCAGATTCCTTAGATATTTTTACCGTCTAGAAATAATTAACACTAATGAAAGAGACATTAACACTAATGAAAGAGACAGTAACACTAATGAAAGAGACATTAACACTAATGAAAGAGACATTAAAACTAATGAAAGAGACATTAAAACTAATGAAAGAGACATTAACACTAATGAAAGAGACTTTAACACTAATGAAAGAGACATTGACACTAATGAAAAAGACATTAACACTAATGAAAGAGACATTAACACTAATGAAAGAGACATTAACACTAATGAAAGTGACATTAAAACTAATGAAAGAGACATTAACACTAATAAAAGAGACACTGTGAAAGAGACAACACCCTCTTACAACAATGCTGAATTTTAAGCCAAACCCGGCTCTAAGACATCATCATCATCATCATCGTCGTCGTCATCATCATCATCATCAAGTACAATGCCTACTGACATTACATGGCCAAAAAAATTATGATTGTTCCTTCGTAATATTGAAAAATTGCTCTCTCTTTGCTTTTGCCTCTTTCAGAACGTGTTCATTACTCTTCTTGGCTGCCCATGGTATTCTCAACATTCTTCTGTAAAACCACATTTCTACAGCCTCCAGTGATTTTCTTGTCTGTTGTCCTATTATCCATGATTCACATCCATATGTTAAGACTGGCTCTACATAACAATTAAGAACTCTTTTTTTCTTGTTTCTATTGTCAAAAATGGATTGCACAGTATCCTCCTCATTTTTTGGAAAGCTGCTTTTGCATGAGTCATTCTGCATCTCACCTTTATTGTACATTTACCATATGAGGTTAACATTGTTCCTAGGTTTTTAAATTCATTTACCTATTTTAATATTGTTCCACATGTCTTTATTATGCATTGCGGTGATGTCTTTTTCATTGTTGTTACCATTACTTCTGTCTTTTAGCTATTAAGGCTGAATCCTTTATTTTTGCTTTCCTTCACTATAATGTCTAACATTTCCTGTAACTCATTTTCACGCAATTACGACTATATCGTCAGCGTACCTTGGATTATTTAAATTGTGACCTCCAATTCTTATTCCAGGCATGCCCCTTATGGATCTTAAAATAATCTTACTATACATATTAAATAAATATGGTGACAGCACACAACCTTGTCTAACACCGTTTTATTTGTTAAAACATTCCCAATAAATTTCCAATTGTTATGGCTGCTATTTTTAACCAACATTTGTTTTAGTTGTTACAGCTGCTGTTTGTTGCCAGTACATATTCTTTAACATTCTTATATCTTTGTTGTCTACGTTTATGCTTTCTAAAATTTTGATTATTTTTTAGTGCTTTACTTTGTTAAATGCTTCGGTATAATCTATGATTCTACTAAAGATCTTATGATTTGTATGGCATTGTTCGTTCCTTTACCACCAACAAAACAAGACTGTTCAACATTAAATTCTGCACTGATTTTGTTTCGCGCTCTTCGCATGATGATTCTTAGTAATATCTTAGTCATGTGACACATAAGGCTTATTGTATGATAGTCATCACATTCAATAGCACCAAATTTTTTTTTCAGGACTATGAATATTGATTTGAGCAGGTCGATCGTATATATCCGCTGTTGTAAATATCATTACATATTTTTGCTATTATTTCTATTCCAAAATCACCCATGGCTTCAATCTCTTCTTTAGTTATATTATCTGGTTCAGGAGTTTCTCCGCTTTCATATTGCGCAAGGCGTCTTCCATTTCTTCTTCATTATCCTTAATATTTACTTATTTTCGTCCATCACCATAAAGATATCTAATGTATTCTGTCCATCGTTCCCTTGTGCTTTATTGTTGAATCAACAGTTCCCTTTCCTTTGATTTTAAACATTCAGTTTTTGATTGCGTTTTCTTTGTGTTATTTCTTCAAATTTTTTGTGTATAGTCTGGTTTCAGTAAATCTAAATTTAATTTGATATTAACTGAGGCTCGTTTTGCTGTTTTTATTTTTACTCTAAGCTCAACTCGTACATGATCACTATTGCAATCTGCCCCTGTTATAGTTTTCACACATACCAAATTGTTTCTAAATCTATTATTTATCATTATGTAGTCGATTTGAGTATGTGCCTTGTCTCATGAGCTTTTCCATGTCAACCAACATCTTGGATGTTGCTTAAACCAGGTGTTTCCTATCATCATGTTGTGTGTTCTTGCACAATCAGTAAGTGCATCACCTCTCTCATTTCTCTCTCCTTAGCCATAATAAACAACCACTTCTAAGATAAAATAAAATGCTCTAACACACAGACGCATACATTAAAAAAAAAAAACTGTTTGTGTACAAGAAATAACCAAAGATGACTTCGCTCTTCGTTCTGTTGAAATGGACAAAAACAGCATGAGCAAAAAATCTCTTCGAACATTGAGAGAAAGTGACAGTCTTTATATATATATATATGAAGGAAAATAAAATCTAGAGATACCTTAACATAGATGGCACTGACCAACTAGCAGGGGCCCATAAAGCTGTTTGAACCAATCAGTTTTTTATGTGTGAAAACAATGCATTCAGTGAACTCTCAGTTGCATATCCGGCACAAATATCTACAACGCTAGAAGTCAACAGTAGTATAAGCCACACAAAAAACATTCATTTTAGCGGCGGCCCGCCGCCACCTTAGAGAAAATAGACGGAAAGCTGTTCCATTACCAGCTATTCTGGTGGTGTGACGTAATTAGGTTGAATATGGAGTTGATGGTAGCATATAGAGGAAAATAGAATGAATTTTATGGTTTTAATAGTGTGTAATATTATTTATTAGTTGAGGCGGGTTCGTATCAGAGCCATGAGGCGGGTAGATGTAAAAGCAAATGAAAAGGTAATGGGGGTTCGGAAAGCCAGAGCACACACACACATATACATGTTATTTTGATCTCCCACACAATTATATATGAAAGAAACATAAAAGACAGAAGTCATCAACAGTACCAGAATCAACATTTTCTCTCTCTCTCTCTCTCTCTCTGTGATCAGGACTCAATCAGAGTAGGACGTCCAGACTCTCATACGGAGACAGCTGTCTGTTTAAGTCTGTTAGATCCACTCCGTTTGAGTACCCGTTAAAACGTTGCACTGTGTTCTGCGCCAGTGGCCCAGTGCATCCGATTTCAGCCAGCATTTTTTCAGGTTTGCTTTCCTTAGCCTTTGATTGTCCCCAATCTTCCTGCAAGGCAGCAGTTGATCTTTTCTGTCGGGGCATTCTGCCCTTAGATGGTCGGCCTTCCCAGGTTTACGAGCACCATCTGCCCGAGTCACTAGAAGTGACTAACACAGACATGCGACTTGTAATATGAGGAAACTGTAACAAGGAACACTTTTCAGGCATAGCCTTCATTTGTTCCCGCCGCCTATCCCCATATACCGGTAAGTCACGTCCTCTTGAAAATGATGATCATCGTAGCACTTGATGATGTTAGGCCATCGTTGGTGACTCCAACTTCGAACATATAGACACACAGTCAGTCGTCAAATTATCCTCGTTGCACATCAAACAGCAGACCGTAAGATTTTTATTCGCGTGATTTCCTGTAACACATCGGTAAGATATTGACAAACGTCATGGTTCAGAAACGTAACAATCTTGAGGGATGTTAATATTCAAGTAGCCCCAAGCCATGTGAGCGGAATACACAGCTGATTCCAGCCCAGACACTAATGGCCCATGCTCAAATCAATACCATGAATCCGATAATACAAAAGTAAAAGTAACGTCGAACCATAAAGAGAACCAATCAAAGTGTCGTCGTAATATTTGAGGTCATGACAGTTGATAATGAAGATGAAGACAGGTGAACATTAATGAATCACGTAAAGAATATCGTTTACCTTGATGTTACACTTAATATAGAAAGTAAAATAAAAATAATATAATTTAGTTGTACTTTTACACAAACATCCTCGTGCAGAAGATGGCTTCTCGTGATTTATTGGCTTGTTTTAAAACTCAAAATCGTTGCTCTACTAACTTCATAGTGATTTTATTTTCAGCGCTTTCCTGTGGCTGGATAACTATGCAAAATGTTTGTTTCGTGACTCACCAGACTTATTGTTCTCAACTTACTGCACTCCACCTCACCTTGCTATTAGCGAAGTATTATTTCTACTAATGATGCAATAATGACCAGTTGGGAAAGTAGTGTTTACACCGTACATGACCCAATTGTGAAATTTAATACAAGAGCATCTGCAATTAAAATCATGTTATCACCCCAATACTCTTCTTTTCATAACCGTTGTCTTAAAGACTGAGTTCGATTTTACTGAAGATCAGCTCGAGTAAGCCATGTTATCTTGGCTGTATCTTTGCCTACAAAAGCGTGACCTTTGATGGATTGACAATATTCAACAGCTTGTTTCACTCGCTATCGAACCCGATATAATGTTGTCATGGCTTTTATAACACTACACGTTCACACCTCTAGAGTATGCGGACTCATTTCTCAGCTGTTCCGTGTGACCACGCTCGTCACGGCTAACAATATTCCCAATTGACAACATTACTGTGATAAAATTTGACAAATTACGGACATTTTTTATATCGCTGTTCAAAACCACGTAGCGCAAATGTCTCGTAATGTTAGTCTTTCTTAATAGCAGAGCAATATAGAAGTAAACACGTTATCTGAGGACATGGAATAGTGTTGAAGCTCTATTGTTGCCTCTAATTTTCACTAAATCGTGAATGGGTACTTTCTATTTCTTTTCTATACAAAATTAGAAAACACTGACATAATTCTGATTACCTTAATTTGAAATAAAATAATAAGGGTAAAAGGAACAAAGTGCCATCACACTTCCACAAGTACTAAAACTTCAACTATTCTATTTCCGTAGGTTCTTCTTTTCCAAATTAAACTTTTAATTGGGTGTCCAAGATTGAGGAACAGCGTATATTTTAACTACCCAAGTACACGGATCTCGCCACTGAGCTGAGGTAACAGAGGTTCCAGATTATCATTTTCACTGTGAAAAATAGTGCCAGAGAATACACGACCTCATGGGGACCTCGGTAGTCTTGTTGGGAAACCACTCGACTGGACTCCCGACGTTCGGACAGCCCGTGTTCGATTCCCGCAGGAAGCAGTGTGAATTGTACTCGTGGTTGGAAAAAAAATACCCCCACGGTCGACCCAGCCGTTGGCAGAAATGGGTACCAGGGTATTAGCTTGGGAAGGTGAGGAATTTCGCCTCGCATCTGAGTTTCGATGCTTGAGGCGACACTATACAGAAATATCCGAACATTTCTGGATAGGCGGCCGTGCACATATGGGTGGAAACTCGCGTACTAAGACGCCGGTTCAATTCTCGTACTTTACCTTTACACGACCTCATCCCTCTACGACATACTAGAGAAGCTGTGAAATAAGAGTGTATGCGAACAAGAGCAAGGAACTCTGTAGAACGTTTACATGTCTAATAGCCAAATATGCCGGGTTCATAATTTACAATAACACTTAAACATTCAATAAGTGTGGTATGGTTATCGTGTGTGCGAGTGAGGTGACTCGAGCAATCGGATCTATCTATCTATATTTTGTTCGCCTGAAGTATTGCCTATATCTGCAATGTCGTTTCCTCTATAAATTTTACGGCCTTTTGTAACTTTTGCAGTGGCCCATATAGTTTTGTCTGTAGTGTTATTGTTATAGTACTTTATTATTATGTTGGTTATTTGACTTGTTGACATCACAGCACATTTATTTTAATTTACCAATACAACAGGTAATTTCAGGACAGACTCTGTTCTCTCATGATAAACAATCATATCAAGTTTTTTGTCTTCCACTAACTTTCTTGGCACGTGATACAATATTATGCATTTCTCTTACAGTTAACTTCGTTAACTTGTGGATGCTAGCGGTTTACCACCGGTGTTTATTGAACAGTCCATAAGTGCATTCTATACATTTATTAAACATCAGGCAATTGTTATCAACATTGTTCAACTTATGAACTTGATGAAATGGGATGCACAACTCTTAGAATCTTCCAAAACACTGTCGCTGCTTAATTTCATAACACCTTCTATCGCCTGTTTTGACTTGAACTACAACTTGAACTACAACTTGAAGATTCTAACTTCCTAATAACTGGCTTCACTTTCGAATCTAAACCTCTACTTATTCTGACAGTTCTAACTCTAAGTGTCGAATTCTCCTTTCTAACTGATCTTGATCCACTAGAATTCTACTGACTACTACTTAACTTCCTGACTGATCTTCTCTGATTCTCCTTGTAACTGTCCGTATTGAAATGTATATACACTCCCCAATACTCCTCCCGACTTCGTCAAGAACCGGTAGTCAATCACTGCTGCCAAGCGAATGTTGATTATGTCGGCCGCTACCATTTGTGTTACTGCTATTAACTATTGAGAAGCGGGTAACAACTAAGTTACCTGTTTCCATGCTCATACTAACTCACTCTATTACATTATATCTATAGGATATCCAATGGATTTTCCTCTAACTTCTATATTCAGTGCAGTCTAGAAGTATGTGTTCAGCAGTTTGGGGCGGTTGTCCAGATGCACATGTAGCTGAGGTGCCAATCTTGAATTGTGTATACATGCGACGGTGTAGTCGATTGTGTCCTGTTCTGATGCGTATAATGATAACTTGTTCAAATCTATTCATATTATGAAAGGCATCCTGGTTTGGGGCTTGTGGTCCTCTGATTGATTTCATTATCTGTTTCTTATGATGGTATGTAACCGGTGTATCTAGTTGTGTGCCTGTTGAACCTACCTTTGCCAACTGATCCACTTTCTCGTTTCCTGGTATTCCACACTGAGATGGGATCCACTGCAGGGCAACCCTGTGGTGCTTGCAGATTTCAGTCAATAAGGTCTGCAGATGTAGCAATTTTCTGGATTGTAGTGCCTGGAGTACTGATCTTGCATCTGTCAAAAATACTACATGCTGTGGGCTAAGATTACTGTTCAGCAGTTCTTTCTATTGCAAACTATATGGCTTGGATTTCTACATCGTAATAGTGACAATGTTTCCTTGTTGCTATTTTATTCACATCCCTAGTGTTATTTGGGCACTCTATGTATGCACCTGCTCCCCCATTCTTTATTGCATTCTGTGCTGATCCATCTGTGTACACATGAATCCATAGGTCTTGTGGGTATTATTCATCCAAGAAACTGAGAGTTATTGTTTTACGCTGTTTTCTGTTCCTCTTTGTCAACTATTCCTTAACTTCTGTCCGTATTTTTATTGACAATTCTGATTCCTCTGTTCAGGGAGTCTGTTCTGGTATGGGCAGTAGGGAGTTAACAACTCTTGGCATGTCTGGCGTTTGTCTACAAATTAGCTTGGCTTGGTGGATAAAACTGCTTCTCTTAAGTCGTCCCAATGCAAGATTTTGGAATCAGTCTATCTTTGGATGTCTCGGCATGCATGAAAATTTGTCAGCCTGTATCAGCACCTTTGTGTCCCTCCGTTCTCTCATTGCTGGTATCCACCACAATTTCTCCATCTCCAATATTGGTGTTGATTTCATTGCTGCTATGATGACCCTAAGTGCCTGGTTTTGTACTTTATCCAGCTCTTGCAGTGTGGTGTTTGATGCTGAGCAACATGAGGATGATCCATATTCTAAATATAAGCGTAATCTGTGGTTAACCTTTGCTGAGTATTTTCCCACTCGCACTCCGCATGAGCTAAAGCAGCAATGTCTTTCAGAAGCCTTGAAAAGTTGTGGAAATCAAAACTCATCAGCACAAACACAAAACTTAGACTATTCAAATCAAATGTACTATCAACCCTTACGTATGCGTGTGAAAGCTGGAAAACAACAAGAGATATAGAAACAAAGTTGAACGCATTCGAAAATAAATGTCTAAGGAAAATACTTGGTATAGCATGGAACGAATTCAAAACAAACGAGGAAATTAGAGGAATCGCCAATCAACCACTAATATCTTCAGTAATAAAGAAAAGACGATGGTCATACGTTGGACATGTGATGAGAAGAGATAATAACCGAATAGCAAAGCAAGCCCTCATATGGGAAACAACAGGTAAAAGAAAAAAAGAGGAAGACCCAGGGAGACACTGAGAAGAACATTGATGAGAGAGGCAAGAGCAGCAGGAATCGGCTCCCTCAATGAGATAGAACTGCTTGCACAGAACAGAGACAGATGGCGAGATTTGATCAAATATCTTTAAAAGAAAACTGCTAGAACAAAAAATTCATATAGGAGAAGGTGTATCTTGGTCTACGCCCTATGGGCCGGTTACGGCTCGAAAGGTCAATAGATAGATAGATAGACTCCGCATGATTCCACACAGCTTTCTTAGAATATCCAACTTTCTCCTTGCTTTTTTTGTTTAATCATTTATCTGCTTTTTCCAAGATAGTTTGTCAAATATAACTCTGAGATACGCAGCTTGTATGTCTTCTTTCACAGGCTCATTGTTTATGTAGATGGCTCCTGCTTGTTGTTTTGGGAAGAGAGTGAAAAGTGTAGTACTGCATTTGTCTATATTGATGCTTATACACAATATATTTGTTCATGAATGCAGTGCATTCATTGCACTTTGCAACAATCTGGAGGCCACTGTTGCATACTCCTCTGTGCACTACATTACCAGTCATCTGCATACATTGCCACTTTGATACCATGTAGTAGTTCAGTAACTAGGTCATTGATGTAGAGTAGAAAAAGTGTTGGAGATAGTACACCTCCCTGTGGGACGTCCTCGAGCAGTAAGACCTTCTTACTTTTGCCATTTACTCCGTAATTTCTCAGTTTCATCAAAAGCCCTTCCTTCCATACCTCCCGAAATGCTTTCTTTAGGTCTATCCATGCTGCTGGTACCAGTTTCTTTTCTTGAAACGCATCTTCAATTTCCTGGGAAATATAAGTTGCTTGATCTTCAGTAGAGTAACACTGTCTAAGATTGCTTGCTGTGAAACGAGGAGGATTTCACTTTCCAGGTATCACTGCAGTCTGAGATTGATTATGCGTTCCATTGTTTTACACAAACAGCTTGTAAGACTGATTGGTCTATAGCTGAATGTCGTTGAACCATCTTGTTCTCTACCGCTATCGGAAACAAAGGTCCTTTATAGTACAGTGTAAGGCAACGTGAACAGAATCAAAGCAGTATTTTTGCTCTATGACTTTGTTGCGACTGACATCATAGGTTATTGTGAAAACTTATTTCCTATTACTGGTGTTTGTTTATCATACGAGAATATAGTAAACGGGAATAAACACAAACAAATCATACAACATATCAAATGCTAAGAAAAAGAGTTAATATTTGATAATTTTGTTTTAATAAAATTGTGTATTTGAGTCATCATCGTCATGTGCCATACCGGTTGTCGTAGACTATTATGTCCTTCCACAATCATCTATCTACAGTGCATCGTATCAGTTCTGTTGTTGACTGTTTTCAATTCCATGACACCAAGTTATCTGGTATCGTCTGTCTTTGTCGTCGGCGATATCTCTTTCCCTTTATTTTGCCACTTGTAACCAAGTATTTAAAATTTCCTCTTCTCATGATGTACCCGAAAAAATGTTCATTGTTTTGTTCTGTTATGTTTCAGGAGCTCCCCCTTTTATTTTTGCTTTGGCCTCTTTGATAATATAGTCATTGGTATTTTAGCTGTCCAAGGAACTTTCAACATTCCTCTGAGAAATTCAATATATGTGGTCTCTAATCATTTTTTCATGTGTTTGTCTACTGTCCATGCTTCGCTTCCATAGATCATAAATTTCGCCATTCAAAGTGACCGTTTTTACCTCTTATTATGGTGACTCTATGCTACTAATGTTTAATTAAATTTTAAATACTAAAAATAATCTTGTAGACACGGTCACCATAGAGGTGAACAACTTTCTTTCTATGACCCTTACAAGGCATTATTTTATAAACAACAAGGTCAGCAGAATTCCCCATTAAAAATGGTCACGGAAGCCAGCCAATGACATCACCAGGTCAAACCCAACGCGCACCCGTCACGACAATGCAATACATTTTCCTCTTACAAACACAAACAACAATATCATCAGAATTATTAAAAAAATAGGTTATGGCAACCCGCCAATGACGTCCCAGGTCAGACCCACCGCACACCCGCCATCGGCGACACCGGAACATAACCCTTACAAGGCATTCCTTTATAACAATCCTTACTGTGACAGCCCAGGTCAGGGGTCACGCCCATTACGAACAGCCCGCTTTTTAAAGGCTATGGCGTCACTATATAAGAATAGATAAAACATGGGCGTTGGTGCAAATTTTACACCTTATGGTGCTGACTCTATACTACTGTTATAGTTTTGGTTTCCGTGATTATAGACATACGAAATATGTGCACAGGTGTTGATATATCGTTTTCCACAATAACTGCTGAAATATTTGGGATATATTGTTGACACAGTTTTAATGTCAGAAACAGATAATGTACTATAAGAAATGATGGACATAATAGTAAAATAAAGCATCAAGAAAGGCCTCAGTCTGAATAGTACGAGACAGAAGTAATGTCATATCGAAGAAACAATCATCATCATGGAGCATAAATAAATAAGCAGGACAAATGTGAAGCAAGTGCAAAGCGTCAAATACTTGATCACAATAATAAAAGCAGGTGGAAGTTTTCTACAGAAATTTAAAAAAAAGCAGAATAGCTCATGCCAAAATAGCATTTCAGAAAATAAAAACTTCTTATGCAGCAAATAAGTGTCAACATAAGTGAGAAAAGTGTTCATCGGTGCTATATAAAACCAATTCTGACCTTTGGAAGCGAAGCATGGACAGTAGACAAAAAAATGAGAGAAAAAAAAAATTAGAGACCACATATATTGAATTTCTCAGAAGAATGTTGAAAGTTCCTTGGTCAGCTAAAAATAACAATTAATTATACTCTCAATGAGGCCAAAACAAATAAAGGGGTGTCCTAAAACATAACATAAAGAAACAATACATTTTTTTCGGGCACATCATGAGAAGAGGAAATGTATTTTGAATACTTGGTTACAAGTGGCAAAATAGAGGGAAAGAGATAACGCCGACGACAAAGAGAGACGATACTATAGATAACTTGGTGCATGGCATGGAAAACAGTCAACAACAGAACTGATACGATGCACTGTAAACACTACTTTCCCAACTGGTCATTATTTTATCGTTAATAGAAATAATACTTCGCTAATAGCAAGCTGAGGTGGAGTGCAGTAATTTGAAAACAATAAGTCTGGTGAGTCACGAAAGAAACATTTTGCATAGTTATCCAGCAACAGGGAAGAGTTGAAAATAAAATCACTATGGCGTTAGTAGAGCAACGATTTTGAGTTTGAAAACAAGCCAATGAATCACGAGAAGCCATCTTCTGCACGAGGATGTTACTGTAAAAGTACAACTAAATTATATTATTTTTATTTTACTTTCTATATTAAGTGTAACATCAAGGTAAACGATATTCTTTACGTGATTCATTAAAGTTCACCTGTCTTCATCTTCATTATCAACTGTCATGACCTCAAATGTTACGACGACACTTTGATTGGTTCTCTTTATGGTTCGACGTTACTTTCGTATTATCGGATTCATGGTATTGATTTCAGCATGGGCCATTACTGTCTGGGCTGGAATCAGCTGTGTATTTCGCTCACATGGCATTGGGCTACTTGAATATTAACATCCCTCAAGATTGTTATGTTTTTGAACCATGACGTTTGTCAATATCTTACCAATTTTGTTACAGGAAATCACGCGAATAAAAATGTTTATTCTTGTGCTGTTGATGGCTTTTGTCTTTTATATTTCTTTCATATATAATTTTGTGAGAGATCAGAATAACATGTTTGTATGTGCGTCTGTGCCCTCTGTCTTTCCAAACACCCATTACTTTTTCATGTACCATTCCCTGTCCCCGCCTCATGGCTCTAATACAAATCCGCCTCTTAAAAATAATCAACTTATAAATAATATAACACACTATGAAAACCATCAAATTTCTCCTATTTTTCTCTATATACAACCATCAACTTCACATTCAACCTAGTTACGTCACGCCACCAGAATATCTCTAAGTTGTCGGCGGCCGCCGCTAAAATAACTTTTTTTTTAATTGGGGGGGGGGAGGGGGGGGATTGCAATTGAGAAGGATGAAGGCAATGAAATACATCAAAATTCGAAGCTACAGGGAAGCTAACAGTGAGGAAAAATGAAATGAAGAAATATATAGAGAACAAAATGGTATGTTTAAAGCTTCACGTAACACGTGGACTCCAGAAATCAGAACAACGTTTCGATGCAGAGACCTTCAACAGGAACAAACATACAACATACGTACAAGTATGTATTTTTTTTTTTAATTAAAAAATTGAACTAGAAAGAGAAATGAAAAGTAAAGGAGAATAAAATGATAATAAAACGTTCCCTATAATATCTGAAGAGAATCTTTCTTCTGAAAGAACGGAAGTGCGCACGGGGCGCATGGGCATGCACAAAAGTAAAAATGTACGCATACAGCAAGCAGTAACAGAAGATGGTCGACGTTTAGCGGATAGGTTTTGTGAACACCTTCGAGATGTACAGCAGAATACTGGCACTCCAGATGCGTCCCACTTCAATTCATCGGACCACAAAGTTAATGATGACATCTGTATCACTGGTATTGTTCTCTGCCACCCCAGCGACCGCAGTCGATTTGTCTTGGAGAATCACCTTAGAGTCCAATTGAGTTCGCTGACCCAACGAGACATTAATGTATCATACTCTTACACATAGTTTAACTGGTGGCTGTCTCTTCTCTATTATATAATCTATGTTGCTCATGTATGAGTACATTATTAAATACACATTCTATGATAATCACATATCCCTACACTACTAGTCCACACTGCATTATTTCGTCTGTCCTCTATATGTATTACTCCACTCTAAAAAACCTCTATTTTTCCTCCTCTCTAGTCTGTTTCGTGCGCCTTTTCTATGCAGACGGATCTGTTTTATGAAACTTCTGTTACTGTGTGTTGTGTGCGCACACACTTTTTCATATTTCTGCATGCACTTGACTCCCGTGCGCACTTCCGTTCTTTCAGAAGAAAAATTGTTCTTAGATCTTACAGGGAACTCTTTATTACCATTTTATTTTCATTTCTCGTTCTGGTTAGATTTTTTAATTGTATATTTTCTTTTATTTTAAAAACATATTTGCACGCGTGTTGTATGTTTGTTCCTGTTGAAGGCCTTTGCCCCGAAACGTCGTTCTGATTTGTGGTGTTCACTTGTTACGTGAAGAATAAACCATACCCTTTATATACATATATATATATATATTTTTAATTTCATTTTTTTTTCATTTATCCTCAATTGAGAAGGAAAGAGTTGGTCTTGAGTTCAAGTAACTGAAACATCAGGAAATCCATGAAGAAAAGGAAATAGCTGAAGACCTTACAAGAATCTGAAAGTGTTAGAAGTTTTTAACGCCAAAATGTAATATGTGTGCATCAGAAAGTTTCACCATAAGTGCACCATAACGATAAGCGACTGGCAATAAAAACACGTGGATGAATTCAAACACCCATGCAGCAACCAGTCGCGACAAAACACGAACGGCTGAAACAGACTCAACATGCAAAAAGGTTTTCCAAATTATCGGACAAAAATCGTGCTCAACAACAAAATAACTCTAAGGTCAATAGTATTTCGATCCCAACTTTGACCTACCAATATCAGCCTTGGACACTAGAGTCTAGAGCGATCCGAAAAATATTCATCGTTTAAATAAAATATGTTAGACGCCTGACATGAAACAACGAAGAAATAAGACAAGTGATAAATTAAGAAAAAAAAAAGCTACGAATAGCGCACCCGATACTGAATTCAAAAAGAAACAACAGATAAAATAGTTGGACTCCTTCATAAATTCAGAAAGAACTAAACGTAATACAAGTCATAAACAAGCAATTTGAAAATAGTAGATCTCTCTCTCTCTCTCTCTCTCTCTCTCTCTCTCTCTCTCTCTCTCTCTGCGATCAAGACTCAATGCGAGTAGGATTCCAATTCTCTCATGACGTCAGCTGTCTGTTTAAACGAATCGATTGCCCCATATAGTTTTTCTTCCAGGGAGGTGGGCGTGGACCACATTGTTCTTCTCAGGTCTGTTTATAATAGATTCAAATAACCGACCAGGAAAAAAATGGATTGATGAAATATTAGATGCATTAGAAAATAACATTATAAACAGCAGGGAAAGACAATTTAAAAAAAAAAAAGATGACAAAATGTATCGACACTGAAAGGAAAATGGGAAATCAAACAAGAAGAAACGGGTATTATTTTGCTACAATTACTTTACACATTGGAAGTCAGTAAATTGTATTTTTAGTCTTCTTACTTGCATGAATGTTAGAATCTGTATCGTTCTCCTCATGTTTGTCAAGGTTTCTTGGAATGTACACAAAAGAGCTGTATCTGGTCGGCATTTGTTTGATCGAAATTAAAGTAATTACAATTCCCATACAAAATCCAGTAACTAAATTAAAAACACTAGATTTTCTAAATGCATTGAGTATTTGCATTGTTAGTATTGTCACGTAATAATTATGACGTTAAATATTTTAATGCTTAGAGAAGTACAACACTTTTATTGTCTTATATAATAACCTAATATATGAAAAAAAATAAACGGTAATCTTTTGACTAAATATTCCAAGCAGTCTAAACGACGTAACTCGAAATACAAAATACAGTAACGTAAACCATTGCTATCTATAGAAGTATAGAACTTATAGAGACAGCGAGGCGTAAACAAATGTCCGCCCAAGGCAACATCTTGACAACCGTCAGTACTATATATATTCTTAAACGTATGCAAATTGCTTATGATATGATTTATTTTAGTGTGCAATTTCGTGTGCAATCTTTATAATCAATAAGAGATTATATAGTAGCCTTTGTGTAGTTCCTTGTCGTCGTCAGTCAAGTGTGCTTGAATAAGTGATTTTTATTTTTTTATTTCCCAAATGTATCTATCAATATATCATCGATTTTTCTCTACGTCAGTCTGTTAAACTGGAGGGTATCATTTATTTTCTGATGCAAATTCTCCTCTTTATTTATAATGTGTGGCTACTAATAAACTGATTTCTTTTATCAATTTTTTTCTGGACAAAATTAGCAAATTCAAGACTAAACTTTCATTGATAAGAAACTTTTAATCAAGAACTACAAAAGTAATGATCTTATGATTTTATCATCAGAACAGTTTACCTTGTTGGGTATGTGTCAAGAACACCATTTCTGATGATCAGATTGCCTCTTTTTGCAAATATCAATATTTAAAAAAAATCCTTCTATGGAATATCAGTCGTAAATGTATCCATTTGGTTATTTGGTTATGGAAGGCCCCAGTATCAATGCAAACGAGTTAAAATCCATAATTGCTCAACCGCCCGTGCCAGCATAATCATCCGAATCTCATCTCCCAAACAAAGAAAGGTAACTGTAGTCCCCATCATAGCAGTCTCAGCACACGCCAAAAGACATAAGGTGAAACCGCGCAGAAAGTGAACACAGCCAACTTTAGTCATAGTCATAGTCATACGATATCATCATTCATCGAAAGCAATTGGAATATTGAAACATGATCAAAACGGATGGGACACACAGCTCACGGTGTGCACAGAGCACTTAACTCAGTAGCTCCTGCAACAAGCCGGACTCGGAATATGAGGAAACTACAACAAGGAGCACTTTCATGCATAGCTTTCAATTGTTTCCGCCGCCTATCCACCATATGCTGGGAGTTCACGTCCTATTGAAAATAATGATCGTCATATTTTTAAAAAATGTAGAGCGCTTGATGATGTTTGGCCATCGTTGTTGACTCCAATTCCGAACATATAGACACACAGTTAGTCGTCAGATTATTCCCGTCGCACATCAAACAACCGACCGTAAGATTAGCGTAGGGCCGGTCTAGACTCAAGGGATGTATGATGAACCATTACGATGACTTAGCACACACACAAAAATGGCGTACACACAATTTCGCTCCCTTTCGATTTCTGATTACTCTAGTAAAAGCAACCTAGGACGAACACTGTGCAAATTCCGTAAAGAGATAAAACTGCGGCTGACAAATTAGTTTACATTGATAAGTAACATGGAAATAACTTGCATCAAGGAATTCCAACAACGGCCATGAACAGCACCAATGTGACGTAAAGCGCAGATCAAGTCTAGACGTTGGAAGGTCGCATTCACAACACATGATTTGTCAAAAAGGGTCTGTTGCCGGCGTACAATATCGCTTTAGCGGCGCAGATGTAATAAGAAGATCATCACTTTTACTTTAGCGCAGAAAAGTACAACGGAGAACCGAAATTAATCAGATCCCGAATGCACTTACTGCAGCGATCAAGAGAACGTGACCTAGATCCCACCATCTTTACAACGGAAGTCTCATGTATCCATTGTTATGAAGCTTCGTTCGAGTCCAATACGCAATTATTGTAAGAGTATTGCATTATTTATCAGATATAAATACCAGCAAACATATAACTTGACCAAATAGATAACCAAGGCTGACACGTAACGAAAATGAATAATAAGAAAAAAATGTACGTAGGTGAGAGACAATTAAAAATCGAATTAAATCTTAACGTAAAGCTGTAACCATCCTTTTTTCGTTTATTATCTTTTCAATCTTATCAACAGCTTCTCCTTTGCGATCAGAACTCAATCAGAGTAGGATTCCAGACTCTCACATGAAGACAGCTGTCTGTTTAAGTGAATTGACATCATAATTAAAGTCAATTAGAGTGTAAGATCCACTCTGCTTGAATACCTGTTAAAACGTTGCACTGTGTTCTGCGCCAGTGGCCCAGTGCATCCGATTTCAGCCAGCATTTTGTTCAGGTTTGCTTTCCTTATCCTTTGATTGTCCCCAATCTTCCTGCAAGGCAGCAGATTGTCTTTTCTGTAGGAGGATTCTGCCCTTAGATGGTCCGCCCTCCCAGGTTTACGAGCACCATCTGCCCGAGTCACTAGAGGTGACTAACACAGACACGCACATACAAAGATATGCGATGTGACTAACACTCACATGCACACAACGATATGAGGCATGACTAACACTGACACACACCAAAATATGAGATATGACTAACACAGACATAAACACGCACACTAAGATATGAGATATCGCTAGCACATACACACTCTAAAATATGAGATATGACTAACACAGATACACACACTAAGATATGAGATATGATTAAACACAGTCATGCACACACAAAGTTAAAGATAGGAGATGTGATTAACATAGACATGCACATACAAATATATGAGTAGTAGAGGTGGCGGGAAAATGTCACCCATTTCTTCGTTTTTCTGCGTTAAATGCCCTGTTTTTTGTCTATATAGAAAGTATACATGCAGCAAGACGAATCGATCAACACTGCGAGACCTCGATACCCTGTGTTTTTGTCTATATAGAAAATATACACGCAGCAAGGCGGATCGACCAATTAGCTCTCCTTAGCTCCCCTAGATTTCTCTCTATCTCTCTCTTCTCTCTCTCTCTCTCCTATTCCCGCCTAGATTTCCCTCAATTAAAACCCTCTCTCATTCTCTTCATTTATGCCTATCATCTCGCCTTCCTTCTCTCTCTCTCTCTCTCTTTCTCTTTCTCCCCTATCCTCTCTTAGACTTCTAACCTTTCAGTCCACCCTCCGTCCTCTCCCTTTATCTATCCCACATCGTTCCGCCCTCCCTCATATTTCTCTCTCTCGCTCTCTCGCTATCTCTCTCTCCCTCTCTCTCGCTATCTCTTTCGCTCTCGATCATTCTCTCTCGTTCTCTCTCCAATTCCGTCTCTGTCTCTCGCGTTATCTCTCTCCCTCTCCGTCTCTGTCTCTCTCGCTATCTCTCTCCCGCTCCATCGCTCTCTCTCCAGCTCTGTCTCTCTCGCTATCTCTCTCCCGCTCCATCGCTCTCTTTCTCTCCAGCTCTGTCTCTTTCGCTCCCGCTATCTCTCGCCTTCGCTGTCTCCATCTCTCGCTATCTCTCTCCGTCTCCATCGCTCTCTCTCGCTCCCTCTCTGTCTCTTTCGCTCTCGCTGTCTCTATTCCTCGCTATCTCTCTCCCTCTCCATCGCTCTCTCTCTCTCTCGCTCCCTCTCCAGCTCTGTCTCTTTCGGTCTTGCTATCTATCTCTCTCTCTCTCTCTCTTTCCATCTCTGTCTCTCGCTATCTCTCGCCCGCGCCATCGCTCTTTCTCGCTCCCTCTCCGGGACTTTATTTTAGACATCCCCATACCAAAAATTTACTTAAAAATCACTTTTAAAATTGTTACCCCCTTACCATTTTTGGTGGCTACGCCCTGAATTCGATGAAAATCGTAAATTTAGCACGTGGGCTTACCTGAAACTTTATTTTAGACATCCCCATACCAACAATTTTCTTAAAAATCACTTTTATGATTGTTACCCTCTTACCATTTTTGAGGGATACGCCCATAAAATCTGTAAAAATCGTAAATTTTCACTCTAGGCATACCCCAAACTTTATTTTATACATCCCAATACCAAAATTTTACTTAAAAATCAATTTTGAAATTGTTACCCCCCCCCCCCCCCCCCACCATTTTTGTGGGATACGCACCTGAAATAGATAAAAATTGAAAATTAACCTCAAGGCATACATTAAACATATATACATATATTTGAAACCCCTACATATCAAATTCCAACTAAAAAAACAACAAAAAGCTAGTAGTAGTGGTGGCGGAATACCCCTCCTCCAAAAGTGCACGTGCATGCACCTAAACTGCAATGCAATGGTGCAAAAAAAAATTACATTTGGGGCGGGTATACCACCACCACTACTACTAGCTTTTTGTTGTTTTTTTGTTGGAATTTGATATGTAGGGGTTTCAAATATATTATGTTTGAGGTATGCCTTGAGGTTAATTTTCAATTTTTTATCGATTTCAGGGGCGTATCCCACAAAAAAGGTAAGAGGGGGGGGGGGGTAACAATTTCAAAAGTGATTTTTAAGTTAATGTTTGGTGTGGGGATGTCTAAAATAAAGTTTTAGGTAAGCCCACGTGCTAAATTTACGATTTTTATCGATTCCATGGGCGTATCCCTCAAAAATGGTAAGGGGGTAACAATTTCAAAAGTCATTTTTAAGTAAATTTTTGGTATGGGATGTATAAAATAAGTTTGGGGTAAGCCTAGAGTGAAAATTTACGATTTTTACAGATTTTATGGGCGTATCCCTCAAAAATGGTAAGGGGGTAACAATCATAAAAGTGATTTTTAAGAAAATTGTTGGTATGGGGATGTCTAAAATAAAGTTTTAGGTAAGCCCACGTGCTAAATTTACGATTTTCATCGAATTCAGGGGCGTAGCCACCAAAAATGGTAAGGGGGTAACAATTTTAAAGTGATTTTTAAGTAAATTTTTGGTATGGGGATGTCTAAAATAAAGTTTTAGGTAAGCCTAGAGGTTAAATTTACGATTTTTATCAATTTCATGGTCGTATCCATAAAAAATGGCCATGGGGGCAACAAGCATAAAAGTGACTTTTAAGAAAATTCTTGCTATTGGGATATTTAAATGGGTACAATTTTGTGCTCTGGACTAACTTTTTTGGATCTTGAATATAACTTCCTGCTCGTTGTGTCTAACTATTGTGACTACATGACTACCTCTTTGGGATTTTTAGGTCGACTTTTTTATTATGAGCCTACATTGTTGTGTTCTGGTAGTAAAATTTTAGTGATTTGGCCAAACTTTTGGAACTTTGGATGTAACTATCTGTTCGATGTTTCTAACTATTATGACTGTGAGTAGATTTTTAGGGCTTTGAGGTCGACTTTTTGAATATGAGCCTACATTTTTGTGTTCTGTGGGTAAAATATTTGTGATTTGGCCAAACTTTTTTGGCTTTAGAAATAACGATCGGTTCGATGTGTCTAACAATTATGTCTATGTGAGTAGCGTTTTGAAATTTTTAGGTCGACTTTTTTAATGAGTCTATATTTTTTTTTGTTCTGTGGGTACAATTTTAGTGATTTGGCCAAACTTTTTGGACCTAGAATATAACTTTCTACTCGTTGTGTCTAACTATTACGACTTTGTGTTCTGGGAGTAAAATGTTTGCGATTTGGTCTAACTTTTTTAACTTTGGATATAACTATCTGTTCGATGTGTCTAACTTGTATGAGTATGGGAGTAGATTTGTAGAGTTTTAAGGGGCCAAACTTTTTGGACCTGAATATAACTTTCTGCTCGTTGTGTCTAACTATTATGACTGTCATGGAACTCCTCTGGTATTGCATCAGGGCAAAGCGCGTTCAAGTAACCCGCCACCTGTATTATTTCCCCCACCATTGACCCGACCGGTAGTTTTTATCAAGGACCGAATCGATTTAAAATAACCCATGTGTCAGAATCGACAGCACTTAATGTGGAAAATGAGGTCAGTTATCAAGATATAGGTAATCCTCTTCTCTGATTAGTTAATTTAAACGTCAGTCATTTCGTTGATGGGTGTCCGATAGAAATCCTCTTCTCTGATTGGTTAATCTAAAGGTTAGTCATTTCGTTGATGGGTGTCCGATAGAAATCCTCTTCTCTGATTGGTTAGCCTAGATGTTAGTCGAGAGTGAAATAGTGTCATCCAACTTTTATTTACCAGTTGCATGTGAAACTTCGTGTTATAAGCGCGAATGATTCACGGAAGTTTGTTTTCATAGTACTGTTTAGTCTAGCGGTCTGTGTTGTAGTGGTATATTTTACGGTGTAAGATGAATTTTTTTTCTGTTTTTCTCTTATCTCATAACGATGTGGTAGGTTATCATTAAAGGAATTTCGGTTGTATTAATGGTGATGTGTATAAAGTACGAATGGTAGGAAAGAAGTCTAGTAGGGGTTAGAAGAGAGAGAGAGAGCGAGAGAGAGAGAGAGAGAGAGATACAGAGAAGTCTAGGAGAAGGAAGGCGAGGTGCTAGACATAAAGGGTGAGAATAATCAAGTGTTACAATAGAAGGGACGCTAAAAATATACGGGACGGCGGAACGATGTGAGAGAGATAAAGGGAGAGGAGGGAGGATGGCCTGATAGGTTAGACGTCTAAGAGAGGATAGATGAGAAAGATGGAGAGGGAGAGAGAGAACACGATGGAGAGGGAGAGATAGCGAGAGAGACAGAGATGGTGAGGGAGAGAGACCGAGAGAATGAGCGAGAGCGAGAGAGACAGCAGTGGAGAGGGAGAGAGATACCGAGAGAGAGATAGCGAGAGCGAAAGAGACAGAGCTGGAGAGGGAGCGAGAGAGAGCGATGGCGCGGGCGAGAGATAGCGAGAGACAGAGATGGAAAGAGAGAGAGAGATAGTAAGACCGAAAGAGACAGCTGGAGAGGGAGCGAGAGAGAGAGCGCGCGATGGAGAGGGAGAGAGATAGCGAGGAATAGAGACAGCGAGAGCGAAAGAGACAGAGAGGGAGCGAGAGAGAGCGATGGAGACAGAGAGAGATAGCGAGAGATAGAGACAACGAAGGCGAGAGATAGCGAGAGTGAAAGAGACAGAGCTGAAGAGAGAGAGAGAGAGCGATGGAGCGGGAGAGAGATAGCGAGAGAGACAGAGCTGGAGAGAGAGAGCGATGGAGCGGGAGGGAGATAGCGAGAGAGACAGAGACGGAGAGGGAGAGAGATAACGCGAGAGACAGAGACGGAATTGGAGAGAGAACGACAGAGAATGATCGAGAGCGAAAGAGATAGCGAGGGAGAGGGAGAGAGAGATAGCGAGAGAGAGAAATATGAGGGAGGGCGGAACGATGTGGGAGAGATAAAGGGAGAGGACGGAGGGTGGACTGATAGGTTAGAAGTCTAAGAGAGGATAGGGGAGAAAGAGAGAGAGAGAGAGAGAGAAGGAAGGCGAGTTGATAGGCATAAATGGAGAGAATGAGTAAGTGTTTCAATTGAGGGAAATCTAGGCGGGAATAGGAGAGAGAGAGAGAGAGAGAGAAGAGAGAGAGATAGAGAGAAATCTAGGGGAGCTAAGGAGAGCTAATTGGTCGATCCGTCTTGCTGCGTGTATATTTTCTATATAGACAAAAACACAGGGTATCGAGGTCTCAATGTGTTGATCGATTCGTCTTGCTGCGTGTATACTTTCTATATAGACAAAAAACACAGGGCAATTAACAAAACGCAACTGCGTGTATATTTTCTATATAGACAAAAAACAGGGCATTTAACGCAGAAAAACGAAGAATTGGGGGCATTTCTCGCCACCTCTACTACTGATATGACTAAACACAAAAAAACAAAGATATGAGACATGACTAACATAGACACACACACACACACACGAAGATGAGATGTGACTAGCATGGACATACACACAAATATATGAGATAGGACAAACATAGACATGCACACACAAATGTATGAGATGTTACTAACATAGACATGCTCACAAAGATATGACTAACACAGACATGCACGCACAAAGATATGATACATGACTAACACAGATATACTAAGATATGAGATATGACTAAACACAAACACACACAAAGATATGAGACATGATTAACACGGACACACACCAAGATATGAGATATGACTAACATGACACTCACCAAGATATGAGCCGTGGCCAGCACACACACACACACAAGCTAAGATATGAGCAGTGGCTAGCACAGAAACACGCCAAGATATGAGCCATGGCTAGCACAGAAACACATTAAGATATGAGCCATGGCTTCACGGAAACACACCAAGATTTGAACTATGACTAGCACAAAAACACATCAAAATATGAGCCATGGTTAGCACGGAAATACATTAAGATTTGAACCATAGCCAGCACAGACACACACTAAGATATGAACCCAGGCCTGCACAGTCACCCACCAAGATATGAGCCATGGCTAGCACAGATATACACGAAGATATGAACCTTGGCTAGCACAAAAACACACCAAGATATGAACCATGACCAGCCCAGACACACATCAAGATATGAGCCATGGCCAGCACATACACCCACCAAGATATCAGCCATGGCCAGCATATACACCCACCAAGATATGAGCTACGACTAACATATACACTTGGTAACTTCCACTAAAGTTTGTCTGAGGTTCTTGGTAAAGTTCCTACTGACGACCACGAAGATCCAAAATTTGCAGGCATGTTGGGCGTGGCCGACGTGCAGGAAGATCAGCCGGATAAGACCTTCAAAGAATGTCAATTTCATGTCCCCCTGAATCTTGAGTCCGCTTCTGATAGTAAGTCTGGCCACGTGGCTGGGTGCGTTCATGATGATGTTAGATAGAGACAAGGCAAAGAGCAGTCTAGCCACACGAACCTGGGCGCTAGCACGCACAGAGCTCCACCTAGGATCGTTGATTGGTTTCAGTTCGGAAACTTCCAGCATCGGCAGGCCACTGAGCTTCTTCCACCGGGACTTGTGTATGATGGACAGAACAATCCTGAGGAGCATGACAGTAATGGTGATCAACGGTAGTAGCAACGTTACTACCAAGTCAAAGTAGGTTATTATGTGCAAGAACATCAGCCTTGGACTTGGCAAACATTTCTCAAGACCTATCTCATTTGGCGTTACCTCAGCAGCAACAGCAGTTGCTGTTATTCGCTATTATCAATGTTATTTACTAATTTGGTTCATTTAGACAGCGTCCGTCTAATCTGCGATGCAGGGAGAAAGCACGATAAGATGGTGGTCCGAGCTTATACTCCAGGCACTGTGCTAGCAAAAGATAAACTATAACGGCCACTGTTGAGAATGAACGAAATTCTGCAAACTCATATCTTGGCCGTTGGGCTTTGTTCAAACGCATCTTGGTGCGTCCATCAACAGCTTTACAACAGCTTCACATTTTTTATGCCTTGACCTCTTTACGTGTATTGAGTACAAAAAAATATTTTATTTGACCTGGACAAAACAAGTCAGTTAAATTTGCATTTTTTGAACGACTTCCTGCTGAAAACAAGATGCATCGGTCCGAAAGATGTAGATATCACGACTTAATGTAAACTAGGAAAAGATGAAGTAGAATATGTTACAGTCTTACTTCCATTATGTGAAGTGATTTTTTAGCAGGTGAGAGTGCGGCCAAATTGGTAATTTATCGATATCCTAAACATGTTAACGCAAGTTTGAATAACTATCTTTACGACACACAGTACCATTGCTGGTGTATGTTTGGTGGGGGGTGGAGGGGGGCGCAACGATAGAACCAGAGGGATAAAACATTCCCCTGGGCTGGAGAGAAGTTGAGAAAATGCCCAAGTGTAAGGATGGTTGGTGAGATCTTGTCCGTTGTTAAAGATCCAGAAAGTGGTCTAAAGGGCTTTGATTGATTGATTGATTGATTGATTGATTGATTGATTGATTGATTGATTGATTGATTGATTAGATGACAATAATTTTCAAAAATGAAAGTATAATCAAAGTTTAAATTAAAAGTACAAAAAAAGAAATGAGAACCCCACGAAATAAATCTGCCATTTTCATCCTGCTATCGGACCAAACATAGAGAGAGAACCTGCACGGCAAAATAGTGTCAGAATTACTGTTGGAGATCGACATTAGTCTACTTCCAACCGTCTACGAAGACGTAAAAGGCCATATAAATAATTTGGCTCATTCTGTTATCCGTAAAATAAAGTTGGCAATTCCTCATTTAACAACTTGTGTTTTGTTATCTTTTATTGTCTTTGATGTTTTATCTTATTATCCTTAAAATATATTTTGGTCAGATACTATGTTGACTGACAATTGGCGTCTTAGAAATAGCAAACAGTTTGCTTTGATGGCACTCAAAGTGGACAATTCGGAGACTGACTACAAAGATATTTTGAAGCTCTTTATGATCATCATCATCAAATACCGGACCTACTGGCGAAGGTGATCATGTCTCTCCACAACTTTCGATCTCGGCAGCTATTTATCATTTCTGTTGTTGACCTTCTGCCAAGCCATTCTCTTAAGCAGTCTGTTATTTTTTCTCCTTGCTTCCTTCTATCTCTACGTCCCTCAATTTTTCCAGTTGTTACAATATATTCGAGTTATTCTCTTCTCATTACATGGCAAAAAAATGATGATTGTTTCTTCTTAATATTGGAAATTAGCTCTCTTTTTGCTTTGACCTCTCTCAGAACATCTTCATTACTCTTCTTAGCTGTCCATGGTACTCTTAACATTCTTCTGTAAAACCACATTTCTACAGACTCCAGTGATTTTCTTGTCTGGTGTCCTATTGTCCATGATTCGCATCCATATGTTAAGACAGGCTCTACATAACATTTAAACATTCTTTTTCTTGTTTCTATTGTCAAAAATGGATTGCATAGTATCTTCCTTATTTTTTGGAAAGCTGCTTTTGCCTGAGCCATTCTGCATCTCACCTCTTTAGTACATCTTCCGTCTGAGGTTAACAAAGTTCAATAATATTTAAATTCATTTACCTGTTCTAATATTGTTCCACTTGTCGTTATTTTGCACTGATGTGATGTCTTTTTCTTTGTTGTTACCATTACCTCTGTCTTTTTGTTATTAAGGCTGAGTCCTATATTTTTGCTTTCTTTCACTATAATGTCCATCCAACATTTCTTGTAACTCATTTTCACTCTTAGCGATTAAGACTGTATCATCAGCATACCTTAGATTATTTATATTATGACCTCCAATTGTTATTCCAGGCATGCTCCTTATGGATCTTAAAATAACCTCACTATAAATCTGGTGACAGCACACAACCTTGTCTAACACCCTGTTTTACTTTTTGAAACATTCCCAATTGGTTTCCAGATCTTATGGCCGCTGTTTGTTGCCAGTACACGTTCTGTATTATTCTTAGATCTTTATCCATACAATCATGAATACTACACTAACTTACCCATTTTTACTTGGGTGAACCTAGAAATCGATTGGTGCGAAACCATAACAATAATCGATAATATATTAAATTCTTGCGCGTTTATACAAGTGGCACACTCTTCGAGCCAAAGAGGAAGACAAAGAGGAAGACCAAGGAATTCTTGGAGAAGACAGATAGAAGCAGAGATGAAGAGGATGGGGAAGACATGGAATGATCTTAAAAGAATGGCAAAAAACAGAACGACTTGGAAAGTGTTTGTTGAAGACCTATGCTCTACTAGGAGTTAAAAAGGTAGAAGAACATTCATCACATTCTAGAAAGTAGTTTTAAACAGTGAAGGTTGGATAAAGTGACCATTTTTTTCCCCATTGATTTCGGGGACATTTATCATACTTTTTACATTTCAGAGGATTTTTTTTGCTTATTTCTGAGACTGCCCCACAAAATCGGGGATGAACGATATATATATATATATATATATATATATATGTGTGTGTGTGTGTGTGTGTGTGCGTGCGTGCGTGCGTGCGTGCGTGTGTGTGTGTGTGTGATATACATATATATATTTATTTTTATATATTTATAATATGTGTGGGTGGGTGTGTGTGCAAGAAATTTTGTAGATGCAAAAAAAAGATAACTTTAAATTTCATAATAACTGTGTTTATTTGCTGTTTGATTTTATGTTTGTTAATACCCACGGTACTTATGTGATAAAAAGACCAAGGAATTCTTGGAGAAGACAGATAGAAGCAGAGATGAAGAGGATGGGGAAGTACCATGGACACATAAGGATGGACAGCTAAGAATATACTTATGTGATACACGCACTTAATGAAATTACAATAATTAGTTTTGTTTTTCAACTTAAATAAAAGTTTAAAATTTAAAAAAAATTAAACAACATATAGATATCAATTGCAATATTAAAGTAATGTTTACAGTACCTTATTTCTACTGAAGAGGTTGTTGCCTCTGCATGGTACTTGTTTTTTGAATGTATCTTTCTCAAGATCTCATGATTTAAAGCAAATTTTTCACTGAAGCTTTCACACGATAAATTAATGTTAGTTTTTACTGTTAACATGTTTACTGTGCTCACATTAATCCGTGATTTCTCTTCGGACCAGACGTAGTTCATTTGAGAAAATAGTCTTTCTACGGATGCATTGCTGCCAGGTAAGCACATAAAAAGTTCAAGAATTCTCTTCACATTAGCATGTGGTACATTATTTTCTTTCAAGTACCTGAGTACTTCATTCCATTTTCTAGATGGGGGCTTGTTACTGAACCACTCACATTCTTTTTGTAACAGATGGCCTCGCAAATAAGTAAATTCATCAAAGAGCTCATCACGATTGACGTTTACAACTGCATGACACTTTGAAGATATCTGTTCTACTGCATTATCAAAATGTTTCGTTTCAGGCACATTATCCAAGAGAAGGCAGCTCAGTTATGACAAGTCCTCATTGTGCTTGTTCCAAGACTGCAAGTAATGTACAGCAGTATTATAGAATTCTTTACTTATTTGGAAATACCTTTCCATTTGGATGTCACCACTTTCTACTAAATCAGTTAGCAAACCCTTTACCATGTGTGGGGTGAAATTTTCATCGCGTCGAGTTTCTAATTTTATAATGAGATTGTTCACAGCTATATAGTGCTGATTCTGGTGCACTCTTGTCGTCGATTTCAATCGCCTTAATTGTTTCATGGAAGAGTGATGCGTGAGAATGAGCAAAGCTGAGCCAAAGCTCTGATTCACTGTTTTCAAAGAATTGTTTCAATATTGTAGGACGGTGTGTTTCTGACAAGAAGAAAGATCTCAGTGATTGATACAGTTTCAATATTCTTTCCAAGGCTGGAAGTAATGACAACCACCTTATATTCGAATAACCTAATAATTGCTTAAACTCCTGTCCAACAAATTCACAGAAGTCTTTTAGTCGTTCTACACGAACCGTGTAAATGTGAAAGTATCCAAATATTTTTGTTACAGTCACTTCCATATCCATAGGCATGGAATCAAACGATGTTTTTGCACAATTGTGAATTATGTGTGCGTTGCAACCAAGACCCATTATGTGTCTGTTCAACTTGGACTTTATTTTAGTTATGACATTATCTGTCCCTTTCCTCAACAAGCCTCCGAGGTGTATTTGTATTGTCTGCTGAGAGTCCAACAATCTTTTTGTTTAAGTCAAAATTATAAATTGCTTTCAACGATTGTTCAGATATTATGGTGGACGTTTCTCCTGGGATATCTATGAAAGCAATCAGTTTGGTCTTTACTGGAGTTTCCAGCTTATAAGCCTGAAAATAACGAACTAAAATAGGAAGTAGCTTAACATGTTTATGATTAGATGTATCGCAAGACAATGTTACGAAGCTGACATATTTGAGGTCATGTTTTAGTTCATCAATAGCCCAAGGAGCAAAAACATGGATTATGGATTCACACTTTGTTCTTGCACAGGAAAATTGTTTCGTTGAAAATTTCTTTTGTAGAATTGTTGTACAATCCATACTGCGGAAACTATGATTATGAAGTACAGTATGATATGCGAAGGTTCCTTCATGAACAGCTAGAGTGTATTCATCTTTTGAGGGTTTTGTTTTACAAAAATAATTTGTCATATACACCGAGACTGAGACTAACAAAGCAGCGTTTCCTTATGCTTTTTTGCCTGTAGATGATCAGTTATTGATGTCCTTCCACCACTTGCTATAGAAAAATTTGAATTACATATTTTACATTTCACTAGCGTTCCATCCTCTAAAATTGCTTGTATAATAAATGGAAATTCAGCTTTCAGCGAATCACTAAAATGACACGTTTTTTTGGAAAGCATTGTTTTTATGAAACAAACGTCCACTTATCACAAATAGAAAATACGACTGCACTGTACTGTCATTGCACTCGGACTGATTTGAAAATTGGCCGGTTGGCCGGGTAAGATACTTTGGCGGGATATGTCCGGAAAGACAGGGGTGGGGAGAGAGAGAGTGTGTCTGCTTTTTAAAAAAAAAAATTAAACCCATCCCAATAGAAGTCAGTGACTGGAATAGAAGTGACGTAGCACCGCGCTTCAAGAGTTCAAAGAGCTATCTCCGACACAACGCGTCCAAGTCTTCTCTTTTATCCTCCTGCTAATGCCGCTCATTCTGGGATAAAGAAACACAACTCAGTAACGTCCTGAGTCCAAGTGATTATTTTAAAAGAGGGCCGATTCCGTGTATGAACATTTATTTATTCACTGAAATCGGGAAAAAATTTTCTTTCAACAACTTCTACACTTCGTAGACTGTTCCCGAAATTCGGGGACGAATGGTCACCCTAAGGTTGGAGGAAAATTATGAGGATATCAGCCATGCCAGATTTTGGAACAAAATGTTGGTAATGATGAATTCTCTCTATCTATCTCTCTCTCTCTCTCTCTCTCTCTCTCTCTCTCTGCGATCAGGACTCAATCAGAGTAGGATCCCAGACTCTCACATGAAGTCAGCTGTCAGGTTAAGTGTGTTGATCGCCCCCACAGACAGAACAACACATTTAGAGTCTGCCAGATCCACTCTGATTGAACACCCGTTAAAAGGTTGCACTGTGTTCTGCGCCAGTGGCCCAGTGTATCCGATTTCAGCCAGCATTTTATTCAGGTTTGCTTTCCTTAGACTTTGATTGTCCCCAATCTTCATGCAAGGCAGCAGATTGTCTTTTCTGTGGGGGGGGGGGGGGGGGGGATTCTGCCCTTAGATGGTCTGCCTTCCCAGGTTTACGGGCACCATCTGCCCGAGTCACTAGAAGTGACTAACACAGATATGCACACACAAAGATATGAGATGTGACTAACACAGACATGCACACAGCGATACGAGGCATGACGAACACTGACACACACCAAGATATGAGATATGACTAACACCGACACACATCAAGATATATGACACATGACTAACATAGACATGCACATAAAGATATGAGATATGACTAACATAGACAAACACATACAATGATATGACACATACCTAACATAGACATACACACAAAGATATAAGATATGACTAACATAGGCATGCACACACAAAGATATGAGATGTGACTAACATAGCCAGGCACACACAAGGATATGAGATGTGACAAACACAGACATGCACACACAAAGATATGAGATATGACGAACATAAACATGCACACAGAGATATGAGATATTCCTAACCCAGACATGCACACACAAAGATACGACACATGACCAACACAGATACACATTAAGATATGAGATATTACTAAACTCAGACGCACATAAAGATACGAGACATGATTAACACGGACACTCCAAGATATGAGATATGACGCACACCTAGATATGAGCTATGGCTAGCACATACACACACACACACACAAGCTAAGATTTGAGCCATGGCTAGCACAGAAACACACCAAGATATGAGCCATGACTAGCACAGAAACACACCAAGATATGAGCCATGACTAGCACAGTAACACACCAAGATATGAGCCATGACTAGCACAGAAACACACCAAGATATGAGCCATGACTAGCACAGAAACACACCAAGATATGAGCCATGACTAGCACAGAAACACACCAAGATATGAGCCGTGACTAGCACAGAAACACACCAAGATATGAGCCGTGACTAGCACAGAAACACACCAAGATATGAGCCATGACTAGCACAGAAACACACCAAGATATGAGCCATGACTAGCACAGAAACACACCAAGATATGAGCCATGACTAGCACAGAAACACACCAAGATATGAGCCATGACTAGCACAGAAACACACCAAGATATGAGCCATGACTAGCACAGAAACACACCAAGATATGAGCCGTGACTAGCACAGAAACACACCAAGATATGAGTCGTGACTAGCACAGAAACACACCAAGATATGAGCCATGACTAGCACAGAAACACACCAAGATATGAGTCGTGACTAGCACAGAAACACACCAAGATATGAGCCATGACTAGCACAGAATTAATGATGAATTAAACAGGAAGTAGTCAAGTAACTCAGAGTTACTGCCCTTCTGTAAACATAAATCGGATCACTCAATAATGTTTGTAATTTTACCAAATTTTAAAAATTAAATTATTACAATTTTTATTATTACCATCGCAAAAATATTAATTAGCATGTCCCATGTATTGCAGTCATCGAAAATGGAAGAGCTTTTCGGAGTTCTATGTAAGTTTAATTGTGTGTATTGTTATTTGTATAGTATAATAATGATGTATTTATTATTATTTTAAATATAATTATTATATATATATATATATATATATATATATATATAAATTATAAATAAACATCACCCATCACATCAACGGACAGCCTAAGTTAAATTGTAAGTCACGATAACTGCTGACTTGTAATCACAATTATTATTATCAAGTATTAAATCAGTAATGTAAGACATTATTATATTATTGTAAATAGTAAATTATTGTGCGAGTAATGATGAAGTACTCAACTCACTGTATAAAGAGTAATGTTCTGATAGAGGTCAAAGCAAAAAAGAGAGCTAATTTCCAATATTAGGAAGAAACAATCATCATTTTTTGGCCATGTAATGAGAAGAGAACAAACTGGAATATATTAAAACAACTGAGACAATTGAGGGACGAAGAGATAGCAGGAAGCAAAAAGAAAAGATACCAGACACCTTAAGAGAATGGCTTGGCAGAAGGTCAACTGTCAACAACAGAAATGATAAATAGGTGCCAAGGTCGAAAGTTGTGGAAAGACATGATCACCTACGCCAGCAGGCCCGGTACTTGATGATGATGACGAATGAAGTAATATTCAGATAAGAGAAGGAGTATCTTGGTCTACGCCCTATGGGCCGTCTACGGCTCGAAAGGTCAATAGATAGATAGATATAGTTATAGTGATTAATGAAGTAATGTAAGTGGATAAGTAAGTTCAGTAATAAGTTATTTACCGGACCAGATTGAGAATAGTGCGAAGGAGAGTGATGTCATTCATTCAAATTATTAAATCAATTCACTATTCAATCTAGTCTTGTACTTATATAATATACTTTATATAATATATACTCAGTCACTGAGTCAGGTCTACTGCTAACTGCTGAGTCTACTACTTAACTTAACTACTAATCATACTAATGTAGTTTTTAACTTTTAAACTTATTTGAAGTGTGCTGTCAAATTATGTGTGTCAAGAGATGTGTGAAACAGGAATAAATTTGTTTATTTCTGATCCTCCTGGCTTCAAACCTTGCACCACCTCCAGTCTAGTTTCTAAACAGCTTGTACAATGTTGACATTAATTAAGTAAACATTACTACTGTAACCTGCCTGTGTGTTACCGGGGCCTCATTATGAGGGAAGTAAAGAATAGTGACACTGTGACCTTCCAGGCATGTCGTAAGAGGTGACTAAGGAGGTTGATCGATGGCTTGACAAGCTGTCATTGTAAAAAGTACTGTTATAGAAACAGCGCCATATATTTTAGAATAGTGATCTCTGCAATATGTGCCACTTTGGCATGCAAGGTTTCTGTTTTTGAGATTGTGGTTCTGCCCTATGTGCCGTCTTCGGCTCAAAAGGACAATAGATAGATAGACTACTGTAACTGTCTTAGTAAGTGTAAGTCAGGTCTGACCTGAGGTCGTAGATAAAAGCTATATTAACATATATATTATGCACCTGTCATTTCTTTTTAAGGACACAAGGTTTCCATTTACCAACCTATTATACAAATAATTCAAATATTACATGATTTTTACATTCTTGGAGACTGGGTGCTGATGCTCATTAAAGAACTATAAGAATTTTACTTCATGTCTGTCAATTTTTTGCATTTTATTTATTTAGTTTTTTGGTATAAAGAAAGTAATTATGTTGTATATGAATGATGTTAATACCCATATTTTGTATAGACCAATGACACATTATTTTTTTTATTTTATGGTTGGTTGGGTTTTACTAATTCCCTAAAAATTAGTAGGAGCCGCGATAGCTCAGTGGTTAGTGAACTGGACTACTACGGACAAGGGGTAGGGTTCGATCCCAACCGACGGCTCCGGGTTCACCCAGCCTTAAATGGGTACCGGATTTTTTCTGGGAAAGTAAAAGCAGCACGGGCGTAATACCGACCACATTACCCCAAAAATCATGTGCTGAAGGTCTGTAAAATATAGGGTCACTAACACCATATTTCCCTATACGCCACTTGGCGTGACGGGGGGTACTTTTACTTTTTATCATACCATTGCCATCTTTCCTTCCCAGAAAAATCCTGTATCTATGGGTGGGTGTATCTGAAAGATATCAGTCAGGATCTAACCAGACCTTTTGCGCTTAGTCCAGTTGATTAGCCACTGATCTATTCTACAAAAAATTGAAATTTTTTTTATATAGAACAATTATTGCAAACAGTGAAATAATTATATTACTGTTTAAAATTGTCCTTCTATAGTTCAATGTGCTAATACCAGCACTAGATACCACAGGATTATTTTGGACAGGTCCACAGCTTTTAATGCACTGCTGCCTTGATACCCATCTTGCACACACTTTCTGGAGTTTCAGCTGCAATATTGTCTTTTACGATTGCCTTGAATGCTAAGCCTGGGCAAGAAAATGCCCCCGGACTAGTGACACCTTCTATAAACTTGTTAGTCAATTCATACACTTCTGTACGATTCATACATCTGTCATTGTACTGAATTCTTACCCAGTGATGAATCTCTATAGGTTTCACCTCTTTGCTAAACAAAAACCTCACAATACTTTACTGCTCTTGTTTGATACACAGCCGAAAGGGTGCTGCCATCTTGTAAAACTGTTTTCCAGGTTTCTATGTGTGCCAATACTATCTATTGGTAGCTCAAAATCACTGCCTTTACATGCCAGACACAAAGATGTTGATCATGCAAGTGATTTTTAACATAATTTTTCCCTGTTTCCCCACTAACAGCGTGAACTTGTGTGTGTTTATATATGTTTGTCAACATTCAGAAGAGAACTATTTTGAGAGTAATCGTTGCCATTATCATGTATGTTATTATTTTCTTATGTCTTCAGTGACATTTTATTGACTACACCTTGTATTGATCCATATGCAAGAGAGAAAGAATTAAATAACTAGTTTTATGTTTGAATAATTAGTGTTATTGTTTTGATATGTTTGATAACATTATACTGCTAGATTGCAAATAGTGAAGTTAACCACATTCAGTGAAATAAAAAAAAAAAAGAATTAATTAAAAACTTCTTTTCTTTAAATATTCAGATGAGCTGGTCAGACCGATGTTGGCTTCAGAAAACTGGTAAATTTTGGATATTGCTTTGAGAACAAATAAAATTTTAAAGCATATTAAAATTTGACTACAATAGAAATAAAATGTGTAACTTTTATTCATGGTTTAACTCACCCATAAACTCATTAAAAAGCAGTTGAAGATAAGTTTCTAATTTTGAAATCTGATGAAGATAATAAGGTCAAAAATAACTCTGCCACTTCATCCTCCATTATCATGTCTTAGTGTAAATCAAACTGTACATTTGTATGGTATCATACACTGCTGTATTATACACTTCATCCTCCATTATCATGTCTTAGTGTAAATCAAACTGTACATTAGTATGGTATCATACACTGTTGTATTATACACTGCATCCTAATCGTTCAACAATATAAAGCAAGATTGCAGAGTGTACAACAAATAATGATGATAGTATTTATATTACACTATCTTTCACATATCTCTGATCAAGGGATGACTCTGTTTTACTCAGAGTGCCATGGCTGTTTTTTTTTTTTTACACTTTTTTTTCATAAACATCAATTGATGGAGTTTTAATGACCATAAACAAGAACATTAACCAATGTATTATATATGATTAAAAAGATGAGAAAATGTTCTTTGTGAATAAATAACTTGATGACACCTTTGCTGAACTTATATATGCTTAATGAGGGAAGATAGAGGAAGGTGAACATTTTTTACATAGAAAAAAAAAGTGTCTTACCTTCAGGTGTATAATATCCAAATAAATATATCCAAGTTGATGGGAAAAGTTCATATATAATAACAATCTTCTTGCTAATATATGTCCACAATTTTCACATGAATTACCTGAAAATGTAAAAAATGATGTACACATTTCTCATTCCAACATCTGTTAATTCAGCCACATCCATCAATATCATTTTCACTTTTTCTAAAACCACCACTAGCTCCATCCTTTTCACTACTGATATTCATCGTCTGATAATAAACAAGACAGTTTGTTATCTTCTGTATTTATTATCCATTCACTTACACCATATCAATGGCTTTCTAGCACAAAATCCTTTCACTTGACTGTTTCTAGAAAGGACCAGCTTCCATTTTCTAAATATTACTGAAGTAGCCCTACTTTGAAATGACAGCGAGAAAATAAATGAAAGCTGATCTAAACATGTGTTTGTTCAGACACTTTGCTCCGGAAGTCAGAAAAGAGGTTAAATATAAGTTACACAGCTTTCTTAAAAAATTTAAGTCCAAATAGCTCTGAAAACACCTAATAAAGTCACGAGTTCCAACAACTGGCTTGAAGGTTCAACATATCATTAATTATAAGTAATTTTTATGGATCTGCTGGTATGGAATGTGTTAATTAATAAATAGTAAAGGTGGCTGAGCAGTTAGTATGCTCACTGTTGGCTAGAAATGTTTCAGGTTTCATTATCAAATGTGGTAAATTTTTATCGGACTTACATGGCTAAGGTGATCAGCTGATCTTTGAAAATAAGCCAGAGATTTTTTATGGGAGAGTAGGGTGGTCAGCTTGATACCAAACATGTAACAATGTTAAAATGTCCCAATGGTCATTGACAAATATGGGTACTAACAAAAATAATATTTCCCATAAGTTTTATGTTGTGGAGATAACCCTTACTTTTTTACTTATAAAGTAAAGTAATTATAAGTGGCTTCCGTCAACACAGATCAACTGAAGACCTGGTCACCTAATTGCACAGGAAATAGAGGATGCTCTACAAAAAAAGAAACACACACTAGCAGTGTGGGTCGACATGGAGAAGGCTTTTGATAGGGTTTGGCAAGAGGGTTTAAAGAACAAGCTTTTTAGACTTTGCATCCAGGGTCGTTTATTCAATTGGGTCTCTCAATACCTTCAGGATAGAATGGCCAGAGTACAAGTTCAAGGTCAACTAAGTAAGAAGGTCTCTATCGAACAAGGTGTCCCACAAGGCGGAGTCTTGTCCCCAACACTTTTTAATTTTCATAAATGACATCGTAATGGACATTCCACCCAGAATACACTCAGCAATATACGCAGATGATCTGGCGTTATGGGCTTCCGAGGAAAGTATGTTGGTGGCTGGACCCAGGATGCAAGATGCCCTAGGTGAACTTGAAAAATGGACGAACACCTGGTTCTTACCAATCAACGAAAAAAAAACTACTTATACAATTTTCAGCCTATCAAGAAACACACTCTCTGCAAATTTGAAGATAAAAGACCATACACTCCCTATTGACCAAAACCCAACATATCTTGGCGTCACCATGAATCGCAGAATGACTTGGAAAAATCAGACAGAGCAAGGAAAAAAGCCAGAAAACGAACAAATATTATGAAGAAATTGGCAGGAACGGACTGGGGGACAGACAGCAATATTTTGAAAAGACTATACGTAGGAAGAGTCAGACCAGTTCTAGAGTATTGAGTCACAGCCTGGGCTATGTCTATCAAGACTCTAGAAACAGTAACAGGTTTACAACCCTTAGATAACAGACGAGTCACTAAAGTATTGCAACAAGCGGAGAAATATACAAGGCTCCTTAGCCACCCCATGCACCAAAGAATAACTGGTTCCGGAATTGTATGACTAAAGAGGAGCAACTTTGCTGCAATTGCCAATGAACTAACTACTGGAGTCCCAGTAATTTCCCAAACAATATCAAAACCCTTGGGCCCATCTGATATGTCTCCTCATGGAAAACATAAAATACCAGAACTTAAGGAAAATATAACAGGAATCATGAAATAAGGCACCCAATCAGACATAGAAAGAAAACACGTAGCAGAAAAACACATACATGATACCTACCCACAGGACTCTTGGTCCCACATATACATAGATGGCTCTGCTACACATATCACCAGAAATGGAGGGGGAGGTATGTTCTTGACACTGAATAATCAGGACGAGATGACCAAGTCAATTTAAAAAAAAAAAAAGTACAGTACCCCTGTCATGCCAAGTGGCGTATAGGTAATATGGTGTTAGTGACCATAAATTTTACAGACCTTCGGCACATGATTTTTGGGCTAATGAGGTCAGTATTATGCCCGTGCCGCTTTACTTTCCCAGAAAAAAATCCGGTACCCATTAAAGGCTGGGTGAACGTGGAAGCCGTTGGTTGGGATCAAACCCTACCTCTTGCCCTTTGTAGTCCAGTTCACTAACCACTGAGCTATACCAAGTCAATAGATACTGGAAAATTCTCAAACAACTTTAAAGCAGAAACTGAGGCCATCAGAGATGCTGCAACCCTGGCTACTCAACACAAAAATAACATTCACAATAAATTGGTAATTCTGACTGATGCACTGTCAGTACTATCAGCTCTAAAAGGAGCCAAGAACAATGAACTAGATGACTTGAGAACAACCCTGGACCAAAGTGCAATAACTTCCAGAGAGTAGTCATTCAGTGGATACCATCATACTGTAATATACACGGGAACGAACGCGCAGACAAATTAGCTAAAGAGGGAGGGAGATTACCACAAGAGGGTATCCACTCAGTTATGATGAAGCCAAATCCATCCTCAAAGGTCAGTATCATGAAAAATGGAAACGAGAACATCCAAAGCATAACGAGAGTGACGGATACCACCAAATATCAAGGAGGGATCAAGTCATCATACTTCGCCTATGCACTGGCCACAATAGAATGAGAAATCACATGTTCACCAAATTAAAAATAGGCACAACCAGCCAATGCCACTGTACACTTGACTATATGACTACAAAACATGTTCTACAGGATTGCCCCCAGTACACAGACCTGAGAAGAGCAGTGTGGGGTCCACGCCCACCTCCCTGGAAGAGAAAATATATGGGGCAATTGATTCGCTTAAACAGATAGCTGACTTCATGAGAGAGTCTGGAATCCTACTCTGATTGAGTCTTGATCACAGAGAGAGAGACTTAAACAGACAGCTGACTTCATGAGAGAGCCTGGAATCCTACTCTGATTGAGTCTTGATCACAGAGAGAGAGAGAGACTTTATTTACTTACCTTTGGCAATTACTATGCAAGTCAAACTTCTGTGTAACATCATCCTCCTCGGCAAGTTAACACATTCATATCCTCAATGCACCAGACACTTCAGGACTCATAATGTGATCTCCCTAGCCTTCTCCAAGCCATCTTTAAAAAATGTGACAGTGTGGTCCTTATCATTTTCTTCTGCTTACACCTTTAGATGTCATTATTAATAAGTTTGAAGAAATTGTTCGTCAGCTTTAAGCTAGTGACATCTCCACATGAGCTTGTCCTGGTATGGTACCAGTGATAGCCACAAGAGCCTTCTCTGTTCATCATATGTTGGACATGATTGTAGCAGATGTTCTGTAATCATCTTATCATTTTACCACAGTCACATTCATCAGAGGTTCCTATCCTGAAGGTGTTGAAATGGTGGTATTTCAAGCTGTTGTGGCCTGTTCAGTCTAAAAATTGTTAAATGTTCTTTTGTATTAACTTGTAGTAGGCATCGTTTTACAGGTAGCCCTGGAGTTCTGTATTCCATTTCTTCATGCTTTTCTTGATAAACCTCTTTGAATCCTCATAAGGGTCCTTATCAATGCTGATATACAATAAAACAATGACAACATACATTGCACTACTGAGATACGCTATTAATCACAGAGTGCAGGCATACATGCAAAACAATGGAGTGCATTTAACAGTCTGCCAGTTAGTGAGCAACTAATCCGCTCAATTTCACTCAAATTATAACTTTTTATGTCATTGTTACATCTGGGAATATGGAGTTATTGCTCATACTTTTCCATGACAACAGCACATTAATGTATGATGTTGCCAAAGACTGGGTGAACTCAAAAGTTGTGCTGATCAGAAAAATATTTGCCATATCTTGGAATTGGTATCTGGTTTACAGAGTAGGGGAAAGTAATGACAGCGAGGAAAAGCATTAGCCACACACCTCTAAATCAATTACTGTGGGCCTAATGGTGAGATATTATCTCACTCGTCTAAGTCATTATATATGTTATGGGACATTATGTTATACACCACACGCATGCAAAGATATATAAATAATCTCCTAAAATTGATTGTAATAAGATTACTTGTAAAAAGTTTCAAATTTTTTTTCTGACAGTGTAAAGTGCATAACACAAGATGGAAATATGACTTTCACATCTGATGTAGAACATTTGCTGTCTAACCTTGATATTGAGGTACTAATAAGAATTATTAGCTTTATATTTATGGTGTGGAATAATCATGATTTGTGATAAATGATAATGAATAATTAGAAATGTGACTTCTTTATTTTAGTTTGTTTTGTCTTAATATTTCAAAGAAATATAATCTTTGTATGCTGATGTTCCGCTCGTGCGCTACTGGGGCCCGAAAGTGGAGTAAAGAATAGTGGCGATGCACCCTACCAGGCATGTTCGTAAGAGGCGAGAAAGGAGGGTTGGTCATGGGACTGGCTATCCCATACTGTAAAAAAAATTAGCCGAAAAAACTTCACAAACATGGACAAGTCAACGAAAGAAAAAGTTAATCTGCCATCCAGAAAAGAGAAGGGCTCTCTGTCTAAAAGACATATGACGCAAGCCGGAGAAAGCCGCAAGGGGTCCGGGTTGCCGACTCACCCTTTGTCTACCAGGAAATCTTCCAGAATTGGCACCTGGAATGTTCGTACTCTAAACGAACAAGGAAAAGCTGCACAGGTAGCAGCAGAACTGACAAACTACAAGATAGATATTCTGGGAATATGTGAAACAAGATGGCTAGGAACGGGTAAAATAAAACTAAACACAGGAGAGGATTTTATTATCAGGACACCAGGAACCTGGAGCACAACATAGTGAAGGGGTAGTTATAATGCTATCAAGGAATGCACAGAAGACACTGATAGAATGGAAAGCAGTAGGACCAAGACTAATGAGAGCAACATTTAAAACAACCAAAAACACAATAAAATTACACATTATCCAATGCTATGCATCAACCAACGATAAAGATGATTTAGTTAAAGATGATTTCTATAAACAGCTACAATGTCAGATGGATGCAAGACGAGCCAAGGATATTATAATCTTGATGGGAGACCTAAATGCTAAAGTAGGATCAGACAACAGAGGCTTCGAAGAGATTATGGGAAACAATAGACTTGGAGATAATAAATAAGAATGGAGAGATATTTGTGAGTTTCTGCGCCCTTAATCAAGTGAGCCTAGGAGGAACAATATTCCAACACAAAAGAATACACAAAGCTACATGGGTGTCACCAAATCATAGAATGGAAAATCAAATTGATCACATATGTATTAATAATAAGTTTAAGTCATCCTTACAGGATGTACAAGTATATAGAGGGGCAGATATAGCTTCTGATCATCATCTTCTGATAGTTAAACTTAAAATTAAACTAAAAAGGTATACTACAACGAATAAGGGTAGAAATTATTTCAATGTAGGGTTCCTTAAAGAACAGGAATTAAAGATAAATTCGCAGTCACAATATCAAACAAAGTCCTCCAACAACTAGAAAACACTATAAATATAGAAGATCATTGGAAACAGGTAAAAGATATATGGAAAGAGACATGCGAAGAAACACTAGGGAAAAGAGAATGCCAGAATAAGGCATGGATGGCAGCAGAGACCCTGGACAAAATTAAAGAAAGAAAGAACAAGAAAGCAGACATAAATAAATGCAAAACAAGAAGTAATAAAGCCAAGACACAGGAAGCTTACACAGAGGTGAACAAAGAAGTGAGAAGATGCATTAAAAGGGATAAGAGGAAATCTATAGATGAACTAGCTAAAGAGACAGAAGAAGCAGCAAGTAAAGGGAATATGAAAGAACTGTACAACAGCACAAAGAAATTAAGTGGACAATACAAACAGATCAATGTCTTTATTAAAGATAAGAAAGGAAATCTGCTTAGTAATGTAAGGGAACAAATGGTGAGATGGAAAGAGCACTTTGAAGAACTTTTGAATAGACCCGGCTCAAATAATCCTCCAGATATACTACCAGCAGAAGAAGAGTTACACGTTAACTGTGGAAAACCAAGCATAGAAGAAATAATGAAAGCCATCAGTCTATTAAAAAATGGTAAAGCCACAGGACCAGATGAAATTCCTTCGGAAGCCATCAAAGCAGATATTAACACCTCTACCAAGATGTTACATGATCTATTGGATAAAATTTGGGAGAGGAAAGAAATACCTAAAGACTGGAAAGAAGGTTATATGATCAAACTACCAAAGAAAGGAAGTTTACAGGAGTGCACAAATTATAGGGGAATTATGCTACTATCAGTGCCAGGAAAAATATTAAGCAGAATTATTCTGAAGAGACTAAAAGAGGCCATAGAGAAACATTTGAGAGATGAACAAGCAGGTTTTAGGAAGAACAGATCATGTGCTGATCAAATAACTACTCTACGTATAATAGTTGAACAAAGTTTAGAACTAAAATCCCCACTTTATATTGGATTCATAGATTACGAAAAGGCATTTGATAGTTTAGACAGAAGAATGCTTTGGAAGTTGCTGAGCCATTACGGAATCCCCATAAAGTTTATTTACCTGATTTAAAAAATGTATGAAGGAACGAAATGTAATGTGGTGCATGAAGGACAGATTACAGAAGCATTTGAAATAAGAACGGGAGTAAGGCAAGGATGCCTTCTGTCTCCATTTCTCTTTCTACTGGCCATAGATTGGATTATGAAAATAACTCAAAACAACAGAAATGGAATCCAGTGGTCACTGACCAAACAACTTGATGATTTAGACTTTGCTGATGACATAGCTCGCCTATCACACAGCCATCAACAGATGCAGGATAAAATGAACATACTTGATGAGAGATCACAACAGCTAGGACTGAAGATTAATAGAGATAAGACCAACATTATGAGAATTAATACAGTTGGCAATAACCAAATAAAACTAGGAGAATTACTTCTATTAGATGTACAATCTTACATATATCTGGGCAGTAATATAGATAAAGAGGGAGGAACAGAAAATGAAGACGATGGCGCTGGATAGGACACACACTACAGAAGCCGACTGAGAGTATTACACAACAGGCCCTTTTTTGGAATCCCCAGGGGAAAAGACAAAGAGAAAGTCCAAGAAATTCTTGGAGAAGACAGATAGAAGCAGAGATGAATATGATGGGGAAGACATGGAATGATCTTAAAAGAATGGCAAAAAACAGAACGACTTGGAAAGTGTTTGTTGAAGACCTATGCTCCACAGGGAGCTGAAAAGGTAGAAGAAGAAGAAGATGCTGATGTTCCCAATGAATGATCAAAATTTATAACTATATCTATAGTCTTTCTTCATTTTCCATATATTTTAATAGTTGCTTTAAAGTTCTGTAAATTAAGTAAACATTGGATTCATAGTTGCATTTTCTTTCTGCAATATTAAATAATTTATTAGATTATCATATGAAAGATGCCCATAATCTCTTCCAGCAATAATATTATAGGCACATTTAATACTTTTTTGGAATTTAGTATGATTTGTAAAACAGTGTTCAAATAATTGCTGCAGTATCTTAGTCATAGGAAGTTAATGGATTTAAGGTTAGTGCAGAAGAAAGAGAAATGACAAAGCATCCAAAATATCTATAATCAAGATGGTTATATGTTCGCCTTATGATGAGAAGAGACAGCAAGAGAGTCTCAATGCTGGTCCTCAAATGGGAACCAGAGAGTAAAAGAAAAAGAAGGCCTAGAAAAACACTGAAAAGAACACTGAGGCAACAACAAGAGGCATCAACTCCCTCACCGAGATTGAATAATTCACCGAGAACAGAGGCATGTGATGAGATACAATGCGGTTCTGTGTAAGATCTGATACTTGATAACAAAGATCGGGGAACACAGAGAGTCTAGAATTTCTACCCTATGTGATGTCTTTGGCTCCAAAGGACAATAAATGGATAGATTCTTGGAATTTGCAGCAGAGCACTGTGAATTTATTGATACCTAATTAGCATTTAATTGGTAGATTGGTAGATTCAGAGCTAATGTGGATGATCATACTATAGTAATTTCTTTTTGGCTGGAATTTTTTAAAGCATGTAGCAGGGGAACTTGTGATTGAAGCCTTACAGTCCCATAAATCTACATTTGGAACTGGCACAAAGACTCTGCTTTTTATGATGACCAGTTTAGCAAAAGCTATTACACAGCTTAGCAAATTGGTGAGTAACAATATAACTTAAAATAAAATGTAATTATAATGTTAAAAACTTCTTTTGAAACTATATTAAGTTATGGTTATGGAAGGCCCCGGTATCACTACAAACGTGTAAAAATCCATAATTGCTCAACTGCACGCGCCAGTAGAATCAACCGAATTAATATCTCATCTCTCAAACAAAGAACGGTAGCTGCAGTCCCCATCAAAGCAATCTCAGCACACGCCAAAAGACATAAGATGAAACCACACAGAAAGTGAACACAGCCATCTGTTCTCCATCATACGATATCATCATTCATAGTAAGCAATTGGAATATTGAAGTGCAGTCAAAACAGATAAAACGCACAGCTAGCAGTGTGCACATGCACTTAACTAAGTAGCTCCGGCAGCAAGCCAAACTTGGAATATGAGGAAACTGCAACAAGGATCACTTTTCAGACACGCCTTTAATAGTTCTTGTTGCCTATCCGCCATATTGACTGGAAGTTCCACTATATTAGGTTGTAATTTGTTACAGAAAACAGCAGTTTTTATCACAGCTTCATAAATTGGTAAGTAATAATTTAAATTAATAATGTTTAAAATTTAAAAAATGTTCATGCTGGCTTAGTTGATCATGTCTCTCCACAACATTCGATCTCAACAGTTATTTATCATTTCTATTGTTGACCTTCTGCCAAGCCATTCTCTTAAACTGTCTTGTATTAAATTTTCCCAATTGTTACAATATATTCAGCTGTTCCCTTCTCATTGCATAGCCAAATAATGATGATTGTTTCTTCCTGATATTGAAAATTAGCTCTCTCTCAGCTTTGGCTTCTTTCAAAATATTTTCATTACTCTTCTTAGTTGTCCATAGTATTCTCAACATTCTTCTGTAAAACCACATTTCTACAGCCTCCAGTGATTTTCTTGTCTGCTGTCTTACTGTCCATGATTCACATCCATATGTTAAGACTGACTCCGCATAACATTTAAGAACTCTTTTTCTTGTTTCTATTGTCAAAAATGGATTGCACAGTATCTTTCTCATTTTTTTGTAAAGCTACTTTTGCCTGAGCCATTCTGTATCTCACCTCTGTTGTACATCTTCCAACTGAGGTTAACATTGTTCCCAGATATTTAAATTCATTTACCTGTTTAATATTGTTCCACTTGTCTTTATTGCACATTGCAGTGATGGCTTTTTCTTTGTTGTTACCATTACATCTGTCTTTTTGCTATTAAGGTTGAGTCCTTTATTTTTGCTTTCCTTCACTAAAATGTCTAACATTTCTTGTAACTCATTTTCACTTTTAGCAATTAAGACTGTATCTTCAGCATACCTCAGATTATTTATATTATGACCTCCAATTGTTATTCCAGGTATGCCCCTTATGAATCTTAAAATAATCTCACTATACATATTAAATAAATCTGGTGATAGCACTCAACCTTGTCTAACACCGTGTTATATTTGTTGAATCATTCCCAATTGATTTCAAGTTCTTATGGCCGCTGTTTGTTGCCAGAACATGTTCTTTATTATTCTTAGATCTTTGCTGTGTATGTTTATGCCTTCTAAAATGTTGATTATTTCTTGGTGCTTTACTTTATTTGATGCTTTGGTATAATCTATGAAACATAGGTATAGATCTTTTTTACTTCTATGGCTCTTTCTACTAAAGATCTTATAATGTATAGGGCATTGCTCATACCTTTGACTCCAATAAAACCACAATGTTCATCAACAATTTTTGATCCTAAACTGATGTGTATTTGTTATGGAGACAATAACTGTAAATAAATAATAAGAGTTGGCCTTATTTTCATCATATTTTCTGCATACCCACTAAGTGTCCCCTGAAAGATGAGCTGAGCACAACTGAATCTGCCTAAATAAACTCAAACATCTGTAATCTTTAGCTCTCCTATCACATATTCAATTATGCATATCAACAGATGCATAATAAAATCAGCATACTTGATGAGAGAACACAACAGCTGGGGCTAAAAATCATGAGAATTAATGCAGTTGGCAATAACCAAATAACAATAGGAGAAAAGACCTCTACTAACTGTAAAATTGTATATGTCCGTGTGTGTGTGTGTTTATATATATGGATTTTCCTCAGTCTACAATATTCAGTGCAGTCTTGAAGTATGTGTTCAGCAGTCTGGGGCGCCTGTCCACATGTACATGTAGTTGAGGTGCCGATCTTGAATTTTGTATACATGTGACTATGGAGTCGATTGTGTCCTGTTCTGAGGCGTATAGTGATAACTTTGAGAATCATAAAGATACAGACCTTCAAAAATGGATGCTTGTACTGAATAGAAGGATATAAAATGGCGCAACTAAGTTACTAACATAGAATTATGTGAAAGTACCAGTCAAATACCAGTGGTCAAAGAGATACATCAGACCATGACACTGGGATGTATACACATTGCGGAAACCAACTGAGAGTGTAATTCAACAAGCCCTTATTTTTCAATCGCCAGGGATAGAAACAAAGAGGAAGACCAAAACATACTTGGAGGAGATTGGTAGTAACAGATGATGAGGATGGGGAAGGAAAGACGTTGAATGATCTTAAAAGAATTAGAAGAAACCGGACACCTTGGAAAGTGTATGTTGAATACCTATTCTTCACAGGGAACAGAAAGGAAGATGAATTCCATGTCAAAACCCAACATATCTTGGCGTCACCATGAATTACAGAATGACTTGGAAAAATCAGATAGAGCAAGCAAAAGAGACAGAAAACGAACTGATATTATGAAGAAATTGGCAGGAACGGACTGGGGAGCAGACAGTAATATCTTGAAACGACTATACGTAGAAAGAGTATGACCAGTCCTAGAGTATGGAGTCACAGCCTGGGCTATGGATTCCAAATTACACCTTAGAAAAATTAACAGAACACAAAATCAAGCTGCCCGCATCACTGGTGCTATGAAATCTACACCTATCAAGAATCTAGAAACAGTAACAGGTTTATAACCCTTAGATGACAGACGGGTCACTAAAGTATTGCTACAACCCTTAGATGACAGACGGTCACTAAAGTATTGCTACAACCTTAGATGACAGACGGGTCACTAAAGTATTGCTACAACCCTTAGATGACAGACGGGTCACTAAAGTATTGCAACAAGCGGAGAAATATAGAAGGCTTCTTAGCCACCCCATGCACCAAAGAATAACTGGTTACGGAATAGTAGACTAAAGAGGAGTAACTTCACTGCATTCTCCTATGAAGTGGCAACTAGAGACCCAGTACTGTCCCAAACAATAGACCCACTACTGTCCCAAACAATAGACCCAGTACTGTCCCAAACAATGCCGAAACCATTGGGCCCATCTGATATGTCTCCTCATGGGAAACACAAAATACCAGAACTTAAGGAAAATATAATAGGAATCATGAAAAAGGCACCCAATCAGACATAGAAAGAAAAAACGTAGCAGAAAAACACATAAGCGATAACTGCCCACAGGATTCTTGGTCCCACATATACACAGATGGCTGTGCTACAAATGCCACCAGAAATGGAGGGGGAGGTGTGTTCTTGATGCTGAATAACCAGGAAGAGATCACCAAGTCAATAGCTACTGGGAAATTCTCAAACAACTTTAAAACAGAAACTGAGGCCCTCAGAGATGCTGCAAAACTGGCTATTCAACACAAAAATAACATGCACAAACAATTGGTGATACTGACTGATGCACTGTCAGTATTAACAGCTCTAGAAACAATGAACTAGATGACTTGAGAACAACCCTAGACCAACTATGCAATAACTTCCAGAGAATAGTAATTCAGTGGATACCTTCACACCGTAATATACATGGAAATGAACGCACAGACAAATTAGCTAAAGAGGGAAGGAGATTACCACAAGAGAACCATCCGGTCAGTTATGATGAAGCCAAATCCATCATCAAAGGTCAGTGTCAAGAAAAATGGAAACGAGAACACCCAAAGCATAACGAGAGGGACGGATACCACCAACTATCAAAGAGGGATCAAGTCATCATACTTCGCACTGGTCACAATAGAATGAGAAATCACATGTTCACCAAATTCAAAATAGGTACAACCAGCCAATGCCACTGTACACTGGACAACATGACAACAAAACATGTTCTACAGGATTGCCCCCAGTACACAGACCTGAGAAGGACAATGTGGTCCACACCCACCTCCCTGGAAGAGAAACTATATGGGGCAATGAATCACTTAAACTGACAGCTGACTTCATAAGAGAGTCTGGAATCCTACACTGATTGAGACTTGATCGCAGAGAGAGAGAGAGAGAGAGAGAGAATTCCATGTAAGCAGACAACCATCCCAACTCATGAAAATTGCAAACAAAGAAGCTGTCTGAACACACAGACAATGGAAAACACAAGAAAATAAATCTGCAGACATGAACCCAAACCTCTTTCAGTAACAAAACAATATCTTCTCATAAGTAGAGATCATAGATTTCATACCAAATGTGTACCACCTAGTAATAACTTGAATAGAGTTCAACTACAATACTTTTGAGTGCCAACATTGTTAATCTATTTACTGCCAGCTTTTATAGTGTCCAGCAAATAATGTTAGCAAAATTCCTTTTGTTCTGAGACCAAATAAATAGAACATCTCTTTTGGAACAAATCAGCAAATTGCAAATATATGCAATTACCATTAAAATGCTTTGTTTTTTAAAGGAACAGCTTATAGTCTACAGGATCAATAACAGTCCAAATTAAGTGGATTTGTCATGGTTAAATACTGTGATGTTTTATAATATGTACAATGTTGATTTCAAGTTAGTGAAATGAAGTAATTTGTACTTTCACTTAAATATTTAATTTTTAATTCTAATTGCTCCAATTTAACATGTAATAATATTTACTGTTCACCACTGTAGTTATAACAGTTAATGCTACTTAATTTCAGGGCATTCCATTAGAGAGATCGCTGCATGTAATTCACAAGACTTTTGCAGATTTGTCAAAAGATGTTGAAGAAATATCCATTAAAACCCAAGAAAACCTTAATTTATCTGATGGAGAAATCAGTCAACCAAAAATAGTTGTTGCTGAAAAAAACAGTAACAGAACAGCAAAACCTAAGTCAGAAACTAGCTTCAGTACTGACCATAGAAATGCTGAACCAATTTATCCTTCTTTTGAACAACATGCCCCATTGTTTGAATTCAATGAAGGCAGACTGCAAGAGGTCAACCATAACTTGACAGATGATAAACAACTTCAGTTTGGTAGTGAACCAAAAACTGAAAATACTGACCTTGTACACTTGAAGATGTCAAATCTACAAGACTTTTCCAGTAAAGCAGATGATGTTGAATGGTTTTTTGATTGCAACACTTCAAATCAGGTTTACCCTGAAGTAACACATGATATGTATACAGAGGATTTTGGCTATCAAGGTATACCAGAATCTTCATCCAAATACCAGGATAATTTGTTACGCTCAGAATATAAAAGTTGTGCCAGGTATAGTTTTAATTCTAAAAAAATGGAAATAATTTGACAGCTGGGAATATTAATTTAACTGGTAATGTGTTGAAAAGTTCTTATACTTCTAAATCTATTCAGAGAAGTATGACCTGCTTTAATCAAAAGAAAGTCCTCTCAGATTTTGAAACACCTTCTTTTAAAAGTCATAATCAACATGACAGAGACTTTGAGGACTGTTTTGAAGACACTGATAAAGAACAAGTCAATGAAGTTAACAGATCCATTCCATATATTAATGTTTGCGAGAATGGTAATGATTTATTTAAAAAAGACATTTCTGCTCATACATATGGGTCTAAATGTGATGAATCAGTGGTATTTGATGAACATTCTTTAAAGGATATTACTTTTAATGCAGATGACACACAGCAGTTCTTTGAGAGTAACAAATTTCTGAAAATCTCAGATGATGATGAATTTAAGGCCTCAATCAGTAACATTGACATGTATGACTCCTCTAGAAGTAATAACTATATTTTAATGGATTCATGTAATGTACATGAACTACCATTTACACATCATGTTTGTGAAACACTTGAAAAAAGTAAACAAATCAACAGTTCATTTACAGCAGAGGTTTCTAATAAGTGTTGGAATACATCTTGGACAGAATCCACAGCTGGGGCTCATCTCACTTGTAGTGCTGCTGATAGAAATGAACATGTAGAACAGATTAGAGCATCTGATGAAAAGTCTTCAGTGCATTTGGTACCAAATTCAGAAATATATAAAAATACCAGGCTGAATTTTCAAGGTGCAGACAATATTCATGTGGATGTATCAACTTCATGCAGATATCTTCAGAGCCCACAAAATATAACCCTGCAGCCTGTAATCATGCAAAATAAAGTATTAGTGGATGAACATAGAATAAATCATGCAACTAGAGCCACAGTATTTTATGCAAATAATTCCTCCAATCTTTCAGAAGACATACATTGCAGTATCATGCCTGAACATACCACAGAAATAAGGGATAATAACTGCAGTACATATACCTTGACAGCAGATAACTGGGGTAGTGGACAATGTGATAAACAATCCTACGTTACAGGAAATGTTGAAAATGATATACATGTAGATTCTTCTAAAGAATTTTTAATTGAAAATGATCAAAATGTTAGGATAAATTCCTTTGCATCAGATTTGGCAGAAACTGTCAATGAAGTCACTGACCTCAGCTCCAAAGAGCTAGACACCATTAACAAAAAAGATAAGTACAACACTAAAAATAAAGAAATACTTTTAGACAGTTTGCTTATACAGAAGAAATCTCACTTCAGATCTTCTCTAGCAGAAAGAGTCATAATATCAAGCCGCCATCTTTATAATAGTTGCAAAGGTTCTTTAGACTGGACATCTTCATCGCAAAAAGATTGTAAATCTATAGTGCAGACTGTAAAAATGGATACTGCTAGTTCCTCTGTTTCAACTCCAGATTTAAATAATGGAAACTTTATTTCAGATTTGGAATATAGCAATAATAAACAATTACCTGTGTTGGTGCAGGATAAATCTTCCTCAATACCACCATTATCCAATATTAAATTTGAGAATTTGGGGAATATATATCATCCCTGCTCAGAATTGAACAATCTGTCTCATAAATTAAATGCTAATTATTTTGGAGATATAACTAGCTGCACCGGTGTTGAAGCATCATGTGGTTTGTTAGGAAAAACAAAACAGACATGTTGTGATATGAGGCTTCAGGAAGTTATTGCTAACTTACATGATTGTTGTGGAAATGTAGCAGTTGCAGCAATGCAGTTGCTTCAAAACCAAAGGGAAAAGACAAAAAAAACAAGGTATTTTTTTGCTTACTTGTTTATATAATTTTGATATTTGTTATAATATTCTTGGATTGTCAAAGATAATGCAGAATGACTCAATTAAATATGTAACAAAAATTAAAATATGAGTGGAGATTTTGTTTGGCAGAGCAGTGATTAACCATTATGAATTTATTGAAATTAGATATGTCACTTAATTTGCCCTAAAAAAAAAAGTAAAATGTGATGTATCTTTATTATCTTCTATTACTTGCCTGGGAGAAAAGAATAGAGCCACTGTTATCTGCTACGCATGTCGTAAGAGGCGACTACTGAGGTTTTATATTTTCACCTGTGCAGTCAAGTAGGATGTACACAGAGTGACCATGTCAACGAAATTTACCGATGCATTTTCGGAAATGCTGTGACAAATGGTGATATAGATATGGGGAATTTCTGACTGCAATAAAACTGGTTCCATATATATATATATATCTATCTATTGACCTTTCGAGCCGTAGCCGGCCCATAGGGCGTAGACCAAGATACTCCTTCTCTTATCTGAATTTTTGTTCTAGCAGTTTTCAATTCTTTTAAAGATATTTTATCAAATCTCGCCATTTGTCTCTGTTCTGTGCAAGCAGCTCTATCTCATTGAGGGAGCCGAATCCTGCTGCTCTTGCCTCTTTCATCAATGTTCTTCTCAGTGTCTCTCTGGGTCTTCCTCTTTTTCTCTTACCTGTTGTATCCCCTATGAGGGCTTGCTTTGTTATTCGGTTATTATCTCTTCTCATCACATGTCCAACATATGACCATCGTCTTTTCTTTATTACTGAAGATATTAGTGGTTGATTGGCAGTATCTCTAATTTCCTCGTTTGTTTTGAATTCGTTCCACGCTATACCAAGTAATTTCCTTAGACATTTATTTTCGAGTGCATTCAACTTTGTTTCTATATCTCTTGTTGTTTTCCAGCTTTCACACGCATACGTAAGGGTTGATAGTACATTTGATTTGAACAGTCTAAGTTTTGTGTTTGTGCTGATGAGTTTTGATTTCCACAACTTTTCAAGGCTTCTGAAAGACATTGCTGCTTTAAATATATATATATATATATATATATATATATATATATATGTGTGTGTGTGTGTGTGTATGTGTATGTTTGTATATATATGTATAATGTAAAGTAAAAATATCATGTGGGCCACGAGTAGTTATTTATTTTCCACATTTATTTTCTTTGTAAAATATGCATGAAAATGTGCACCTCAAAAACAGAAACTATAAATACCAATAAATCACTGGACCCATATAATATTGATGTCAATGATATGAAGCATAAAATGTTCCAGAATTTACTAAATTTAGAAGTACTTTTACATAGAACAAAAAGCTTAACAATATGCACACCCAAAATAGAAACTATAAAGAAACAGAAATCACCAGACCAACATAATAGTGATGTCAGTGGTACAAAGCATAAAAATTATCCCAGAACTTACTAAACTGTGAAACATTCATTCTCACATAGAAAGGAATATTTGAATGCAAAATTAAGATGTTAGAGTCAGTGTAGAGACATACCAGTTGTTATATTTAATTAAAAATCATATTGAAAAAATATAAGTAGTAAATGTTATATACCTACAATATCTCTTTATCACTGTAAAAAGCCATCATTTTATAAGACAGAAGAGGAAGATCACAACATCTCAGATAATCTTAACCCTAGATTACAATTCCTAACTGTGGGTCATGTTTTCACGATCCTTCATAAAAATTACTACCACTTAAATATTACATTCGGAGTTCCAAAAATAGTATTTTCTTTGAACTTTTGCTAGACAGCATAAGTCTTTACCCACGCAGACACACAGGATCAGATGCTGTAATAACTCCCTGGGTTATGTTAGATTTATGGCCTGAAATTTAAATGCATTGCACTGTGACTATCAAAGATGTTAGTTGTCTATTTACACAGTTGCCATAAGTCTGTCAATCCAGCCACATGTTCAGCTCTTTCAAAGTGCTGTCTGCGATCTCTCCTATGTTACAAAGGTTTCTTTGATATCTTGCCGACGGCCAAGAGTTTTTCCCCTATCATAATGGGGAGAATAGAAAGAATTTCTTGAAAATTGGTGAAACATATTTTTAAAAAAACTTTTTACAATACCTTCATACTTTTTATGACACACTTTGAAAATAAAATCCAACATCAAAAGAAACAAATCCAACACTTAGGGGTCAAGAGAAGTAGTAATTATGAAGTTATAGGAAGTGGGGGGAATGTTTGCCCACAGCAAACTGTCAAATTTCAAGAATTTATATTTTGAGGTGGTAATTTTTTGCGCTGAATCGTAATGTAGCGTTACGAAAAGTTATAAATGTTAAAAGAAGAGACTGAATGAATGAAATGTGACCGCATCAGAAAATTCTTTTCATAGCTATACATTCTATCAAATACTTAAAAATACAGGATATCAAATGGTCCATTTACCACTTGAGAATTGAGCCTAATCAGCTTCCACAATGTGCCTGCAACAACTGATGATTTGTCTGCAAGGCATAAGGAAGACAAAGAGGCAGGTATATCAGCAGATTGCAACAGATAAAGCAGACAATAACGGTGTGACACACCTATCCAGGATTGAAAAGTTAATATTCCCACATTTCTTTTATACAAGGATTGGGAAAGACAGTCTTAAATTGGCTTAGATTTTTTAAATCTCTTAAGCGAATGTTTATTTCCAGTTTTTGTATGTGTGTTGTTAATTTATCAAGGAAAAGTTCTAAATCGTCTTCACTTACAGTTACATGCACCTTACAAGGCCTGTAAATGGAAATTACTTTAAGAAATGTAATGTTTGATTATTCAGGTTCAACCTTGACCTTGTGGAATGTCTGTCAATACCTTCATCAACATCGTCAGTGAGTGTGGTGCCAGGCCTAGCTATTCCCTGTGAAACTCTTGTTCTTGATAAACTACAGGCAGGAGGGCAGCCAATGTTGACTCTGGTATGGCATGCATTTTGTTTATACAGTTATTATTAGCTTTCCAGTGTCCACATTTATCTGCCTTACTTTATAGAGAAGTTGGATATTAATTTAGGAGAAAGTATAATTATTTGCAGAACTTTTTGTTATGTGGATATGTTTATAATTAGACCATTAGCTCTTATCTAAGCTGAATTGTTTGCTACTGCAAAAGATAAAGAGGGATGGAGATTATTACAGATACCCATTCCCCTATAACCTAACTCCAACTGTTGTACACATGATATGTATTTAGCTAAACATAATATTTACAGAATGAGATGTACAGATGATACAGAACTGATATTCAAAAGCAAATAAAAAAATAAAATAAACTTCAATCACTACTTGATATAATTATTTAAGAAAGTGAGAGAAATGGACTCAGTTTAAATGAAAAAAAAAAAATTAATAGTAATCTCAAAAGAAAAGATGTTACCTAAGAGCAATATATATGCAAATGGTAAAAAGCTCAGACAGAGATTTAATATCAGATGGGAGATGCCTTATTGAGGTAAAAAGAAGAATTACACATGTTAAGAATATTTTTTAACAAAATGAGAAATATGTTATGCAACTTGTCAGTATCATTGACAATTTGAAAGAGAGTATTGCAGTGCTACATTGAACCAATGCTGCTTTATGGCTCTGAATCATGGACAGTAAACAAAGAAACACAAAGTCGAATAGAATCATTTGAGATAAGGTTTTATATTTTTTTTAAGATGGATGCCAAAGGGCCATGGACATTAAAGAAATCTAGTGAGGAGGAAGTGAAAGAGGCAGGTGAAAAGAGAAACATTTGTAGTGCATGTGTGGAGAAGAGATGGGTTGGAACATTTAATAACAACAGGAAATATAGAAAGGTCAAAGGATTAGAGGTAGACAAAAGGAAAAGAAGCTGGATGATGTGAAGGCATGGCACAAGATCAGCAGTCAAAGTGTTGCACAATGTACAGGTTCAATGGTTATAGAGGATCATAATGTCCAACTTTTCATGAGTTTCTTATAAATTGTAAATGGATTTTCTCTTATGTAAATGGTGTGTATGTATATATATACCATTGTTTGTTGAAATGAATATTTCTGGGTAGATACAGTTGTCGCTTTCATTTACTCCACACAGCTTATCAATGCTGATCTTAGCCCTCACTTTCACCACAAGGGATACAAACCCCCTCTTAACAAGAGGACTTTCATTGCCAAACCATTTGGTGACAGTCAAGAATCTGATGAAATATTGTGGTGTGTCAAAGCTTTAAACATTATCAATCAAGTAAGTAACTTTTGTATGTATAAGTAAAATTTATGTAACAGGCATAGATATTTTCATACAGACACATTACTCATTATTTTACATGTGCGAGTAAAGGCATGATTTTTTTTTACCTCTGTAAATATGTAAATGTTTGTATTAAAATATGATGAATAAATTTAGCAGAGGTTGTTAAGAAATTTTTTTTTTAAATGTATATGAAATTTGTATGTATTCATTACTATTATTTCATTTGCTTATTATTTATGGCCTTTGACGTCATGACAGACAGTTGGTAGGAAACAGTCATAAGTCTGTAGTTTGGTAAAATTTTAGTGTCTTGTTGGATGCTGTTTTGCTGAACAGCTTTTCTCATGGATGAATCTACCAATAATGGATAGAAAGATTCAACAGAGTGAACAATATTTATTCATGGTGACTGGCCTCGTTTCCTGTCTTCTGTCTTCTGAATTTAACATCAAAATTACCTTGAATGGTGCCATGCCATTAACAATTTTTCTTCTTCATGTGCTACGATCTGCAGCCAGATCCTCTCAGTTTTTTTTCACTGATAGGCAATTCACTCAAGGAAGCCCTACAAACATCCTTATATCTCATCACTTATCAGCCCTTTGGTCTCTCCATCCCTAAATTTGCTATACAATATTTGTTTCAGAACACGATTGTTTGCCATTTTTCTTACATGACCCAGCCTCCTCAGTCTCCGACTTCTAAGTGTTGCCATAATGGATGGGAGTTTGTGGCTCGTTGTAAGACATTTAATTAGATTTGGTTACTTTGTCCTGTCATTTGATGTTATAATCTTTCAAAGGCAATGCACATGAAAGCTGTTTAACCTTTTCTCCTGTCCTGCATAGCTAGTCCAATTTTCTGATCTGTTTAGAAGTGTACAAAGCACACAGCTTTAGTAAATTTTAATCTTAATCCATTGTAGTCTTCTTATCTTAGCAACATGTTTATCTATTTCATAATTTTCTTTTTCATTCTATCTATTTATTGACCTTTCAAGCCATGACCGGCCTATAGGGCATAGACCCAGTTACTCTTTCTCTTTTTCTAAAGTTTCTTTCTAGCAGTCTCAATCTTGAGATTTGAAAAGATCTTTAATCAAATCCCGCCATTTGTCTCTGTTCTGTGCATGCATCTCGATCTCATTGAGGGAGCCAATTCCTGCTACCTTTGCCTCTCTGATCAATGTCCTTTTTCATAACTGACAGCTAAATAGTATTTTTATTCTGGATAAATTACAACACATCTTATTATGTCTTGTAAGATTTTTATATGAAGATACATCATGGAAAAACATTATAAAAGACAGTATCAATAATTTATAGTTCAATATTTAAGTTTTTCACTCATAGAGAAACAAAGTGATCACAATAGACACACAGTGACTGTAATAGATTTAGAATGGTAACATTGGACACAACGTCTGTAAAGACACTTGTTTCTTCATTTATTTGTTCTACTGCATGTAGGGAAGCTGTAGTAGAGCTCTGGCTAGTGAGCTGGACTACTGAGGACAAGAGATCAGGTTCCATTTTTTGCATTCACCAGCCTTTACCTCTGATGAAGTCCCTAGAGACTAGAAACTGAATTTTGCATGTTAATCCATTTTTCCCTGGCAGCCGTGTGCACAGGGGTCCCTCACCTCACATGCAGGTAATTCCAACTTCGGAGGTACTCATATTTTTTCCCGCCAATGAGTAATTGACGTTTCAAGCCGGGCCTCACTGCTGAGACCAGGGGTGGTTGCCGCAGAGAGAAATCATAAATAAAAATTCCAGCCGGTGTAGCCGGGATTTGAAACCACAACCTTACTGTCTCGAGGCCGGCGTCTTGCCTTGAGACTAACCAGTTCCCCCCCCCCCCCCCCCCCCCCAATTTTGCATGAAAATGTGTCAACTATATAACCATTCTTATATAAATATATATTGTAAAAAATAAACACCAAATTTCCCATATTTTTTAAAACAAGATATTTCCTATATTCTAAGTGGTTTGATGGGGTTATTGTGTTGTGAAGAAAAGGTTTGCTGTAACTTACTGGACATTGCTAGTTGTGTAGCTTGATTTGGTATCACTTTGAATTTATTTAGATTCCATTTAACCACGTTTTCCTGGGTTACCCTTTCATCTTGTAGCCTGTTATCCTTTTATCTTGTAGCCTGATATCCTTTTATCTTGTAGCCTGATATTCATTCTGTAGCCTGTGATCACACATAATAAAGTGTTAGTGAATGAACAGAAAATAGACAGTTCCAGTAGAACTACAGTCTTTTTTGCAAATAAGTCTGCTACAAAACATACACAGCGGTATCAGAGAATAGATCTCAGAGATAATTATTGTTGTTTTACTTCTACAGTTAGGTAATGTATGTGATCTTGTGTTTGCCTAGTGTACTTTTTAACGTTTAAAAGCTTAATAGCTGAAATAATAATAAAAGCTTTTTTTGTTTTTTTCCTTATTTTGTTAAGCTGTAACATGCTACTTTATGTGTTTTTCCCCTTTACTCTGCCCAACTTTACCACTGCCTCGTATGATATATGTGCTTAAGTCTGGCTTGCTGCAAGAGCTACTGAGTTCAGTGCTCTGTGCACACCGTGAGCTGTGCATTTCTTCTGTTTTGATCGTGTTTCGATATTCCGATTGCTTACAATGAATGATGATATCGTATGACGGGGAACAGATGGTTGTGTTCATTTTCTGTGTGGTTTCGCCTTATGTCTTTTGGCGTGCGCTGAGACTACTATGATGGGGACTGCAGCTACCTTTCTTTGTTCAGGAGATGAGATATTAATTCGGATGATTCCACTGGCACAGGTGGTTGAGCAGTTATGTATTTTAATTCGTTTGAGTGATACCGGGGCCTTCCATAACCATATATATGCATATTCTAGTACACATATTTATTATGTTGTGTTTTTTTTCTAAAATAAGCTTAATGTAAAGCTGGTCCTCGTGAAAGGCAAAGCAAGCAGTTTTCTATTAGACATGTGTGAGGGGGCTGGCGTATTAATGGTGACAAACATCAGCCATCACACACTTAGCATTTTGAGTCATTTACACAAAGTGGATGTGGTCACCTACATAACACTTGCATCAGAGGTCAGTACATTTACTCTTAATATTGAACACTTTTACATTATGTGGAGCTTTTGATTGTAAATATTGTTGCTTAATTTACTAGACATGTGTTCAAATTAAGATATATTATTAGATTGTCTTCATGTTTTATTTATTTTCTAACAGCTATTTTTATTTTTTTATTTCTCAGCTGTCACATTGTTTAATAAGAAAGTTAGTTTTGTTTTGTTTTTAATTTTAAAAATGATAAATATACTTTAATGTTGGTCTATTATAAATCATAACCTATAATCTTATGTTGTGGAAACCAGTAATTTGCATAATAATAAGCTTTTTATCTCAGGAGACAAATCAATGTGTCAAGGTAGGTCACTCAAGATTGAACACAACATTTATAGTGACAGAACAATTCTATTCTAGAATGCCAGTCTTATCCACATGTAGACTAAGTGTAGTTCGATGTAGGAGCTAACACTGGTGCTTTTGCTGTGACTTCAGTTTTGTGTCTTTTTTTTCATATCACGTTTATTGTCTCTCTACATCTCTGAATAATGAGTTATTTGTGGCTCATCATCATTGCACTCCGAACATCTCCATAGGTGCTCAGATTCCCTCCTCAGCATGTCCCACAGTATCCAGCAACTGACGATTCCAGTTCTGTGTCGGTTGATAAGTCTTCTTATACACCCACTAAGTTTCTTGTTTCTAGCTTTTTTTTTCAGTTCTTCATTTCTGATCTTATCTCTCAGACTGTTTCCTGTCATTCGTCTAAAACCTTTCATCTCTGTTGAGGTTATTTTTCTTATTGTTCTTGCATCTAGGGTCCAGGTAGCACAACGTTGGGATGAAGATTGTATTGTATAGTGCTCGTTTTGCCTCCAGAGTTATTTGCTTGTTGGACAATAGTGGTGATAACTGTCCGATGATTTGACAAGCTTTGTTGCATCTTGAGTCTATCTCTGCTGTTTGTGAATTGATGTTTGTCACTAGAGTTCCTAGGTATTTGAATTCCTCTGCTTGTACAGAAGTGTAGTTTTACAAAAAAGTGTTCAGGATGCTATAGACTGCTAAAAAGAGTAAAACTAGAATACTTAAAAGGCAAAAGCATAAATAAAAAGCTTATTATGGGTATAAGGGGAAGATAATCATTATTTTTTATTTATTAATTATCTAATAGAAGGTATGGACATATGTCAGACATGTGCTGAGTAGAGGCAACAAAAGAATTCCAAAACAGGCTCTTCTATGGGAAATATCAGGATATAGAAAAAGAGGAAGACCTAAAGTGGCACTAAAAAGAACACTTACAAGAGAAGTTAGCAGGCATGGACCAATTAGATAAGAATGAACATCTCGCCCAGAATAGAGATGGGTGGCGAAAAACACTTACAAGCCCTATGTAATATTTAACTATGCAGGAAGGATCAAGAATAGAAGGTAACTGCTGTTCATCATCATCATGTACCCTGCCTGTTGGTGTAGGCGATCATGTCCCTCCACAATCTTCTATCTACAGTGCATCGTATCAGTTCTGTTGTTGACTGTTTTCCATGCCATGACACCAAGCTATCCAGTATTTTCTCTCTTTGTCGTCCGCGATCTCTCCTTCCTTTTATTTTGCCAGTTGTAACCAAGTATTCCAACTTTCCTCTTCTCATGATGTGCCTGAAAAATGTTGATTGCTTCTTTCTGATGTTTTTTAAGAGCTTCCTTTTTGTGTTGGCCTCTTTGAGAACTTCCTCATTCGTCTTTTTATCTGTCCATGGAACTTTCAACATTCTTTTGAGAAATCCCATCTCTGTGGCCTCTAACCGTCTTTTCATTTGTTTATCTACTGTCCTTGATTTGCTTCCATAGGTCAGAATTGGTTCTATATAGCACCGATGAACTCTCTTTCTCATTTTTATTGACATAGATTTGTTGCATAAGACATTTTTCATTTTCTGAAATGCTATTTTGGCCTGAGCTATTCTGCTTTTTATTTCTGTGGTGCATCTCCCATCTGATGTAATTATTGTGCCCAAGTATTTGAAACGTTGCACTTGTTTTAGATTTGTCTTGTTTATTTTTATGCTGCATGATGGTGATGATTGTTTCTTCGATATAACCATTACTTCTGTTTTCTTACTATTCAGACTGAGACCTTTCTTGTTGCTTTCTTCTACTATTATGTCTATCATTTCTTGTAGTTCTTTCTCTGTCTCTGCTATTAAGACTGTGTTATCTGCATATCGCAAATTATTTATGTTGTGACCGTTGACTTCAATTCCTTTTTTGTCTACTATTGATCTCATAATATATTCGCTGTAAAGTGAAAACAAGTCCGGTGACAGAACACAGCCTTGTCTGACTCCTTGTTTTATATATTGGAATTGTCCTGTTTGGTTGTTAATTCGTATAGCTGCTGTTTGTTGCCAGTACATGTTTTTTTATGATTCGCAGATCCTTGCCATTAATGTTTAATTTCTCCAGCATATTGATTATTTCCACATGCTTTACTTTGTCAAATGCTTTCGTGTAGTCTATAAAGCACATATATAGATCTTTCTTTACCTCTATAGATCTTTCTATCAATGTCCTTAAGATGTATATTGTTATTGGTGCCCTTTCCTTCCACAAATCCACATTGTTCCTCACTTATTTCTGGTTTTATTTTGTTCCTTACACGTCTCATGATTATTCTTAGTAATATTTTAGTCATATGGCTCATGAGACTAATAGTGCGATGGTCTTCACAATCAGTGGCGCCTGACTTCTTCAGTATGGCTACAAAGATAGATTTTATTAGATCTTCGGGTATGTGTCCAGTGTTATATATGTCATTGAGTAATTTTGTTATGACTTGTACTCCCAACTCTCCTAATGCATTTATCTCTTCGATTGTTATATTGTCAGGACCTGGAGCTTTGCCTCTTTTCATGTGTTGAATTGCGTCCTCCACTTCACTCTGCATTATTGGTGGTCCTGTGTCTTCATTTGAATTGTTTAATTCTGGTCTTTCATCATCATAGAGTTGACTGATATATTCTGTCCATCTTTCCATTGTCTTCTCCTGTCCCATTATTATATTTCCTTCCTTTGATTTCACACATCCTGAAACTTTTACTTCTTTTCTTCCTGTTAATTCATTTAACTGATTGTGCATAAATTTTGGGTCTTTCTTTTGTTGTTTTTCCATTTCTCCACATTTCTGTTTTAACCATCCTTCCTTTGCTTCTCTGCACTTGTTTTGGATCTCTTTGTGCAATATTTTGTATGCTCGTTCTTCTTTCTTATGTTTTCTTCTTTTGTCCATTAGTTGTAATATTTCTTCTGTCATCCATTTCTTTTTGTTGATTCTTTTAGTCACTGGTATTACTTCTTTTGATGTTTGCTGAATCGATTGTTTGAGCATTTCCCTCTGCTCCTGGATGTCCTGTATTTTCTCAATAGCATTATATCTATTTTGTACTATCATGCTGTACTTATCACTCATCTGTTTATCTACTCTTAGCATATCTAGTTCTAATTTTATATTTCTTGGTGATTTCTGTGCCTTCCACATTTTATTCTTATCTTTCCAACTACTGGTACATGGTCACTATTACAATCTAATCTTGTTTTAACAGACGTTAGCCCATTCCTAAATCTTCTCTGCACCAGTATAAAATCAATTTGATTGTGTACTTTTTTGTCTGGGCTTTGCCATGTCCATAGTCGCCTAGGGTGTTGTTTGAACCAGGTGTTACCTATTATCATTTCATGTGTCTTTGCCCAATCTATCAGTCTATCCCCTCTGTCATTCGTCTCGCCAAGGCCATGCCCCCCGTCACATTTTGCACTTTAGCTGTTCCTACCTTTGCATTGAAATCCCCTAATACAACAGTTATTTCATGGGATTTACACTGTTCCATGGCTACCTCTAGCTCCTCGTTAAAAAAAAAAAAAAAAAAAACCTGCTAACTGCTGTTAGCTAATAAATTTTAGAGAAAAAAAAAGAGGAAGGAAAATTTGTTTAAATAAGTAGCTTAAGAAAATGGCATAGTAAGAAGTCAACAGCACAATTTACAATCTATAATGACAGAATGTTGTGGAGAAACATGGTCACCTATGGCAGCAGACTTGATGTTGATAATGAGGATTTTTAGTAATATTTAACTGATCTTAATATTGTTACATATAGTGATCATTTATTCCTTGCCATTAAAGATATTACAATTGACCTAATGCAAATTAAAGGTTGATTCTCTTTAATTCTTTTAGTTCATAAGGTTTTTATCAATGCAATGGAAGAGATTTCAGAAATGAAATTGTTCATGGACCTTGTAGTTTTAAATATCGATCTACATTCTTTATCTTGTTCTAACACAAAACATATTGCTTATACATTTTTAGATAATTGAATAAGGAATTAGATTTCACCAATAAAAAGATGTTACAGATATATAGAAAGAAAAATGGAGGATAAATTGCCAAAAAAAAAAAGAGAGAGCATAAAATTGATACCATAATTGTCAACTTACTATCATAAATATCAGGTCAAAATAATCCAAAGAGAATCATTTTGTAAAAAAAAAAAAAAAAATTAGCAAATGTCTTCAAGCAGCCTTGAAAGTTTTATTGATGCAGCATACAAATATAAAGATAACTCATTTTTTTTTTTCATCAGCGATCACAATGTATTGATTTCCTCTTAACTGTAATCTTATTGATTTGTTAATTACAAGTATCCAACTTGAGACTTTATTTTGTTGCTAAATCAATATTGAAATTGCTGTAAATAATTGCTCCTATTATTACTTAGATATTAACTTTATTCGAAACACTAAATAAAGTTAATATACTGGCTTTTTCAACTATCATCAATTGAATTCTAGCATGAAAATTAAAAATAATCAATGCCATTTCTATCAGCTGATTTTTATAGATGATAACCAATGCTAATTCAAATGGAAAATCACACTTTTACACGATTTCGTGTAGAAGGAGGCGGGAACTCTCCAGTAAAGAATTTTGTTGTGCAACATATTAAACTATAAATGTAAAAGCAGGAATATGTTGATATGAATTAAATTGAGAATGGTGATAGGTGGCACACATTGCGTCAATACGGACGTGATCGAAATGAGCGTAACATAGGATGCATCAAAACATGTAAAGAGTTAAGATGCAATTAATTAATAGAAATATAGTCAATTTTGGTTTTGGTTACAAAAAGACATAAAATTATCTAGGCTACAAGAACTCAGATATTATTTAAAGTGCCTGGTATTTGAAATGCAGACATGAGGGTGAAATGTTATGAAAGTAAAATCAAATAGTGAAATTGTAGCTATGGTTTATTATGATAATTCAAAGGAATAGAGGTACTAAAAGGATTACCTTGAGTTGGAGATTAAAAAACAGATGTGAAAGGAGTAGAGTGAGTATGGATAGAATAAGTTTGGTTCAATATAAGAATAAAATGAAAAGGTTTAGTGATGGCCTGTGCTCCATGAGGGATTGAGATGATAGTGAGTGGTTGGTAGAATGAATACAAATGCAATATATTATCTTAAATGTATTAGAACATATTTCAAATGTTTCCAATGAGATACGTGTTAATGGCTTAAGTTTTGGGAGTGTTAATTCTTGATTTAGATGGTTAGATTTTGATAACTTCATCATATGCTGAAAGTGACTGAGCTTTTTTTGAGTTTACCCTGAGTGTAGTGATATCAGCCAGAATAATGATGAAAAATTGTCTGATTTATAGGAGAATCTTTGTAGTTTGTGCCTGGAACCTCTATCAGCTGAGTGGAAGGACCATTTACATAAATCTCAACAAAGTGCAATGAGATATTTTGCATTTGTAACGAACACTTTTGATATACAGGTAAAGATTTGTATGTTATTATCATATTATATTGAAATTTTGATAACAAAGGGGTATTATCCTGAGCCCTAGTTAATATCTTATATATTATATATATAATAATGGCCTTTGGCGTCTTGACAGATGGTTAGTAGCAAGCAATCATGATAAGTCAGTAGTTTGGTAAAGTATTAGTGTCTCATACTGGATGCTGCTTTACTGAACAGATTCTCTTATGACTGAATTTGCCAATCTTGGACAGACAGATTCATCCACAGAAAGAACAAGGCGTATTTGCAGTACCTGGCCTTGTCTCTTTTCTCTTGCGTTTTTGTCTTCTGAATTTTATATCACCACTGTTTCGAAATTGCTGTGCCATTTTTTATTTTTGTTCTCCATGTGCTATGATCTGCAGCCACATTTTCCCATTTTCTTTCATTGATAAAAAAATTTCTGCAAGCATCCTTATATCTCAGCACTGGTCTGCCCTTTGGGCTCTTTCCACCCTTAAGTTCGCCATACAATATTAGTTTGGGAATACGATTGTTTGCCATTCTTCTTACATGACCCAGCCACCTTAGTCTATGAATCCTAAGTGTTGCATTGATTGATTTGAGTTTGGCTCATTGTACGACATTAGTAGCTACTTTGTCCTGCCATTTGATGTTCATAATCTTACGAAGGCAATGTACATGAAAGCTGTTTAACCTTTTCTCCTGCCCTGCATAGGTAGTCCAAGTTTCTGATCTGTATAGAAATGTACAAAAATTCAGATGAAGGAGTATCTTGGTCTACGCCCTATGGGCCGGCTATGGCTCGAAAGGCCAATAGATAGATAGATAGAAGTGTACTAAGCACACAACTTTGGTAAATTTGAATCTTAGTCCTGAGTATTAAATTGGTGTTGGCCCATGCTCTATCTTTAAGTTTACCAAATGTGGAAGCTGCCTTTCCGATTCGGAAATTTATTTCTTCTTCAAAGGAGACAAGGGTTGTGTCCATAGAACTGAGATAGAGGAACTTTCTCACAGATCCGAGGGGTATGTGTGTGGGATGTTGTCGTTACCAGAAGCTTTTCCACTTGAGAGGTCATGGATGACATCTTTCTCAGTAGGTTCATTGTCCAGTTAGTCAGCACTGAGTATTTTGGGACTAGCTGGTCCAGCAGTGGGGTTGTTAGTCTGTCTACAGAATATAGATTTCAGTAATATTCGACCCATCTTTCCAGCTGTTTAGTTATTATATATATATATATATATATATATATATATATATATAGCTCACAAGGTAGCTGAAAAATGCTATCCTGTGTGAACTCACAATCATCATCATCTTGTGCCATAATGGTTGTTGTAGGCGAACATGGCCTTCCACAATTCTTTATCCACTGTACATCGTATCAAATCTGTTGTTTCACAGTTTGCCATGTCATCAAACTATCCAGTATCTTCTCTCTTTGTCATTCGCTATCTCTTTTTCCCTCTATTTTTCCAGTTGTAACCTAGTATTCCAAATTTCCTCTTCTCATGATGTGCCTTAAAAATGTTCTATTGGTTCTATTCTTCTATTAGACTTGTTGCAAAAGATGTTTTTCATTTTCTGAAATGCTATTCTGGCCTGAATTATCCTACTTTTTATTTCAGTATGCATCTTTTGTCTGATATTATTGCGCCAACGTATTTGACGTTCTGCACTTGCTTTAGATTTGTCCCATTCATTTTTATGTTCAATTGTGGTGATGATTGTTTCTTTGATATGACCATTACTTCTGTTTTCTTACTGTTCAGAATTAGATATTTTTTGTTGCTCTTTTTCACTATCATTTCTTGTAATTCATTATCCGTCTCTGATATTAAGACCAGGAAAACACAAATGAACTATCATCAATAGCCAGCAAAATTGGGCTTGAGGTCAATCATGAAAAGACTAAAGTCATGAAAAGTTTAATTCCAACAAGTGACAAAATATACATGGAAAACAAACCAGTAGAAGAGATCGATCACTTCATCTATCTTGGAAGTCACATTGATCGAGAAGGGGATACGAGCAAAGAAATTAGAATCAGACTGGCTAAAGCAGCAATGTCTTTCAGAAGCCTTGAAAAGTTGTGGAAATCAAAACTCATTAGCACAAACACAAAACTTAGGCTATTCAAATCAAATGTACTATCAACCCTTACATATGCGTGTGAAAGCTGGAAAACAACAAGAGATATAGAAACAAAGTTGAACGCATTCGAAAATAAATGTCTAAGGAAAATACTTGGTATAGAATGGAACGAATTCAAAACAAACGAGGAAATTAGAGAAATCGCCAATCAACCACTAATATCTTCAGTAATAAAGAAAAGACGATGGTCATACGTTGGACATGTGATGAGAAGAGATAATAATCGAATAGCAAAGCAAGCCCTCATATGGGAAACAACAGGTAAAAGAAAAAGAGGAAGACCCAGGGAGACACTGAGAAGAACATTGATGAGAGAGGCAAGAGCAGCAGGAATCGGCTCCCTCAATGAGATAGAACTGCTTGCACAGAACAGAGACAGATGGCGAGATTTGATAAAATATCTTTAAAAGAAAACTGCTAGAACAAAAATTCATATAGGAGAAGGTGTATCTTGGTCTACGCCCTATGGGCCGGTTACGGCTCGAAAGGTCAATAGAATAGATATTAAGACTGTGTTATTGCATATTACAGATTCCTTTTTTTATATATTGAAACTGTCCTGTTTGGTTGCTAATTCTTATGGCTGCTGTTTGTTGCCAATACATGTTTTTTTTTGTTTTTCAAATCTTTGTCATCAATGTTTAATTTCTCCAGCATATTGATTATTTCCACATGCTTTACTTGTGAAATGCTTTTATGTAGTTTATGAAGCACATGTATAGATCTCCTTTCTTTACTTCTATAGCTCTTTCTATCAACGTTCTCAGGATGTATATTGCATTATTGGTACTGAACTCAAAACTGTACATTAACACCCACAAACAACAACTCAACCATATTGTGTAGGCACCCTAAGCTAAATGGGAAATGACAGAGATCAGAAGAGGGATTGATCAGGCAGGCATGTTAAACAATTAAATGCCACATATACACAATGCAAATACATTTAATTTTATTTGTCACATAATGAATGCACTTCTTTTCAAATTTGGTTGCAATATCCTCACTGGTCTTAGGATTATTGAGGAAATGTTGATTTTGGTAATGAGTAGTACACCATGTATTCAGTTCATTATATTTTTGGCATCTCTATAGTCAAGCAGAATAGGGAAATGAGGTTGAAAAAATTGTGTTTTATTTCTATCAAATTATATTTTGTTTAAGGAAAGATTTCCAGATTGTTTTACTAGCTGGGGTCAGTCTTTAAAGCAAGCCCAGCATGCTCAGACAGCGCAGACTCCAATGACATGGTCAGTCATAGGAAGTGCACCAAAGTTGTATTACTAAAGAGTTTTTTATGACTGGCTATCAAAAGTGAGTAGATTATTGGGCAGTCATCAATTGAGGCCCAATAGTGATTGCACGTACAACCTGAAGGCATGAACCTGGAAATCTCTGCAAAGATGTGGGTGCTGACTATTCAAGCTCAAGTACATCCAATGACAAAATCTAAAACTGGGGTGAGATGAACCCCTACTACTAATGAAAGATATGAGAATATGTTTAAAGTGACATTTAAAACAGTGGACAGCTACTTCAGTAGGCTATGTTATCATCACCACATGCAGGTTGAAGGTTGATAAAAAGTATAGTGCTCTGTCACATCATGTTGCACATAGGGAATATGTTGTTAGTGGCCATAATTTTTACAGACCTTGAGCACATGATTTTTGGGATAATTTTGTTGGTATAATGCCCATGTCGCTTTACTTCCAGAAAAAAAACTTGGTACCCATTTAAGGCTGGGTGAACCTGGATCGTCGATCAGGATCGAACCTAACCTCTTATTGAAGGTTGATACTAGCTAATATTTCTTTTTGACAATGAAAGAAAATAAATTCATTGTAGCATTTTATAAAACATAATTTAAACAAAAAATAAACTCTGTTGGTAGAAATAAAACAATTGTATATGTTTATACTACCACTAGACTGCAGTATTTCACTGTTCAAGTACAATGTCTGCCCAAATAGTTGAGGAGAGATTTTGGAAATGTCTTCACAGCATTGCAAACTCACATGCTGATGCTAAAGTTTTGCAAGGGGGAGGTAACACTGAAATTTGGTGTGCTGACAGAATCCTTCGCAAATCTCAGTCCACACTGGGTAAATTTAAATAATTTACTTTAATTGTGTACAATTTTTGCTTGTAATCATAATAAATCTCCTTTAGGAGCCAGATCTTTAACAAAGTTCTTCTCATAGATAAAGGTCAAACAAATTTATTCAGAATGAGGACTGTTGACAAAATACTTTGATAACACGTTTCAGAAATTGAAACATAATGGTCTTTGCTTCTGTGGTCAATTTCCAAATAGTGCAGAACATATTTTACTAGCTTTGTAATCTATATAATTCAGTAAGAGAGACTGTATTTGCCAAATGAGAGGACGGTAAAAGAAATGTCTCAAATCTGCAAAAGACAAGAACAATGAAGAACAGAAGTGATATTTCATATATTTTCTGTCTTATCTAATCTTTCCAATTCTGTCCATATTTTGTATAACTTTCTTATATTATATTTGTTTCTAGCTCTCTTCTTCATGTTTTCTCTATCATTCTGTATTCCCATGATTATCATCTTTGAAATTCTTTGAGTTGGCTTGGTGTGTTCTATATGAGTTCTTCATTACTGATCTTATCATACCATATCAATCTTTTACTATGTGCATGAATTCGTTTTTTTTCAGATTTTCCTGTTTGTCATTCTCTTTTATTGTGAAGAATATAAAAAGTAATAACTTGACATTAGACTTACATCATATCAGCTTAGTTTTGAAAGTGTTTCCTTTGATTTCCTTAAATGTCTTTATTTGTTATCTTACTATTTTTTGTATTTATGCTGGTATTAAGGATCGATGTTGATTGGACATCATAAAAACAAATTTTGGTTTGTCATTTGCCAACAGGTTCGATAATAATTTATTATTTTTAATTTATTTGCAGTTATTAAAAGTAGAATTTATATCTTTGATCTCTTTTATTTTGTTCTGTGATAAGTTATCAATTTTGAAGGTTCTAATAAATACAGTAAACTATAAATAGTAAAAGGTACTTAATGATGCAATTGTTGCATGGGGGAATATAGAGTTATTGTCTATACTTTTCAATAATAACAGCACATTAATGTATGATGTGGTCAGAGTCAGGATGAACCAAAACCTGTGTTGGTCAGAAAAACACTTGCTATATCTGGAAATAATAAGGATATCATAGATAGATGGCAGGAATATATAACAGAACTATTTCATGATCAAAGGGACAAGAAACCAGTTATAAAATGTACATCAGGCTATAAAATCTTAAAATCTGAGGTGGAAAAAGCTATAAAAACAATGAAAAGGGGAAAAGCAGCAGGACCTGAAAGCATACAGATAGAGATGATACAGGCACTTGAAGATTTTGGCATTGAAGTGATTACAGACATATGCAACGACATATACCACACAGGATACATACCAAATGAACTAAAAACATCAACTTTCATTGCATTGCCTAAAAAGAATGGTGCAGTTGAATGGTGCAGTTGAATGCAGTGACTTTAGAACAATAAGCCTAATGAGCCATGTTACAAAAATCTTGCTAAAAGTTATACAAGGAAGGATTCAGAATAAAATCAATACTGAATTAGATGAGCAGCAATTTGGATTTAGGAAAAATAGCGGGACAAAAGAAGCCATATTCTGCATGAGAACATTAATCAAAAAATACACAGAAGTAAACAAACCAATATATGCCTGCTTCATAGACTACACCAAAGCTTTTGATAGAGTACACCACAAACAACTTATAGAATGCCTAAAAGAGATACATCTAGATGACATGGATATACGACTAATATGCAATCTATACTGGGAGCAAACAGCAATAATAAAATATAACAAAGAGTTCTCTACACCCATTGATATAAAAAGAGGAGTAAGACAAGGATGCATCCTATCACCAAGCTTGTTCAATCTATACACTGAGCAAATCTTTAAAAACATCATAGAGATGCCAGGCCTACAAATTAATGGAAAGATAATCAATAACCTAAGATATGCTGACGATACTGTACTACTAGCAGAAAATCCTAAAGACCTACAACAATTACTTAATGAAATAAACACGACAAGCAAAAAATATGGACTAGATATGAATATCAAAAAGACTAAAACTATGATCATAAACAAAGAAAATACCCAAAACCCACAAGTGGATATCAAAATTGAAGGAATAGACCTTGAGACAGTTCAGAACTATAACTACCTTGGACATACTATAACAGTGATGGAAAATGTACAACTGAAATAAACAAAAGAATAGGAATGGCAAAAAGTAATTTTAATGTCATGAAGGACATACTAACATCAAAACAAATAACACCAGAGCTAAAACTAAGAATAGCAAAATGTTACATCTTCTCAATATTCCTATATGGTGCTGAAACATGGACATTAGACAAGAAAACAGAACAGAGAATTGAAGCCTTTGAAATGTGGATATATAGAAGAATAGGTAGAATTGGATGGAAGGAAAAGAAAACAAATGACAAAGTCTTAAAACAACTAAAAATGAAAAGAGAACTTCTGAACACAATTAGAACAAGACAAATGCGATTCTTAGGCCATGTTAAAAGACACAACAGCCTACTGAAAGTGATCCTGGAGGGGAAAATACAAGGTAAAAGAGGCAGAGGCAGACCAAGATTAACATGGACGCGTAACATCAAAAGATGGACAAATCAACCGATGACAACCTGCACCATCAAAGCAAGAGATAGAGCAAAATGGCGCTCCATGGTAGCCAACCTTCGTTGCGGAGACGGCACTCAATGATGATGATGATATCTGGAAATGGGTGCCAGACTTACAGAGTTGGCAAAAAGTAATGACACTAAGGAAGAGAACTGGTCACCCCTCATATCTAAGTGCTGTGGCATAGTACAATGAAACTTGATATGGCACCAACAGTGGCTAACATGTTACTGCACAGCTTTAACATCTGGGAGCTACATCTCAGGCCACCTAATCTATAGTAATTGGTTGCAGTAAATCAAAAGTTGTGAGTTAAATACTTTTTCTTCATTATTTCAATTAGTGAAATCATGATCTTTCTCTAAGTTGACAATTTAACAATTGTCTAATCAGTTTACACATTGTTATATGTGATAACACATGTCTGTAATTTTGTTTTGCAGAAAGTCAATCACCAATTCAGTCTGTGATACTAGAAGCTGTGGCAGATATTTTCCGTAACTACCACCAAACTGTCAAACAGAATATTCTTCATGAAGTGGGAGAATACTCTAATCAGATTCAAAATTCAGACTTTACTTCAATATTAGCAGGAGGGGAAATCATGACCTTGCCATCACAGTCTTGTTCATCAATAAGTAATTTTTCCCATAAAAATACAGCGATCACTTGCTCAAAGAAAGACATGTGTGATTCCAAGTTTGTCAATTGTTTTGATTGTTTTTCTTGGAATAAAGTATCAGATTATCCTGCCTCAGATCCAGGATCTTCAATTTCAAGCTTTACAAGTGATGCAATACAATGTCCAATTTCAGGATTAGCTACTTCAGTTAAAACTAAGAAATTGCAACATGCACAATGGGGTACCTCATATAAACCTTTGAGAGATAATGTTTATGACAATTTTCAATCAAAAGTCTCAGCCTGGATGACAGCAGTGGATCTGGTTTCAGTTTTGCAGAATCTTGGTTGTTTGGTTATTACAGGTGTCAATGGTGACGATATAATTGGAGATATCACTTTACTGTAAGTGTTAGCTACTGCTAGAACTGGTTCAACTTTTGAATTGCGGCACTTAAAGTCAGACCTACTCTCATCTTAAGGTTTACAGGATGGTCAGTTTATTTAAAACAACTCTTTCCTTTTATTTAGTATGGGTCCATTGTGCCTTTTCAAGGAGAACAAATGTGCTATACAGCAATAACTTTAAATTAATAATATTGATTTCATTTTTAACTCTTCATTTTGACTATTCACCAAAAATTTGACTCATTTTCACTGATTTTTTGTTTTTATTTCAACCATTACTTGATTTCCGGATGTAGGAGAGTTCTTACAGAACTTCCTGTTGATACCTCGTGATTTCAGAGTTTGAACGTTAGAAAATTGTTAATTTATATTCATTGTGTATTTCTCAAATTTCTGTTACATAATGGCCACACCCACTGCTGGTACTTCTTGCAGTTGACTAAAACAGAAAAGCATAGAACAAGATCTATGTTCAAAACCTTGTTATTGAGTGATTCAGAAATAGAATATTCAAAGTATTTAGACTCTGACATTAATTTCATTGTTATGATAATGGGTCATAATATTAGTAACAGTCATGCTAAAAAACCAAGATGATCTGGCTTAGGTTTAACTAGTGGATGCCTATACTCCAGCACTATCAGCACCTCAGAGGGATCGAGTGGTAGTGATTCTGATAATGACATACTTTAGGGCATATCACACAAAATAAGTCCACTTGCGTAAATAAAAATAATAAACTTGACTTGTAAATGATATTGTTATATGTAGCATAAATTTGTAATATTTTTTATTCTAGAATCATTTACAAAAATGTGATTAATTTCGTTATTTATGGATATAAATTAATCAAATAAACTATATTTTGGAGGAATTTGGATTATGTTGTGTAATATTTCAAGACAAATTGATAGCAACACTTCTAACCATGGAAAAATATAAGTGAATTACAAAATTTTGAATGAAAAATTATCTACCTTGAATATTCTATATTAAAAAAAATATATTTATTCCTTTAAGTAATCGCATATCATAAATATATTGCCATTTTCATTTTCTGTATCCATTTTCCTTTCCAGTGATGTATAACACATACCACATTTATCTAAATTATTGTGCCAAGTAGTCAAAGGAAAAAGGTATATCGTGAAATTTTTTGAAACAGGAAAATTAATCCAGTCCAAACATAAAAATAATGTGTTTCCTGTTCTGGTCCTGAAAGAGTTAAGTACTTCTTTGTTAATTTATATTTTTTTTTTAAATACCTTACACTTTTGTAAATATTTTTTTTTAAATCATTGAAACTAAGATCGATTATAAGTTTGCTTGAGATGCATGTTATTTGATGCTTTCTTGTTAAATATATAGGAAGGTATGTTGCTCAAATTGGCTGTGCTGAATAAATGTGATGAGCTGAAATGCACAGATATTGAGTCTATTGTAAATCTCAACAGAATATAACTATGCCTTCAATGGGCAAACGACAACGAAAGGTAATGGTTAGGTAGATGGAGATTGGTTATTGGTTATTGGTTATGGAAGGCCTCGGCATCACAGCAAACGAATTAAAATCCATAATTGCTCAACCGCCCGTGCCAGTGGAATCATTCGAATTACCAACTCATCTCCCAAACAAAGAAAGGTAACTGTAGTCCACATCGTAGCAGTCTCAGCACACGCCAAAAGACATAAGGCGAAACCGCACAGAAAGTGAACACAGCCAACTGTTCCCTGTCATACGATATCATCATTCATCGTAAACAAGCGGGATATCGAAGCAGGATCAAAACGGATGAGACACACAGCTCACGGTGTGCACAGAGCACTTAACTCAGTAGCTCCTGCAACAAGCCGGACTTGGAATATGAGGAAACTGCAAGCAGGAACACTTTTCAGACGTAGCCTTCAATGGTTCCTGCCGCCTATCCACCATATACCATGGGAGTTCACGTCCTCCCGAAAATGATGATCGTCATAGCACTTGATGATGTTAGGCCATCATTGATGACTCCAATTCCAAACATATAGACACACAGTGGTGGTAATTTGTCATTTCCAATCCAACAGAAGCCACATGACCTGTAGTTAGTAAAACCACAGAGAGAATATGATTTTGTGACCTTCACTGATTCACTCTTAGATGTGAATGTGTAGTTTACACAAGAGGAGAAGTTTTCAACTACAGTGATTCCATTTAAGGCAATTCTGGGATAGCAAGGCAAGTCTCCTTTATAGCAGCTAACTTGATGTTCTCCGCTCCCTTCTTGTTGCTGCTGCCACACGATTCTGATGTCTCATTAACTTGGACATCATTCAAGAACAATGTCAGATTAACATTCCATTGAAAAGATAACTACTACCCTTGAAGAACAAATAAAGGTTGTCCAAGTTTACTATGAAGATACAAGACAGAAAATGCTGGAAATCCATAGCACTCAACCTTTAATGATGTGAAGATGGCAGTTTGTGGGTTAGTCATGAGGTTCTTAAATAAGCACAAATGCCTCCATTTGATTCTCGATATATCAGAGCATAGTTGAACTAATGAGTGACTGTTTTATGTAAATATTCTTACCAGTAAACATTTGTTTTTGTTAAAGAACATGTTTTTTTGTTAGTTGTTTTTTTAGTGTGTGTGTGTGTGTCTGTGAGTGAGTAATAAATTTTGTTTGCTTATTTTTGTTATGCAATACACATAATTCCCTAGCACATATTTTATGTTGTCCAATACACATCATTTTATAGCACATTTTATGTTGAAAATAAAAAAAATTTTCTCAGTAAATATTTGGAAGAATTGTCTGGCTAAGTGGATGGACATGTTTGATCCTTGATGAATCAGAGTTTTTTTCTCTCAAGGAACAGGCAAATAATTATAGCTACGTGGTAAAGCTAGGGAGCAGCAATAGCTCAGTGGTTAGCGTAGTGGACTACAAAGGACAAGAGGTAGGGTTTGATCCCAACCGACAGCTTCTGTTTCACCCAGCCTTTAATGGGTACCGGAATACTGGGCGTAATACTGACCACATTACCCCAAAAATCATGTTCCGAAGGCCTTAAAAATTTGTGGTCACTAACACCATATTCCCTATACGCCACTGGGCGTGACGGGGGTACTTTACTTTTTTTTTTTTAATATGGTAAAGCTGGTGTGCATGGAACATGCTGAACACAGTTTTTTGCATTTTTTTTTATCCTCAGGAGGAAAATAAAAAAACTCTAACTTTTATATAACATTGGAAAAACACTGAGCTAGCTTTACTTTCCTCTATCTGTGTTGTCTTTTAATGTCAATAAAAAATGTGTGCATCGACTTCATCATGATGTGTGCTATTCCATTAATTGATTGTCTTCTAGGTCTACTTTTTCCCCTCTTCCTGTTGCTTCTGAAGGTTTTTTTTTTCTAATAGATGCTATCTAGTGGTGTTCTTTTTATATGTCCAGATGGCTTGATCATTTGTTTCTTAATATGGTTCAGCATTGAACTCATTTCACTTATATTTCATTTCTTATTCAGCCTCTTCTTCTCACATTCAGCATTCTTAGGATCTCATTTCCATCATGATGATTTTCCTTTTATCTTTGACTGTTTATGTCTGAGTTGTCTTTGACAGCAGAGTGATGGAAGAAATACTGTTTTTGTTTCAATGAATAGTTTATTATCTACCATAAGCTTACTAGGTCAGTCCAGTGTGACGGCCAAAGATAAATTTATCGTAGAATAGTGGCCAGTTATTTCAGATTTAGACCATAGCCAATTTCCTCACAATATGACCACTTGTCCAGAATTCATTTCCATATGTCTGCTCTACATAAAACTACAGAACTCTTTTCTTATCTCCATTGTCAAAGATGGGTTGTATAATATCTTTTTTATTTATTTGAAATGCAGCCTTTGTCTGGGCTTTTTTGTATCTCACCTCTGTTGTATATCTGCCATCTGAAGTCATCATTATTCTTGGTATTTCAATTTATTGACTTGTTTTAAAAGTTAACATTACTCCTTGGTATTTCAATTTATTGACTTGTTTTAATACTGTACCATTTACTTATTTACTTTAATTGTGCATTTAGAAGATTGTTTTTTTTCTTGGTTGTGACCATTACATCTGTTCTTTTGCTTTTGGGCATAAAACATTTTTTTTAAAAACATTTTAAAATCATTTTTAATGAGAATTATATATATATATAAAATTATACTGGGTTCATGGGACTGGTGGAAGAAGCCATGAACATGATTTTGGAGAAGGGTAAAGAAAATATGAAACAGACTATCTCGAGATTTGCGGGGGTGTATTAGTCGAGAAATTAAACATGTGGATTGATTTGATTGGAGGAGCTGACAAATATTTAAAGAGGAGACACAAAGAAACAGGAGGATTTTTCTAGGAGAACATCAGAGATGACAGCGGAGGTGTAGAGCGTTCTGGACAGTCATAGATGAAACCTCGAGGATTAGGTTAGGAGTTTCCAGAGAATTAAAGTCCACGAGACGAATAGAATAAGTAGGATAGCATTAGATCGGAGGAGGCAGTTCAGTGGGAACAGACTCTATATAAGTACACTAAACTGTAGAATAAGTATATTAAACTTAGACATGAGGAGGCCGTTCGATGGGGAACGGTTTCCGCTTACTTGTGAGATAAGTAGAGAAGTGTGTAGAAGCCTAGGGCCCACTGGCGAGTAACATTGCTACTGGGCAGCGTGTGAATGACCTTATTACCAAACATTGGTAATGTAATGTCAAGTAAACATGTTAAACACATCGCCCATGGATTGGGCTGTGAAATAAGACTGTTTACATAAAAGTGCTCTAATTTGGTGTGTCCAACAGTTAGCAGATCATGCCTGGCGAAGAAACACTTGGGAACATTAAAGGAAAGAAACAAAAAGTCGCGGGCACAACACAAGTCGAAGTACGAACCACTATACTCTAACACGGGACATGTTATAATGTGTTGGGGTTTCCCAAGCGAGTGAATCTCGTGCTTGACCAGCTCCAGGTGTCAAGTAAGGTCAGGGCCAAGGTGCAAGTGTGTCGCCTGTCATATTGCATGGCCACAGACCAGGGCAGTGAGCAGCTGATTATAACAGCTGATCCACGAGGGATTCACCAGCTGTCTGTTTGAAATTAGCATCAACAAATCATCATGTGCCTTACTGGTTGACGTAGGTGATCATGTCCCTCCACAATCTTCTATCTACAGTGCATCGTATCAGTTGTTGACTGTTTTGCATGCCATGACACCAAGCTATCCATTATTTTCTCTCTTTGTCGTCCGCGATCTCTCTTTCCTTTTATTTTGCCACTTGTAACCAAGTATTCCAACTTTCCTCTTCTCATGATGTGCCCGAAAAATGTTGATTGCTTCTTTCTGATGTTTTTTAAGAACTCCCTTTTTGTGTTGGCCTCATCAACAAATACTTCCTCCTAATACAGCTCTTCAAGAAACGTCCTCCTGATTCAAAAAGACCTCTCCTGATACACAAACTTGAGCATTCTGGCAGTATTAACAACATACCTAATTATTCTTCTTCTTTTCAAAATATAATTCATCAGTAGCATATCTAACCTGGGACTGGCTTTGTCATGTGGTACAAAATATTTTATTTTATGCATGACAAAAGTTATGTTAATTGATAATACAATTTGTACATATATGTTTTTATGTGAAGATGGCAGTTGCTTGTAGAATATGCATAATAAATGCCTTCTTTAAAATATTATCTTGAAAACTGACCCACTTTGTCTCTACAGTTGTATTTCTTCACTGATGATAGACCATTTGGTTGGACTAGACAAAGTGGGTCAAAGAACTGTAATATCACAGCACATTAGTTACAAATACAGCAGCTGATTCTGGTCATTTTGCATTTTGTTGTTCTAAAAGAGGAAATGAACATGTCAAAGAAAGTTCTGGTGCTGGGAGCTGGAATGGTCTCAGGACCTTGTGTTAATTATTTGCTGAAGAACCGTTATGATGTTACTGTTGGTAAGTATGTAATGTAAACACATAATTTGTTCTCATACCTTTGCAAAGTCTATTCTTTTCAAAGTAGATAAAATCAACATGCAAGTTTTTCTTTATAAAATTTTAGAATTCTATTTCCTCAAATATGAATATCTAACTATAATAGAAAAATATAATTGTAAGTAATTATGAACAATGCAAATAACAAGTAAAGGGTTCTCTCCATGCCTGAAGGGATAATAAGGTGTATTGTGTTAGTGCCTATATTTAGCAATGACAAACAGCACATTTTTTTTATATGTGATGTGATCAGTATCATGCTGGGCCTCCCAGAAAAATCTGGTACATATTTAAAACTGAGTGAACATGGATCCATGTAATAGTATTTAACTTCATCTCTTGCCCTCAGTAAGATAATAACCTCTGAGCTACTTGTGATGCCTCAACAATACTAATGCATAATATTAAATAGAATGGGAAAGGTACCTTGAAAAATGATATACACACATGTACCTACACATGTGGGAGCCGCGATAGCTCAGTGGTTAGTGAACTGGACTATAAAGAACAAGAGGTAGGGTTTGATCCCAACCGACGGCTCCGGTTCACTCAGCCTTAATGGGTACTGGATTTTTTCTGGGAAAGTAAAGCGGTACGTGCGTATACCCAAAAATCATGTGCCGAAGGTCTGTAAAATTTATGGTCACTAACACTAAGTACGGGGGTACTTTACTTACCTACACATGTGCAGACACACGCACAGTGGTTTTTCAAGCTGTGTACTGTAACACTCAAAGACGTATGACTGAGAAGTTTAAAAAAATGTTATGAGTGGTCATCATATCAAACTTGAGACAGTAATAGAAGAGCAACACCAGTACACAAATGGAGAAAGTTTTAAAATTGAGAGATGCAGAAATTACAAAGAGTGTCATCTTATAAGGAAGGTAAAGGAGAGATAGACCAAGGGCAATCTGGCTGAGAACATAGATAATTAATGTGAATCAGGCACCTTGTCATGGATGGCTATAGTTTACATGCATAAACCCCTGAGTAGTTGTTGATTAATATCCAAAGTAAGAAAATTTTTAATCATTACATCTCTCACTAGATCAGTTAATGAACATGATAAAGCTCAAATATTCTTTATACCTTTTATATTTTGATGGTACATTTAACAATTGTCCATCTTTTTATGCTCTTTGTCCATCCTTTTATGTGGATATTCCATTTATTTTACTTTCATTCTCCAACTTGTTTGTCATCTACCTTTTCCATTAGTAATGTCTTCTACAGGTTGACATGCCTTTTTACAAAACATTGTATTTATCCAAGATTTTTTTTATTTCATTATTTTATTTTTAAAAATATATTTTTAAACAAGCTTTATTTCTTTGCTATTCTTGTCACACAATGTGTTTTATTTGTTTGTTTATTCACAACATAAAAGATCAGTTACTTCTACAATATTCACTGCATGTCTATGATCAAAGTGCATTTTTTTTCTCTGTGGAACCGCTAACACTGTAATCCTTGATAGAAAAAAAAATAAATATTTTTTGCATAGCCATCTTTATTGTTTGTTTATCAAACGCATCATCATTTTTGATGATGTAAATGGTAAGTCTCTCCACACCTTTCTGTTTCTACAGCTGTTTATTACTTCTGCTGTTGACTTCCTACCAAATCTCTCTTAAACCGTAATACTTTTTCTCTCTGTTTTCTTATAATTCATCATCCCTCAATTTTCCTGTTGTCGCAATATATTCCAGTTGTTCCCTTCTTATAACATCGGCAAAAAATGCTTCCTCCTGATGTTAAAAATAAGTTTTCTTTTAGGATGTCCTCATTTTAGCTGTCCACAAAATTTTTAAAGTTTCTCTATAAATTCACACAGGTGTGGCCTCCAAAGATTTTCCAGTCTGTTGTCCCGCTGTCCAGGATTCATATCCATATGTTAAAACCGACTCCACACACATAAAACTAAACTACTCCTTTTTCTTATTTCTATTGACAAAAATAGGTTGCATAATATTTTTCTCATTCTTTGTAATGCAGTCTTTTTCCTGAGCTATCCTGCACCTCGTATCTGCTGTACCTCTACCATCTGAAGTATACATCACTTCTAGGTATGACATTCACTGATCTGTTTTAATAGTGTACCATTTACTTTACCTATACATTTTGGAGACATCTCTTTCTTTTTTGCAGCCATCAAACGCAGCTGAACTAAAAATGTCATTTATGTTAAATTTAACTTTTCTGGTAGGATCATCCTTAGATGACAACAGAAGAAGTGGAAGATCTGGCTAGAGGCAGAAATTCTTTCAGACGGGCTGTGGTGAATGTAACGTTTTATAAAATACATGTGACCTGATTATGATAGGATCATTATCACTGCACACTGAATGAATCCAGGGGTGCTACTATATTCCCCTCGAGAATCTCAACAAAATTTGGGTATAATTCTGGCTCATGTGCATTAGCTTCATAGCATGCCTGGGATCTGCTGTATTGATATGCTTTTTGCTGACAATCTTGCCAGAGCACATGCAAAATTTGTGGCCTACTCTTTTAAATTTTAACCACCAAGTGTTCTTTAACATGTGCGAGTGCACACAGGATCTCCTGTTTATTGCCATTATCCGAGAGAGCAAGACATTGGATCTCACTACCCAGAGATCAGGGAGAGGTAATGTCATGAATAAACCATGGATTATTTTTTTTCCTTTATTGAAAAAAAACAAACAAAGAACTCCACCACCTGTGGTAGGTTTTGAACCCTGATCCTTCCTGTCCAGTGGCTACAGAACTGCCCCCCCCCCCCTAAAAAAATAGATTGAACAAATGATTATTAATTGTTTTAACACGTCATATTCAAGAGCACTTAGTTGAAACACGTAAATTAATATAAAGCATACATTCTAAATAGTTTCAGCACTCCAGACAGACTTAAACAGCATGGCATATCATTGCCCTTCTGCCAAAATTCTCCTCCTTGATGTTGCACAAGAGACTACTATACTTCAGGATATTATTAGCCAGCATGATATAGTCATCAGGTAAACAATTAAAATAAAATAGAAATCTTGTCATGTCCACATTGAAAATCACAGCTGCTGATTTCTTGCCTCATGGTACTCTCAAACACCATTTGCTGTCTCTTTTACTCATTTATAAATGGTCTTCGTTTTTTTTTTCTTTTCTTTAGTGTATCTTATAAAGATTGTAAAATTGATGGCCTTAGTATGAGTAGATTGATTAGTGGGGACTGGGTGATCTACAGGTAAGACGCCTGCCTCTGGACGGCTTTGTCACTGTCTGAGTAAAAATTGTTAAGCATCTGAAGATGGATGTGTCTGGTCGACAGCGCTGATGTTGTGGCTATGCTGTAAATTAGCAACATAATGTATTCACGCCAATGTATTCATGCCCACTTAATGGGTGAATACTAAAAAGAGAGACTGATTATTAACTTAATGGTGTTGTAACATTTGTAGAATAAAATGTAGATTATTTAATTGTATTTATTTTTTTAATTTTCTGTTGAATAGCTTTGTAAGTTCATTTTGTTGGCTGACAAATTCCATGAATATCTGTTTTTATCTATCTATAGTCCTTTCGAATATCTCAAAAACAGAAACCTTGCGTTCCAAAATGGCACATATTGCAGAGATCATTGCTCTGTTTCCATAACAATAATTTTTTACAATGACAGCTTGTCAAGCCATCTGTTTTTATATTTACGTTAAATAATAATATTTTGTAGTGGCCTTTTCATTACTGTTTTAGTTGATTAGCTTTTGTGCCTTCCTTTCTTTTTAGTCTTTAGATTTAAACAGGTGGATGTCATTAATGCCCTCTAGATGCAGGAAGGACACAGGATTTTGACAACTATGAGCCCACATCACTGCTTAGGATGAAAGAGATGGGAGTTAAGATGGGCATAGCCAGAAATGAGAGACTTAGTCGCTTATGCAAAACGTGTGAAAATTGTATTTGTTTTTAATCCATTTAAACTTAACACTCTGAGTACATAGAGTGTATGGTTTTCCTCAAAACCATCACAGTTTCTAAATTTTGTTTCAGCAAAATGAATCTGTTAACTGTGTCATTATTATTTTTTAAATTATTATTGTAATCATCCATTTTGTATCTCTCTGCATCAGCCTTCTGCCTGCTCATCTTAACCTTCAGGTGATTAAGAGTTGCATAGACTGTAAGAAAAATGTGGTCCATGCAAGCTATGAAACTGAAGAAATCAGAGCCTTACATGATAGGTAATTAATGTACAACTTATAAAACATAATTAATAATAATGGCAGTTTTATTTGTATTTTTTATAAATATACATTGTGCCAAAACATTTACAGTTACAGAATTAATTACAATTTTTTCTAGATTAGTTTTGTGCATGATTTCTTTTTGTATGGGAGCCGCGATAGCTCAGTGGTTAGTGAACTGGACTACCACTGACAAGGGGTAGGGTTCGATCCCAACCGACGGCTTCTGGGTTCACCTAGCCTTAAATGGGTACCGGATTTTTTTCTGGGAAAGTAAAGCAGCACGGGCGTAATACTGACCACATAACCCCAAAAATCATGTGCCGAAGGTCTGTAAAATATAGGGTCACTAACACCATATTTCCTTCCCTATACGCCACTTGGCATGACGGGGGTACTTTACTTTACTTATGATTTCTTTTTGTAGCAGGCTAGCAACAAAAAGTGTTGGTTTCCATAGCACTCACTAGCATGTCATAAAAGTGCCTCTATCATTTCATATCAATTGATGTATACAAATTTCCATCTCTTAATAAACCTTACACATTTCCTAATATACACCATATTTTAAAAATAGTTTACAACAATAATGAGTTGTGGGCAATTTTATTACCTCCAGTTTGTTTTCTTATTTATTTTTTAATGTAAAGCTCAATTATGATTTCATACTCTTTCTGCACAGTGCCATAGCTGCAGGCATCACCATTTTAAGTGAAGTAGGTTTGGATCCAGGTATTGACCATCTTTTAGCCATGAACTGTATTGATTCAATCAGAGAACAAGGATGTCAGGTGTGTAGAGGTTATATCATATGTTTTTAGTTTTTGTTTACAAGTTTTTCAACAAGTCAACAGTTATTTATTCAGAAGCCATAGGAAAATGTTTCATCTTATGCCCTTGAACTCAATATTCTTTCACAAAGAGCAACTATTTTTTTTTATGACAACAGCATTCTTTGTTTCTTTTTGTGGAAATCATTAACTGTCCCTTTTCTCAGTAAACAATCTTTCAGGCACTAATGTTTTAATTTGTTCATATTTTTATATTTTACATATTTTATTTAATTTATATTTGTAACAGCATTAAATGTGCAATTATTGAAGAACATTTCTTGGTTAGCATATCAGCATTCCAAGGGAGCTGCGATAGCTCAGTGGTTAGTGAACTGGACTACAAAGGACAAGAGGTAAGTTTCAATCCCAACCGACGGCTTCTGGGTTCATCCAGCCTTTAATGGATACCAGATTTTTTCTGGGAAAGTAAAGTGGCACAGGCGTAATGCTGACCTCATTACCCCAAAAATCATGTGCTGAAGGTCTGTAAAATTTATGGTCACTAACACCATATTACCTATACGCCACTTGGCGTGACGGGGTACTTTACCGTTTTATATAAGCATTCCAAAGGAATGCAAGTAATAAGATGTTAGAACAATGAGAAACACAAAAAATACCAGGAGCAATTAGAGATTACATCTTGAGAAAAAAATTATATAAATACTAACTCAGAGGTTATGTGATGTGAAAGTCATGCATGTTGGGAATAAAAGTAAATGGTTGCTGAAATCTGCAAAGATAATAAAGTGACTTAAAGTAGCTGAAAGGAAAATGTATTTTAATGACATATAATAATAGAATAAGTAGCAATTTCAAAGTATCTATCTATCTATCTATTGACCTTTCGAGCCGTAACCGGCCCATAGGGCGTAGACCAAGATACACCTTCTCCTATATGAATTTTTGTTCTAGCAGTTTTCTTTTAAAGATATTTTATTAAATCTCGCCATCTGTCTCTGTTCTGTGCAAGCAGTTCTATCTCATTGAGGGAGCCGATTCCTGCTGCTCTTGCCTCTCTCATCAATGTTCTTCTCAGTGTCTCCCTGGGTCTTCCTCTTTTTCTTTTACCTGTTGTTTCCCATATGAGGGCTTGCTTTGCTATTCGATTATTATCTCTTCTCATCACATGTCCAACGTATGACCATCGTCTTTTCTTTATTACTGAAGATATTAGTGGTTGATTGGCGATTTCTCTAATTTCCTCGTTTGTTTTGAATTCGTTCCATTCTATACCAAGTATTTTCCTTAGACATTTATTTTCGAATGCGTTCAACTTTGTTTCTATATCTCTTGTTGTTTTCCAGCTTTCACACGCATACGTAAGGGTTGATAGTACATTTGATTTGAATAGCCTAAGTTTTGTGTTTGTGCTAATGAGTTTTGATTTCCACAACTTTTCAAGGCTTCTGAAAGACATTGCTGCTTTAGCCAGTCTGATTCTAATTTCTTTGCTCGTATCCCCTTCTCGATCAATGTGACTTCCAAGATAGATAAAGTGATCGATCTCTTCTACTGGTTTGTTTTCCATGTATATTTTGTCACTTGTTGGAATTAAACTTTTCATGACTTTAGTCTTTTCATGATTGACCTCAAGCCCAATTTTGCTGGCTATTGATGATAGTTCATTTGTGTTTTCCTGCATCGTTTTTATCTGACTGCTGATGAGAACTATGTCATCAGCAAAGTCGAGGTCCTCCAAATGGTCTCCTTGTATCCATTCGATGCCTTTATTACCAGTGCAGCATTTCTTCATTATGAAGTCCATAACAATTCCAAATAACAAGGGCGATAAAATACATCCTTGTTTAACCCCAGTTTCTATTGGGAAACATTCGCTCAGTCCTTCCTCTGTTCGAACTGCACATGTGTAACCATCATACATGTCTTTGATAATATTTATGATTTTTGATGGTAAACCATATTGCTTCAGAATTTTCCACAAAGAATCTCTATGAATACTATCAAATGCTTTTTTGAAGTCGATGAAGTTAAGTACAAAAGGTTTTTGCTTTTCAATATGTTCCTCCAATATAAGTCGTAGAGTGAAAATGTGGTCAAGACAGCTTCTCCCTTTTCTAAACCCAGCCTGTTCTTCACGCATTACTGTATCTATTGAATCCTTTATTCTATTTAGGATGATTTTACAGAATAACTTTGAGGCAACTGACAAAAGTGTCACGCCTCTCCAGTTGTTACAATCTCTAAGATTGCCCTTTTTTGGGATCTTAACAATGATTCCTTTTTTCCATTTATGAGGCGTCTTCTCTGTTTTCCAAATGATGTTGAACATTTTTTGGAGATGTATTAAATTATGGCTATCAATTGCCTTGAGGATCTCAGCTGTTAACTTATCCTCTCCAGCAGCCTTGTTATTGGTCATTAGCTTTAAGGTGGTTTCTATTTCACTCAAGGTGAAGTCATCTAAATTTACATCTAATTCTGCTGCTGGTGTTTCAGCTTCAAAATCTATTAAACTGTGAATTTCAAAGTATGATAAGCAGATATTTAAAAATGTCACAAAAGAACAATCAAACTAAATTAAATATGACCAAAATTATATTTCTCCCAGCGAAAGGTCACATGAAATAAAATTAAATTGATACTAAAGATTGCAAAGAAATATCACATCTCTGTGAATGGATTTACATCCCCATCAAGATTAACATAGATTCCATAATATTTTTACCTGGAGATAAGCAAAGATATAAAATATTTTAAAAAATTAAACACTATGCAAGGCTTCAAGTGGAGCTGCAAAAAATGTGTAAAATAAACATAAAAATGGTACAAAGCAGCTATACTAGTAGGGAGACAAGACAAACTACAGCATTATTTATTCTCATATAGTGTTTAACCATTAGCCTTTGTTTTAATTTGTTGCTTTAAAGTAGTTCTTGCCTATAATTTTTGTTGTTTAGTACCTGATGAAGGCTGTTACCGAAACATCATAGTTTGTTGCGTCTCTCTACTAGTTTAGCTGCTTGGTATCATTTTATGTTCACTTTACATAATATCTTTACCTAATAAATAAATTCATTATCATTTTATCCATCTTAGATCACTAGTTATGTGTCTTTGTGTGGTGGACTCCCAGCACCTGAATGTTCAAATGGTCCTTTGCGATACAAGTTTAGGTAAGCTTCTACAATCAGTCTTATGTTTTTGCACATATATACTAATAATGGTGCAGTTGAATGCAGTGACTTTAGAACAATAAGCCTAATGAGCCATGTTACAAAAATCTTGCTAAAAGTTATACAAGGAAGGATTCAGAATAAAATCAATACTGAATTAGATGAGCAGCAATTTGGATTTAGGAAAAATAGCGGGACAAAAGAAGCCATATTCTGCATGAGAACATTAATCGAAAAATACACAGAAGTAAACAAACCAATATATGCCTGCTTCATAGACTACACCAAAGCTTTTGATAGAGTACACCACAAACAACTTATAGAATGCCTAAAAGAGATACATCTAGATGACATGGATATACGACTAATATGCAATCTATACTGGGAGCAAACAGCAATAATAAAATATAACAAAGAGTTCTCTACACCCATTGATATAAAAAGAGGAGTAAGACAAGGATGCATCCTATCACCAAGCTTGTTCAATCTATACACTGAGCAAATCTTTAAAAACATCATAGAGATGCCAGGCCTACAAATTAATGGAAAGATAATCAATAACCTAAGATATGCTGACGATACTGTACTACTAGCAGAAAATCCTAAAGACCTACAACAATTACTTAATGAAATAAACACGACAAGCAAAAAATATGGACTAGATATGAATATCAAAAAGACTAAAACTATGATCATAAACAAAGAAAATACCCAAAACCCACAAGTGGATATCAAAATTGAAGGAATAGACCTTGAGACAGTTCAGAACTATAACTACCTTGGACATACTATAACCAGTGATGGAAAATGTACAACTGAAATAAACAAAAGAATAGGAATGGCAAAAAGTAATTTTAATGTCATGAAGGACATACTAACATCAAAACAAATAACACCAGAGCTAAAACTAAGAATAGCAAAATGTTACATCTTCTCAATATTCCTATATGGTGCTGAAACATGGACATTAGACAAGAAAACAGAACAGAGAATTGAAGCCTTTGAAATGTGGATATATAGAAGAATAGGTAGAATTGGATGGAAGGAAAAGAAAACAAATGACAAAGTCTTAAAACAACTAAAAATGAAAAGAGAACTTCTGAACACAATTAGAACAAGACAAATGCGATTCTTAGGCCATGTTAAAAGACATAACAGCCTACTGAAAGTGATCCTGGAGGGGAAAATACAAGGTAAAAGAGGCAGAGGCAGACCAAGATTAACATGGACGAATAACATCAAAAGATGGACAAACCAACCGATGACAACCTGCACCATCAAAGCAAGAGATAGAGCAAAATGGCGCTCCATGGTAGCCAACCTTCGTTGCGGAGACGGCACTCAATGATGATGATGATACTAATAAATATATGTTAAACATTTTCTTGTGTGCCTTGTTTTAAACAGTGGTAAATATTAGGAGATTGTCAGAAAGTTGTCAGACTATACCTAGGAAAAGTTAAATGCTTACTGTAATTAAATCTGGCTACTGTAATTAAATCTGGCTACAATCACCTTTGAAATTGTCACAGTTGAAACATGCACAGCAATCCTTGCACCTCTTCCATGCCTCAAAGGCACCACAGAAGTCTTTTTCCTCAAGGCTATCTGAAGCCTCATGCAGTCTCAATATGGTGTCATTTACAGTATAAAGGTGACACTTCTTTAGCTTCAGTTTCAGTTTGGGGAATGTCACAGGAGGCTACTTCAGGTAAATACGAAGGTGTGGGACCACTGGCATGTTGTTTTGTATTTTTAAAATTCCATAATTCTGAATGAAGCATGAGTTTGCACATTGTTATAATGCAGCTCTTGTCTTTTCCATCACTCATCTTCTTTCAAGAGTCTCAAAATGTAGCACTAGAATTCAGAATTCACCATAGTGCCAGTGTTGCATTATTGAACTTAAAATGTGTGAGGGTTACTGTAGGTTATTACCATTGTGATATATCTTTGACATTAAGAAAAAAAAAAACAAATTGGCCAAAAGCTGGCATGGATGTGACCTATTGATAAGGGCACTACATTAGAGCAATTGGATGTTTGTTATCTTGACACACCTTTGTTGATAAGCATTGCAAGTATCCATCCCCAAGATATGAAGGATTAGGAGAACAATAGAGAATGACGAGAACACAGCAGATAATCGCTCAACTGTAAGATAACATGAGAAGGTAGGGAAACAATATACAAGCCAACATTGGGAGCTAAGTGGAAAGTGCTATTTAAGGAAGCTGTTACAAGCTTTCAGGATGGAGATTGATTAAACAGAGATAGACTCAGAAAAACTAAAGAGGTGTTCATTCACAGAAACATCTTGTAGAAGACTCTAAGGAGAATCATTCAGAAGACTTTTCAGAGGGATTTTTTTTAATGACTTCAGATAAACCAGTGAGATAGACTCTTGAGTTAGCACTATACAGATTTCATAGGAGGTGTTGTTGGTCCAAGAAATGTGATTATATGCTAAGCAAAAGAAGTTATGTGGATTTAATTACAGAAACTAGAAGTGTGCCATTACACCAGCACTAGCCTCAGGTACAAATAAAATATAACAATACATATTTGATAGAGTATGTAATGAGTGAGAGGTAGGGTTCGATCCCAAACCGACGGCTTCCAGGTTCACCCAGCCTTTAATGGGTACTGGAATTTTTTCTGGGAAAGTAAAGTGGCACGGGTGTAATACCGACCACATTACCCCAAAAATCATGTGCCGAAGGTCTGTAAAATTTATGATTACTAACACCATATTCCCTATACGCCACTTGGCGTGACACGGGTAGGTACTTTACTTTTTTTTTATGTAATGAGTGACGTTTACATAAAAAAAAAAAAAACTATCTTTACTACACATAGTACCATTATTGGTGTATCTCAGGGAGCTCACAATCGAACCAGAGGGATAAAGGCTGTTTGGTCAAAGCAGTCACCACGACGTGCAATACTCAGGATTTTTATTTCACCCCCGATAGAAAAAATCCATTCCGTCTACCATGGGTTTTGAACACTGTATGCTAGCTTTTCAGCCAGCAGAACAGTGGTTTTAGCCGCATGGCTACGCACACCTCATAATACGTTTATATGCATGCAAGATATTTATCTAGATTAGTCATGAAGTGTAATTAAAGAACTGTGTGTATAAACTTTTTAATGAGATCTATAGCTTGTTTCATAACTCGTGCCCAACTTTTAAAATCGATAGCTTTTTAACCGCTTGTTGTAAGTTGTTCAAAATTTGCATGTAAAGTTATAATGATTAGAACCCAACAGGGAATTAATTTCATTAAAAAAACACATTTGGTTATTATTGTTGCTTATTTGATTTATATAAATTTATAACGACCCATTGATGTAGTCAAAACTTAATGTTTACAGTATTTTAAGTTAAAAATAGCGAGTAAAAATCCATACACGGTAAAATTGACGTGTTTGCACGCTTTCGCCGTGGTTTTTTGACACAATTAGACACTTGTAAAAAACACGAGAAATTGTGTGTTCCATTTCCGTTCATTCATAGGTGGAGACGTGGAACGATAACATTTATCATGAGTCTTAAAATGAAATTCTGCAGTTTACAAAACATCGCAATAAAAATGTATGACTATTTTTGCAAAGAGGTTAAACGAGGAAGATTATTTCATTCTTTAGAAAACCCTCAGAATAGGACAAGACACATTTTGGATTTATCTAAACGGTCATTTAATCGCTGGATTCAAGCACGTGACCGTCAATGTTCCAAATATACAAAATCACAAGGAAGAGCAAAAATGTTGGATAATTTCAACAGTGAGCTTATTAGAAGTGAAATTCGCAAAATGTTGGTATGAATGAAACTGTTACAATAAGAAAATTAAAAGTATCGCTGAATAAGAACAACAGTATTGAAATATCAAAGTCTACATTATGGAGGAATGTGAGAGCTGCAGGCTTTACATTCAGAAAGTATTCCAATGGACGAAACATCATCTGTGAGAAGCCATATATAGTAGTCATGAGAAGCAAGTACTTACGTGAAGTAAAAGAGGTGCGCAAGCAAGGTTATGATATTGTGTACTTGGATGAAACATGGATCAATGCTCACCACACTAACCAAAGGGAATGGCAGTCATCAGATGGAAAGATTAAGATATTAATACCTAGCAGCAAAGGACAGCGCTTGATAATTGCTCATGCAGGTAGTCGACAACATGGACTAATACAGAATGCAGAGCTCATTTTTCTTTCAAAATCCATAGACAATCGGGATTATCACTCTGAGATGAATGGTCACATATTTAGACATTGAATTGAAAATTCTGTTCTCCCATCACTAGATCGACCATCTTGCCTAATAATGGACAATGCAGCGTACCACAACATTGTTGCACTTGAAGATAAAGTCCCGACGTCATCCAGTACAAAAGATGCTATTAAGATATGGCTCACAAAGGAGCACATACAATTTAATAACATGTACTTAAAACCTGAATTACTATCTCTAGTAAAGCAAAAACAAAGGACAAAGATTTTTCAAATAGATAAGATTATCCAAGAGCACGATCATATAAGTTTGATGCTGCCACCTTACCATGCTCATTTAAATCCAGTAGAACTAATCTGGGCAAAATTAAAAGGACAAGTGGCAGATGAAAATACAACATTCAAAATATGCGATGTAAAGACTCTTGCTAATCTCGCTTTATTAAATATAGACAAAGATTATTGGGCTAAATGTGAAGACCACGTCTTAAAACAGGAAGAGGAATATTAGAAAAATGATGGTTTGTGGAATGTTCAACCCCAAACAGTTATTAATCTTTTAGACTCGTCTGATTCAGAATGAAAGTATATAGCCCCCACAATGTTGGCCCCTATATTACCTTAAATTAGTTCAACAAACGGTCCTTATCAGGACCACACAACTTTGAAAATTGGACATACAGGTATACCTTGATATTATCGTCCGTCCTTGAACTGAGAAGACAATAATTCTCCTGGTGTTTTGTCTTATTAGGTTATTTCCCCATTACGGCCACACCTTTACCTAGTGAAAATTAATCATAGACCAGCAACTACGGTAATTTCTATTATTTAAGGGTTCACAATTTACAATTTTGACAAACATCAAAGAAATTCGCAGCTTTAAGAAAACTGCAGCTGCAAGATATTTGTTAAATATACATTTAAAGGGTCTTTTGCATTCTAATAACATTTGGAAAATTTCAACAGTTTTTAACAAATGGTTACTGAGTAATAGCGTTTTGAAGTTGGGCACGTGATTTGAAACGAGATATAGACAACATCTTGAATCATCTTATGAAGTGTTTAATACAAGTGTTGTTCTGAACATTTGGAGTTGCAGTTTATCTCTGTGTTGTGAATTATATCTTGTTGTGTTTAGCACAGGCAGAATGAACAAATTCTAGGTGAACAATGCCCTTAACTTTGAAAAAAACTATGAGTATGCATTTTTTTTAACAAGAAGCTTGCTGTGTCTTCTTTGGTCTTCATGACTGTGGGCTCTTTCACTGTAGTCCTCATGGATCAATTCATAAATTCTGTCGACATTTTCTAGCATTTTGCTTATGACAGAGCACACCAAGAACTCATCCTTTTGAATAGACACTCAACCAGCCTTGAAATGCCTATACCAGTCAAAGACCTGTGTTTGGACTAAAGAATATTTGCCAAAGATCTGAAAAATCATTCCAGTTATCTCGCTAGCAGATTTTTCTATTAATTTGATGCAAAAATGTTGTTCTGATTTCTTAAGTTTTTCAACCATTGAACTGATTGCACAATGGCCTGTACACAAGATTTGAGAATGGCGTGTAGAAGTAGGTCACTTGTAGACTCACACAGGCTCAGGAGACACTTAACAACACTGGCGTTAAGATTTTTCTGCGTATGTGTCAAGTGGTTATGTCATGACAATTACATCTTCCTATTCTTCTATAAATCCACATTTCAAAGGCTTCAATGTTCTGTTCTGTTTTTTTTTTCTAAAGTCCATGTTTCTGCTTCATACAGGAATCTTAAGAAAATATAACATTTTGCTATTCTTAGTTTTAGCCGTGGTGTTATTTGTTTTGATGTTGGTATATTTTTCATGGCATTAAAATTACTTTTTGCCATTCCTATTGTTTTGTTTATTTCAGTTTTACATTTTCCATCACTGGTTATAGTATGTCCAAGGTAGTTGTGGCTCTGAACAAGTCTATTCCTTCAACTTTTATATCCTATTGTAGGTTTATAATAAAAAAAAATATTTATAAATAATTCTAAAATATCATTAAGCTATTATGTTTATTTTCTTGCAGCTGGTATCCCAAAGGAATGTTTATCAGTGCCTCGCAGAAGGCAAGATTTATTAAAGACGGAAATGTAAGAATGTTTCTGTTTGTAAGATTCTTGTTTAAATCTAATTGTGTATGAATGCCTTTGTAGAGCGGAGATATTTTTATTAATGAACAAGTGTAATAAAATATTTGGTTGTTGTAAACTAATTATATATGATTATACTGCTGTTATCATCATCTTGTACCATCCTCTCATCGAAGATTGGCTACTTTGGGGCACCAATTCACAAGGTCTCTTGCCTTGCATAGATACATGATGTCATAGATTCTTCTTGTCAACTCTTGATGTTATCAATCCACTTTAATTTTGTGCTTCTACCTATTTACCTTGTATTTTCTATTCCAAATTGACTTTTAGGAGGTTGTTACACAACTTTAAGTGCCCAGAGATTCTCCATTTTGTTAAAATTGTATTGATTAGTTTTTTTGTTGATTTTTAAATCATTTGAAAATTTCATTATTTGTTTCTTCTGTGTCCACCCGATTATTTCCATTTTAAAATAAATTCACATTTCAAGGGCTTCATTTGTATTTCTTTGTTTTCTTCTTAATGTCTTTGCTGTTGCATCCTACATGAATGTTCAGAAGATATAATGCTTTATTATTCTCAGTTTTAGTCTTCATGTTATTTGCTTTGATGTGACTGCACATTTCATACAACTTTAAAATATATTATATAGCATAAGTTGTATTGAAATTGATCTCATATATTGATATTATTTTAACTTTGGGTATGTGAGATGAAAAGTTGGAAGTCTTCCCTTCTACAAAGGATTTTTTAAAACTAAATTAATTAGATGCCAATTTGAGATTATTTGTTGTTGTTGACAGGTCGTTGAAATACCAGAAGGTCACATTTTTGACAAGCCAGACATTATTGATTGTCTTCTGGAAGGCCATAAGCTGGAAGACATTCCAAACCGAGACTCAACTAAGTACATCAAGATTTACAATTTACAGTCAGCAAAAACAGTTTACAGAGGAACACTGAGATACAAGGTAGGTCCCAATAGAATTTTATTAAAGCACTTTTATGAATTAAATGAAAGAACTGTTTGCTTTTAATATTGTATTATTATTATGTTGTGTTACTGTTACAAAGCCAACTTGATTGCAACCAGAACAACTGCAAAGGTGCATATATAACAAAAGACATTCATACCGAAGTCTTATATCTTTGCTGATTAAAACTTGTTTATATGGTCCTTCTATTTGAGTCATACAAAAAACATTAAAGCAGGACAGAAATTTCCACAGTTTTAATATAATCCATACATTAGTCTCTCAACTGGAATCATTATCATTAATTTTTCTTTCTTAATGACTCCTCTCATTCATTGCCTTACCTTAAAAGGAAGTTAGTAGATGGGGATGTGGTGTGTTGTTTGCATCAAGCTGCTATTTAGTATTTGGGCCTAATACATCCAACCAATATGGTATTTATGGATATTGGTTTACAGCCCTCTAGATCCATAACTGCTTGGCCAGTTTGGCCTACCTGTTTCCAGAGCCAACACATGGAGGTGGTTAGTATCTTAATCAGTTGATGGTCACTGATTCTGGCACAGGGAATCTTTTCTGAGTAAATGACCACATCACAACTTAGCTGCTGTGAAGATACTCAACCGCTAACGTTCCGTTCTCCTCTCTGATCCCACTACCCATCTACTTTTTAGTGATCCCCCAATGATTGCTTTCAAGCGCAACAGGAATTTGGGAGATATTCTGGTTAGGAGCCATCTCCCTCGCTCCGACCCTCAACACTTCGGTACGGCCCCTTGTGGTCAGAACTGTATCACCTGTGCCTATGTGCTCCCTACTGACTCGGTCTTATTCCCTAATGGACGGTTCGAGATCAAGCATGGCTTCACATGTGTGTCCCTTAACATCATTTATGCCATCATATGCCAACGATGCCACATAACCTATATTGGCGAGTCTGGGAGACGATTAGCGGAAAGATTTTGTGAACATCTACGAGATATCCAACAGAATACTGGCACTCCAGTGTCTTCCCATTTCAACTCCCCAGATCACAAGGGCAAAGACGACATCCATGTCACTGGTATTGTCCTTTGTCACTCTGGTGACCACAGCCGATTTGCTTTGGAAAATCGCCTCATAGTCCAGTATGGTTCGCTGACCCCACGAGGCATGAATGTATCACACTCATACACATAGTTTCCTTTCGGTTACTCCTTCCCTTTTGCATAGCCTTCTCTACTGCCCATGTTTGGTCCATCTACTATGCCATGTTAATCATAGTTCTCCTCCACTAGTCCCCATTGAGACACTTCGGGGTTCTCCTATATACCTTTTTTCTGTGCTACTTACCCCTCATATGTTTTTATTGTACCTCACTCTCAGACATCTCACTCTTTCCACCTTTTGAGTACCTGTTAGTCTACTGTTCTATTCTTTCTCCTTTGTGTTTGCACACTGACCCCGGTGTGAACTCCTCTGGTTCTGTGTGCATTATGCGCACATTTCTGCACATATATGATTATCCCCGTATAGATGTGCACATGCATGTATGCGTTCATATGTATGGGCATTGGTATATATATACATATACATGTGTGTATACATGTGTTTATGGGCCCTTAGATACTTTCAGACATTATCAGTGTCTTTGCAGTAGAGGTAACCTAGACAGCATTCCCCTCACTCGTGTATTTTTAGAACCCTTCACCTGACCTGAGAGGGGTATAATTACAGCCACACTCGTGTGACCATTTCCTTTTCATTCTGACCATGGTCCAAGACACAGGACACAGGGAAGTCATTTTTATTTTCTTTAACATATTTTGATTATTTTTGTTTTGGATGTTTCGTTACAAGTTAGCTATGTAGGATTAGTTTTATTTACTTACATATCCATGTGTGTGTGTTTTTTGTTTGTTCCTGCTGAAGGCCTATTGGGCCGAAACGTCGTTCAAATCTGTGTCATCTACTAATCACGTAAAGCTTCTAACATACTATTTTTTCTATTTTTTTCAATTTTCCCTGCTGTAAAGTATCTTGGTTGTATTACATTACCATAATTTTGAAATGGCTGCTCTATTATAACATAGGTAATATAGATGGGACCAAACTTTGATAACTTACTCCGAATGTTATTTCTTTAAATGTCACAGGGTTTCAGCAATGGAATGCAGACTTTGATCTCATTAGGCCTCACAAGTACTGATGTTGTTTCACAACTGTTACCAGATTCTCCAAATATAACTTGGGTAAGAAAAGTGATTGGACTGTATTTAGTTGAGTCCTATATGCTCTCTTTCTATGTGAGTGAGTGAATGAGTGAGTGTGTGTGTGAAGTTAGCAAAGTGAGAGGGCGAGTGATTGAACAGGCATGCATTGCTATATATTAGCCTCTCTATAATCCTGTCATGGATTTATCTAATTCATCATCACATGCCTTATCCGTGGGTGTAGACAATTATGCCCACCACATCTTTCTCTTCTTAGTGCTCCTTATCCTTTTTACAGTTGATCTCTTTCCATGTTTATCAGGCTATTCATTATTTTTTGTCATTGTCTTTATCCATTTGTCTTTCTTCTATTTTACTATTAAATAACCTGCAGCTTGCTGATGACATTAATAGTTTAGCAGAAATAGAACAAGCACTAACAGACCTCACATGATTAGATCATACATATGGTTCATATGGCATGGAGATAAATGTTGAAAAAAAAAAAAAATCGATGACCAATAACCCTAGCTACAAAATCAAAACAAATGGACAAGAACTAGAAACAGTTAATAAATTTAAATGCTTAGAATCAATTGTCAGCAATAACGACTTGTAACTTGAAATATTAGATAGAATAATGCAAGCTATAGCTAAAGCAAAACATCATCCTAGGCTCTAACATCAGGTTTCATACCCTGATTATATAATTTGTCTATGCTTGCCAAACTTGGACACTTATATCAGAGCTGCAAAAGAAAATGCAAGCAGTGTAGATGAAATGTTATCGTAAGGTTTTCGAGCATCTCTTATTTAGATTGTATTGCAAATGAACAAATTTGCAAAAGTATACAGTAGGCAATCGGAGTACATGTCAATATCTTGACTTTTGTGAAGAAATGCAAAATAAAATGGTTTGACTTGTATCTAAATCATTAACCTAGCAAAGATCACTCTGCAAGGAACTATGAAAGGAGAGAGAAGGAGCAGGAGACAGAGAAAGTGATGGGAAGGTAAAATCAAAGAATGGATGCGTCTCAACTTCACAGAGTCCTAAAGAATGATAGAGATATGTAGAGAAGGTTGGCAAAGCCTGCTAGTAGTGTCCAAATGGCCCCCAGTGTTATGAGAAGAAGATTTTGCTTCATATTACTATTTTTCCAAGTAATTATTTTGTCATGATATGATCCCTAACAAATGTACACAACATTTTTCTAATATGTTGCAGAAATGTTCTTTGTTTTCTAGTTTAATTGAAAATGACCTTGTTACTCTTTAGCAGCCTGTGGGACTCTCCACATTTTTCTTTACAACCACATTTCTGTTGCTTTGAGTGACGATCTTACTTGTTCAATGACTATCTGTGACTCATTTCATCAATATGACAAGACAGTATCTATGTAATTCTGAGGAACTCTTATTCTCATAGTTGGATAAATATATAAATATTTCTCACTTGGCGAGATCTTTATGTTGTTATTTACACTCATTTTTAGTTCCTTGCTCTTTAAAAATGGTGAGATCTTTATGCTGTTATTTACACTCATTTTTAGTTCCTTGCTCTTTAAAAATGGTGAGATCTTTATGCTGTTATTTACACTCATTTTTAGTTCTTTGCTCTTTAAAAATGGTGAGATCTTTATGCTGTTATTTACACTCATTTTTAGTTCTTTGCTCTTTAAAAATGGCGAGATCTTTATGCTGTTATTTACACTCATTTATAGTTCTTTGCTCTTTAAAAATGGCGAGATCTTTATGCTGCTATATACACTCATTTTTAGTTCCTTGCTCTTTAAAATTTCCTACAGGAGCCATCAAAGCAGATATTAAAACCCCTACCAAGATGTTACATAATCTACCAGAAAAAATATGGGAAGGAGAAGAAATACTGAAAGACTGGAAAGAAGAAAGACTGGATGTTATATGATCTAACTGCCAAAGAAAGGAAGTTTACAGGAGTGCACAAATTGTAGGGGAATACAACTATCAGTGCCAGGAAAAATACTAAGCAGAATCATTCTGGAGAGACTAAAAGAGGCCATAGAGAAACATTTTAGAGATGGACAAGCAGGTTTTAGGAAAAAGATCATGTGCTGATCAAATAACTACCTTACGTATAATAGTTGAACAAACCTTAGAACTACAGTCCCCACTTTATGTCAGATTCATAGATTACGAAAAGGCATTTGATAGTTTAGACAGAGGAATGCTTTGGAAGTTGTTAAGTTATTACTGAATTCCCATAAAGTTTATTAACTTGATAAAAACAATGTATGAAGGAATGAAATGTAGTGTTGTGCACAAAGGGCAGTTTACATAAGCATTTGAAATAAGAACAGTAGTAGGGCAGGAATGCTTTCTATCTCAATTTCTCTTTCTATTGGCCATAGATTGGATTATAAAATAACTCAGAACAACAGAAATGGAATCCAGTGGTCACTGACCAAGCAATTTAATGATTTAGACTTTGCTGATGACACATCTCTCCTATCACATAATCATCAACAGGTGCAAGATAAAATAAGCATACTTTATGAGAAATCACAACAGCTGGAATTGAAAATAAATAGAGATATGACAAAATAATGAGAATTAATGCAGCTGACAACGACCAAACAACAATAGGGGAATTACCTCTATAAGTGTACAATCTTACATATATCTGAGCAGTAATATAGACAAAGAGGGAGGAACAGAGAATGATATCAAAATAATGCGATTAAAAGCAAGAGGAGCATTTATTACAGTGTGAAACATATGGAAATCCAAAGAAATTTGGTTAAATACAAAAATAAAAATTTTCATACTCCAATGATAAGTCGGTCCTATTATATGGCTGTAAAACATGGAGAACAACAACAAAAATGACAATTATGAAGATACAGACCTTCATTAATGCTTGCGCAGAATAAAAGGATGGAAATGGCAGGACAAAATCATGAACTTAAAATTATTGAAAGGTTCCAGTAAAATACCAGTGGACAAAGAGATACAACAAACACAATGGCACAGTGCCATAGGACAAACACTACGGAAACCAAGAGTATTACATGACAAGCCCTTTTTGGAATCCCCAGGAGAGGAAACAAAGAGGAAGGCCAAAATATACTTGGAGAAGATTGGTGGTAGCAGAGATGAAGAGGATGGGGAAGGAAAGACATGGAATGATCTTAAAAGAATAGTAAGAAACAGAACGGCTTGGAAAATGTTTGTTGAAGACCTATGCTTCACAGGGAGCTGAAAGGTAGAAGAAGAAGAATACACTTATTTTTCCATTATTATAGTTAGAGTTGGGTTAGAGCTTTGACTTGTTTAATGCAATACAATGGCCTACTTAAGAACATCCAGTAAAGTCACAACACCATACTACATTGGAAAGTTTTTTTTTTTTTTTCCTACAGAATAAAGAGAAAGTGAACCAGAACCCTAAACCAATAGTACAAAGAGGCAAAAAATGAAGAGATAATATCACAAATACAATTATTTGATATGTTTGTGGATGTGGCTCCCCTTCAAAATAATAACCTTTCACCTTTCTCTTCCTCACCGCCAGCATCTTGGGGCAATGCCACTGCTCACTAAGTTACAGTAATTGCAATATTCATTTTATTATATAGTATTTACATATTTTATTTATTTATTGTTTTCATGTTTTAATATATTATTTGTGGCATTTAGTTGTGTTACTTTTACCTTAAATTATGTGTGCTTGCTATTTAAGTTGATCAAAATTGGTATTTAAATAGTTAGAGGTCTGGAAGTAGATTAATTTACTTTCCATTATTTTTAATAGGGGAAATTGATTTATACTTCGGTTCAGAGTTTGAATTACCTCCTGAAATGCATTAAATATGAAGTATGAGGCAAGGCTGTATTAGGAAAGTTTTCATTTAGAAAAAGAAGAGACACTACTACAAGCTAGACTAGTGCCAGACACATATTTTACTAATGGGATACATTACTTTAAACAAACAACACAATAGTCACCACCATTTACAGCCTGCTTAAGGTTTAATTGAATAGCAGGTTGACAGTCTTATATAATTCAAAAAGCTACCCATTTCCTTTACCTTACACTTGATTAAAATAGTTCCAGCACAGTAAATAATAATAATGATTGTTCTGTTTGTTTGAACTCAGAATGCATTTACTGAGAAATTAATAACAATAGGGAAAAGAAACAGCATTAAAAGAGTCCAAACTAAAGGTTTATTACAGGGATTTAATATATTTATATGGGTTTTAACTTGTATGGCATCACAGTTCAAGTAAATAACTTGCTCCATTAACTTGTATGGCATCACAGTTCAAGTAAATAACTTGCTCCATTAACTTGTATGGCATCACAGTTCAAGTAAATAACTTGCTCCATTAACTTGTATGGCATCACAGTTCAAGTAAATAACTTGCTCCATTAACTTGTATGGCATCACGGTTCAAGTAAATAACTTGCTCCATTAACTTGTATGGCATCACAGTTCAAGTAAATAACTTGCTCCATTAACTTGTATGGCATCACAGTTCAAGTAAATAACTTGCTCCATTAACTTGTATGGCATCACAGTTCAAGTAAATAACTTGCTCCATTAACTTGTAATATTTCCACACAAAAATATTCACAAAACAACATGGATATCTCCTGATGATAGAACCTCAAATCAAATTGACCACCTATGTATTAAACAACAATTCAGATCATCATTAATAGATGTAAGAGCTTACAGAGGTGCTGATGTTAATAGTGACCACAACTTGTGCATTGGGAAAATAAGATTAAAATTTAGAAACCAACAGAAGAGGTCAGTTACACATAAAATTGATAGTCATAAACTGAAAGATGAAGCCATAAAGGAAAAGTTTAACATAGAGCTAAGTAATTGTTATTCAGCACTCGGTGAAATAGACTTAGATATCAATGAAATGTGGGACTCACAGAGCAAAATACTAATGACAGCAGCAGAAGCAAGTGCCGGACTGAGAAAATGGAAAAACGAGCTTGGATCTCAGACACCACATGGAAATACATCAAAGAAAGAAGAGAAGCAAAGAGAGCCGTGACTAATGTAAAGACAGATCTTGGAAAGGTTCTGGCAAAAGCAACATACAAAGAATTAGACAACAAAGTGAAAAGTTCGGCAAGAAGAGATACAAGAGCTTATATAGACAACTTGGCAGAGAAAGCAGAGACAGCTGCAATTACAGGAGACAGCAGAACTCTCTATACTGTACAAAAGATGCTGACAAACACCTATACATCCAGTGGAACACCAATTCTAGACAAATCTGGATTAATGCTAACAACAAGCGCAGACATAAAAGCCCGTTGGGCGGAACACTTCAAAGAAATTCTTAACCGTCCACTACCTCACAGTTTAATAGATTTTGAAGCTGAAACACCAGCAGCAGAATTAGATGTAAATTTAGATGACTTCACCTTGAGTGAAATAGAAACCACCTTAAAGCTAATGACCAATAACAAGGCTGCTGGAGAGGATAAGTTAACAGCTGAGATCCTCAAGGCAATTGATAGCCATAATTTAATACATCTCCAAAAAATGTTCAACATCATTTGGAAAACAGAGAAGACGCCTCATAAATGGAAAAAAGGAATCATTGTTAAGATCCCAAAAAAGGGCAATCTTAGAGATTGTAACAACTGGAGAGGCGTGACACTTTTGTCAGTTGCCTCAAAGTTATTCTGTAAAATCATCCTAAATAGAATAAAGGATTCAATAGATACAGTAATGCGTGAAGAACAGGCTGGGTTTAGAAAAGGGAGAAGCTGTCTTGACCACATTTTCACTCTACGACTTATATTGGAGGAACACATTGAAAAGCAAAAACCTTTTGTACTTAACTTCATCGACTTCAAAAAAGCATTTGATAGTATTCATAGAGATTCTTTGTGGAAAATTCTGAAGCAATATGGTTTACCATAAAAAATCATAAATATTATCAAAGACATGTATGATGGTTACACATGTGCAGTTCGAACAGAGGAAGGACTGAGCGAATGTTTCCCAATAGAAACTGGGGTTAAACAAGGATGTATTTTATCGCCCTTGTTATTTGGAATTGTTATGGACTTCATAATGAAGAAATGCTGCACTGGTAATAAAGGCATCGAATGGATACAAGGAGACCATTTGGAGGACCTCGACTTTGCTGATGACATAGTTCTCATCAGCAGTCAGATAAAAACGATGCAGGAAAACACAAATGAACTATCATCAATAGCCAGCAAAATTGGGCTTGAGGTCAATCATGAAAAGACTAAAGTCATGAAAAGTTTAATTCCAACAAGTGACAAAATATACATGGAAAACAAACCAGTAGAAGAGATCGATCACTTTATCTATCTTGGAAGTCACATTGATCGAGAAGGGGATACGAGCAAAGAAATTAGAATCAGACTGGCTAAAGCAGCAATGTCTTTCAGAAGCCTTGAAAAGTTGTGGAAATCAAAACTCATTAGCACAAACACAAAACTTAGGCTATTCAAATCAAATGTACTATCAACCCTTACGTATGCGTGTGAAAGCTGGAAAACAACAAGAGATATAGAAACAAAGTTGAACGCATTCGAAAATAAATGTCTAAGGAAAATACTTGGTATAGAATGGAACGAATTCAAAACAAACGAGGAAATTAGAGAAATCGCCAATCAACCACTAATATCTTCAGTAATAAAGAAAAGACGATGGTCATACGTTGGACATGTGATGAGAAGAGATAATAATCGAATAGCAAAGCAAGCCCTCATATGGGAAACAACAGGTAAAAGAAAAAGAGGAAGACCCAGGGAGACACTGAGAAGAACATTGATGAGAGAGGCAAGAGCAGCAGGAATCGGCTCCCTCAATGAGATAGAACTGCTTGCACAGAACAGAGACAGATGGCGAGATTTGATAAAATATCTTTAAAAGAAAACTGCTAGAACAAAAATTCATATAGGAGAAGGTGTATCTTGGTCTACGCCCTATGGGCCGGTTACAGCTCGAAAGGTCAATAGATAGATAGATTAACTTGTAAAACAGGAAACTATTTTCTTTTCTTTTTTTCTTTTTTTTGTAGGAAAAGAGATTATCTCGCTACCTTCCTTCTTTAATTTTCTGACTGTGGATGCAAAACATGCTCATGCATGCACCTACTCATACACACACACACACACACACAAATACAGAGAGTACATTCTTACAGCAACTTGCATCAAATTTTAAAATAACAAAAAGTATAGCACAAAAGATACAGAGATTTACTTGCTATATTTTATAGAGGCAAGTTAATGGAATAATTGTTTCATCACTCTAAACAGAGAGAGCTAGTCTGCATACTTGTGGGAATCCCACAAAACTCATCTCTGATTGCTGTCACAGACTGGTTACAGACCAACCTTACTGAAACGCAGCTGAACACAATTATTGAGTATGTACATTAGATCAGAAACAATTTTATGTTAACATTGCTGACTTATTTACAGGCCCAAGGCGCTTAACAGCATCTGAGCTGAAAGTGGCCAACAACTCAAAGCTGACTCTTTGTGTCAGGATCATTCAGTGAACCATGTCCAATAAGATCCTACTTCACCTCCCTGTGATGGGCCTGGTTAGAGACTAACCAGACTGGTCGGGCAAGTGGGAACTGAAGAGAGAAGGCAGCCAGGTGTAAAAAAATACCATGATGAAGTCAGATGTTGTGGGTTGAAAAACATAAAATATAGCAGCTTGCTGTAAACCACAGTGCATCTGTTTAACATCTTTTTAATGGTAGACAATGATGACTAGTCATTGGTAGATGTATAAGAAGAAAACTTAATAACAAATGATGAGATTTGATCAAACTATTTTACTGAAGATCTCATCAAAAATTATCCTTTTGTTTCCACACATTCCTATTCAAACAATTACAAATATTTCCTGCTTTATAAGGGCTCAGAGAGCATGACCATAGCTGATGGCTTGCATCAGGATTGGTGAACCATAGTTATCCAAATCCTACTCCACCTCTTTATGGTGCCCCTAGACACAGACTAACCATTCTAGTCTGACTAAGTGCATGGGAATTGAGAGGGAAGGAAACCCAGTACTTAGAAATGCTGTGCTAAAGTCAGATGAACCAAAAGGTGCAAATATCACAGTTCTACTGCAAACCATAACACAATGTATCCAGGCCCACTTAATGTCCTTTCAAGGGTGGATGACAAAGATGGTCTATTCCTTTAGTCATCAGGTGAATGCAGGCATATTGAGTTCTATCTTTTAAACTCCATATGATGTGATCAATAACCACTAGTCTCTTCAGTTTTTAGTTCTTTTTAAATTGTTTTATGTAAGGTGTTATTGTTTTTATACAAGGCATCTTTTGTCCTGGTGTACAGACACCATTAACATCATTTAAATAAAAAAAACTTAAGAAAGACAGGAATAGCTTGACATAAATAATGTCACCTTACAAAATTGGAAGGGAGAAAAAGACAAAAACAAAAGCACCAGTTATTTAAAGAGCATAGGCAACAAAATAGGGATCATTAAATTTAAAATGTGGAAAAATAGAAAACAGAAAGATGAAAAAATGACTAATGGCACATTTGTGAGTGATATGGTCAGTATCATACCTGGCCACTCACTCTTCCAAACAATCTCTGAAAACCCCCTATTAGAGGCTTGGTGAACATGAGATTTGTCAATATGAAAAAGCATTGGTCACTTCTAGAAATTGAACTCTACACCCTTCTGATCAGGAATGAATACACTAACCACAAAGCTCTTCTTCTATTTCTGTGTGCTTTCCTCATAAGTTATTATACACGGGGTTATTGTAGTGTTAAGATTAGGGTAAACAGCTTACTAATCAGAAGGTTCCTGATTCAAGACTTTGGAAATAATTTTTTTTTTACCAATCAAAATGAAATCTCATCACAAAGTAAGTCCTATCTTTCGAAAGTAGACTTTAAAAGGGAGGTCACATGTTCAAGTTGAGTATTGAGAGATCCCCTTAAAGTTTATAATTTAAAAGAGGGTTATATGCTGATGTTTGGACCAAAATTTTCACAAGAAACCTGGATTTCTTCTATACTTATGGGAAAAAATGTTAGTAGGCAGTGAAGCTGTGTAGTGTTCTCTGATGAGTGAAGATTCTGTTTGTAAGGTAATGATTGAGTGTTGTTTGATGTACAGGCATTGAGGGGAATGTTTTGCTGACAATTGTGGGTTACACAGAAATAGGAGGCATTGCATTGGTTTGGAGTGAAATTTCTTATACAGCCAGAATTAACCTTATCATTATCAATTTAATGGCACCCTAGCAGGTATTGAACTCAGAGATGAAATCATCACACTAAATGTAGAGCCTTTCCTTGGCAAATGGACCAGGCATGATAAATTGCTCATCAAGATATGGCATGTATGGTCAAGATTCACTTTCAGCAACAATAAATTAATGTTTTACCATTACAAGCTGTTTCCCTGGATATTTCCCCCACTGAGTGCATGTGAGATGAACTGAAAAGTGTAGGCTGTAAAGAAGACAAAATCATCCTGAAAACCACCACCAGTTAGCACAAACATTGCATGAAGAATGGAGTAACATGTCCCAACAACAGATCCAACATCTCATTGGCTCAAAGAGAAGGCACTGTCAAGCAGTCATAACAACTTGAAGTGGACATACATGGTACTATCTTTATGGTATTTTCCCATTACTAGAGTCTGCCGGAGGGACTTAGAAGATCTGAAGATAAAGGCCACTTGTCCAGTTCAGTTGTCACAAGGTATTTGGGTCTGAGTTTTCATTTCACCCCTAACAGAAAAAATGTTTAACCCTACCAAGATTCAAATCCGCTTTCTTCTGGTTTGGTGCCTGACAAGTTAATGATTCAGTCACCTGCTCTCGGACTTAGATCAATATTTCATTTTTAGTGTTTTTCATGTAATGCTACACTTACTTTAGTCTTTAACCCTTCTTTTATCATACTTACACAAATATGAAAGTGACCACTACCTTTGTTGGGAACTAGGTGGTCTAGAGGTAAGACATCAGCCATTCGATAGAAAGGGTGTGGGTTTGAATCCTGCCACAGGTAGTGAGATTATTCAAAAGAGTAATCCATGTTTTTTTTTGTGACTCTACCCTCCCCTGATCTCTGGGTAGTGAGATCCAATGTCAGGCCCTTTCTAATAATGATGAACAACAGGAAGTCCAGTGTGCACCTACACATGTTAAAGATCCCTGGCAGGAACCACTTAATAGGTAAATGCTAAGAAGAGGAGGAGGAGACCAGCTCTGTTATTTAGTATTCAGTCTTCTTCTTCTATCCTTCCTCTCATGCCGTTGGCGTCGAGGGGAGATACAATCTGCGATTCTTTGCTCTTCTGTTGGCCTCTTCTGGTGTTATCCCTCCTAGTGACTCTAGTATTCCCTTATCCATCTCTTTCTCGGTCTTCCTCTTAATCTGGCGTTTTCGTAGCGTTTGTTTATGGCTCTTTGAGTCATTGTTAGTTCTTTTTTCCTTGTTATGTGGCTGAACCAATTTATCTGTTATTTCTTTATGTAATCAAAGGCTGGTTCAATTTTGAGTTTCTTCCTCAGGTCGGCATTTCTTACTCTTTCCTTTAAGCTGTTTCCTGTCATTCTTCTGACACATTTCATTTCGGTGGTCATTATCTTTCTTATTGTTCTAGAGTCCAGCGTCCAATTCTGGCACTTATAGCACAGAGTAAAAAGCACCCCCGTCACGCCAAGTGGCGTAAAGGGAATATGGTGTTAGTGACCATACATTTTACTGACCTTTGGCACATGATTTTTAGGGTAATGTGGTTGGTATTGCGCCCGTGCCGCTTCACTTTCCCTGAAAAAAATCTGGTACCCATTAAAGGCTGGGTGAACCCGGAAACCGTTGGTTGGGATCGAACCCTACCCCTTGTCCTTTGTAGTGAAGTTCACTAACCACTGAGCTATCGCGGCTCCAGATAGCACAGAGTTGGTAGAAAAATTTATTTGTATATTGCCCTTTTTTCTTCCGTAGTTATTGCTTTGTTTTTCTTGGTTATTGTCTTGTGTTAACGTGCTACCCAGATATTTAAAATTGTCTACTTGCTTCAGAGTTATATTATCTATTATGATGTTTAGTTTTCTTTCTTTCTCGCTATTGCCATTACTTTGGTTTTGTTTATGTTGATCTTCATGTTGTAGTCAGTCACACTGTAGAAAAAGTAAGTAAAGTACCCTGTCGCGCCAAATGGGGTATAGGGAATATGGTGTTAGTAACCATAATTTTTATAGACCTTCGGCACATGATTTTTGGGATAATGTGGTTGGTATTACGCCCGTGCTGCTTTACTTTCCCAGAAAAAATCCAGTACCCATTTAAGGCTGGGTGAACCCAACCTCTTGTCCTTTGTTCAGTAACACTGTGCACTACATTTATTGTTATCCAAGATATAATGCACAGTGACATATATATGTGATGCACAATGACTTTTTTCCAAAATTATAATTTTATAATTAAGCTTTTCTGAAATGACCCGTGCTGGTGCTGTGGAGTTTATGTCCTGTGCTGTGATCCTGTGTTAACAGGAAAGAGAATGAAATGCTAACAGACTTTGTCTGAGCAAAGTGATGATAGTTGTAAAACAAAGATATATCACGTAATCTGAGTACTTCAGAACTTTTTGCTTTGCCTAAGAAAATTGGTGCTGACATTATTAATGCTACTGATGTGGTAATATATATGTGAATTATAAAATAGAAGCTGTACATTTAGTGAAAATGAATTATTACTTTTAGGTTGGGACTTATTGGAGAGGATGAAGTGCCTAAGCTTAGCACCCCTCTTGATGCCTTATGTGTACATCTTGCTAAACACCTTGCATATGGTAAGGGTGGTGTTTTTTTTTTTAAAACATCAGTGTATAACAGTACTACTTAACATAGTCTTATGTTGAAATGAAAAACAGTTCTTTAAGAAGCATTAATTAAAATCTGTATAGCCATATTTTCAAAATAAACATTAATGAAGTTGTATTTCCATTGTCAATTTCTATTACAACAAGCTTTTCTTATCTACTGTAGTTTTTGAATTTTCTTTCCTTTTATAATACTATGACACTTTATTAAGGATTTAATTTTCTACCCTCTACTTTCTTTTCAGATCACTCACCAACAAAGCAATAAATGACTACCACAAACTGTGGCATCTTCTTAACCAACAGAAAACTCTCCCTGTACAATTTTATCTGCAGTCATTTGAGTAAGGTGTACCAGATCTAGCATTTGGTTTTTCACAAAACAGTATTCAGCCTTCCTCTATTTTAATTCCATTTTGAGTTTATTTACTGTTTTTAGTTGTTAGAAGTTTTTTGTTAAAATTTGTAAAACATTTTTTTTCTGCTCAGACTCTCAGGAGAGAGACATGGTTGTCATGAGAAATGTCATTCAGGCAACTCTGCCTAATGGTGGACAACAGCAACACACCTTTGATCTTGTGAAGATGGGTGAGGTCAATGGTTATTCAGCTATGGCTCAGACTGTTGGACTTACAGTTGCCATCTGTGCTAGCCTTGTGGTGAAAGGTCAGTATTATTATTGTATCATTAACGTAACAACTATATTTTTATATGAAGAGTTAAAGTCAAAGGGTTAAAACATCACTTTTCATCTAAACTAATAACATTTTTGGGTCTTGAATTCAATTTGTATAAATTATTAGAAAGAAGAAAGCAAATATAAATATCAAACTATAATTGAAGTAAATGAAATAAGACAATTAAGTTTCATACTCTACATCCCGCATAAACATTTTTCAACTAATGCATTACCAACAGCTGTTAAGAGCATCAAATTTATAAATTAAGATCAAGGAGTTAATTATCGAAATTTATGTAAGTCTCTTGAAGGAAAACGCTTACATACAAGACTGTTAAATCATCATTGAGTGCCATCTCCACAACAGAGGTTGGCTACCATGGGGCACTATTCTGCTCTGTCTTTTGCCATGATAATGCAAGTTATCATAGGAGTGCCATTCTGCTTGTCTCTTGCTTTGATAGTGCAAGTTGCCATAGTCTGTCTTGTCCACCTTTTAATGTTACTCGTCCGTGTTAGTCTTGGTCTACCTCTGTTACCCTGTATTTTCCCTTCCAATATTACTTTTAGTAGGATGTTGTGTCTTTTAACATGCCCCAAAAATTTCATTTGTCTTGTTCTAATTGTGTTTAGTAGTTCTCTTTTAATTTTTAGTTGTTTTAAAACTTCATCATTTGTTCTCTTTTCTTTCCATCCAATTCTACCTATTGTTCTATAAATCCACATTTCAAAGGCTTCAATTTTCTTTTCTGTTTTCTTATCTAATGTCCATGTTTCTGCACCTTATAGGAATATTGAGAAGATTTAGCCCTGGTGTTATTTGTTTTGATGAAGCTGTTAAAACATCAGTCTATAAACATCTAGATTGAAACGTTGTAATATTCAGAGAAAAATTAAGAGAGATTGTAAGTTTTCATAACAACAGTAACTTTAAAATCTTAATTTCTTAATTATTTCTAATATCAGTGTATTATGGTGAATAAAACTATCTCTTTTTTAAATTTTATTTGAAGGAGCTGTTGCCAGAAAGGGAGCTATTATGCCAGTAACAAGAGACATCTACCAGCCAGTGTTGAAAATATTAGTTGATGAGGGGATAGAGATTAAGTCTGCAGTCACTAACCTGAATTAGAAGTGATCGTTATGTTTTTTTCATTGTTTTTCTTCTCTCTTAACTACTTTCTTAATACTTATCTCTTTATCCTCTCACTCATGTGTTCTCTTTCTCTGACTCTTTCTCTCTCTCTCTCTCTCTGACTCTTTCACTCTCTCTCTCTCTCTCTCTCTCTCTCTCTCTCTCTCTCTCATATGTGTATAGCTTGCTATGTGTGTATAGCTGTCATGTTTACAACAAAAATTCTCTTCTGCCATCATATCTTTCTATTTTGTTCTTTGTCTGTCAGTTTCCTTGGTTTAATTTAATTTATATTTTTGAAATGTACTTTCTTATTTCTTTATAATTCTCTCTCATTTTCTTTATCTCGCTCAATTGTTTCATTCATATGTTCTATGAATTTTTCATCCAATATTTTTTTTTGGCATCTTTTTCTGATGTACTTTTGTTTTGTCATTATTTTCTTGTATATCAGATCATAATCAAAATACTTAATGTCAATTGGTATTCTAGTCTTTTTCTTCTTCTTTATCCAGTAAGTTCTCAGCACAATGCTCAAGCTCTACTGCATCATTGAGAATTCCGAGATATTCTTCTTTAATGCTCCCCTGTTAAGTGGATGTGTTGTTTCATTAGTTTATGGCAAGCCATTATATCTGCACCTTTCTTCTGCCTGACATATTGGTCTTCAGCAGGGCTAGAGTTTTAGTTGTTTAACAATTTTGCCCAGGCAGTGGCCATTTTGGCCTACTCTTTTCTATTTTTATCTCCTAAAGAGTTCTTTAATGTGCGCAAAGTGCACACCGGACTTTTTTTTTCACTGTTATCCTAGAGGACCAGACATTGAAGCTCATTACCCTGAGACTGAAGGAGGGTAAAGCCGTGAAGAAATGATGAATTTGAAGAGAAAAATTTCCACTACCTGTCACAGGATTTGAACCCAGGACTGTCTTGTTTAGAGGCCAATGTCTTAACTCCTGACCACATATTCCCATTGGAATCCTGGTGTAATTTCAGAAAGTTTGTTAATATTGTTTCATTAATGTTAGAAATTCACTTTTCTTTTAAAAATGTATCCAGTATAATGAAAAACAGCTTATCTTGTTCATTTTCAATTGTTAACAATTATTTTGTACATGCTAAGTTTTCACACAAGACTCATATTCTATTGTTCATCTTCAATCGGGCTCATTTGTTTTGGGTTCACTATCTTTTAATGTCTGCTGAAGCCTTTGTCAGGCTATGACCTTTTTCACGGACTGTATTTTTCATGAATACCTGTTTTCTTCCTAGTACACATAGACAATATGAGCAGGTTCTCATGCCTTAGCGGCAGATATTCTCCAACTTCAGAATTACTGATACATTTATCATCAAGAATCACATATACTAGATGTTTTCTTCTAACAAATTTGCAGGTTCGGTGGCTGTTTGGCCTACTCTGATTTTTTAACTGCCAAGGATTCTTTTATGAAAATACAGGATCTCCTGTTTTTTTTAATTATTCAAGATATTTGGTTATGGAAGGCGGGGCATATCACTGCAAACGAATTAAAATCCATAATTGCTCAACCGTCCGTGCCAGTGGAATCATCCGAATTACTAACTCATCTCCAAAACAAAGAAAGGTAGCTGTAGTCCCAATCATAGCAGTCTCAGCACACGCCAAAAGACATACGGCGAAACTGCACAGAAAGTGAACACAGCCAACTGTTCCCTGTCATTCGATATCAGCATTCATCGTAAACCATTGGAATATCGAAACATGATCAACACGGATGATACACACAGCTCACGGTGTGCACAGAGCACTTAACTCAGTAGCTCCTGCGGCAAGCCGGACTTGGAATATGCGGAAACTGCAACAAGGAACACTTTTCAGACACAGCAATTAAAAGTTCCTGACGCCTAACCGTCATATTGACCGGTATTCCCTATTCAAGATAATGATAAAATATCCATTATCCAAGACAAGCAAAAAATATGGACTAGATATGAATATCAAAAAGACTAAAACTGTGATCATAAACAAAGAAAATTCTCAAGACCTACAAATAAATAGCAAAGTTGAAGGAATACATCTGGAGATAGTTCAGAGCTACAACTACCTTGGACATATTATAACCAGTGATGGAAAATGTATAACTGAAATAAACAAAAGAATAGGTATGGCGAAAAGTAATTTTAATACCAAGAAAAATATACTAACATCAAAATAAATAACAACAGGGCTAAAACTAAGAATAGCAAAATGTTACATCTTCTCAATATTCTTATATGTTGCAGAAACATGGACATTAGACAAGAAAACAGAACAGAAAATTGAAGCCTTTGAAATGTAGATTTATAGAACAGTAGGTAGAATTGGATGGAAAGAAAAAAAAAACAAATGATGAAGTTTTAAAACAATTAAAAATTAAAAGAGAACTCCTAAACACAATTAGAACAAGACAAATGAAATTTTTGGGGCATGTTAAAAGACACAACAGCCTAATAAAAGTAATATTGGAAGGGAAAATACAAAGTAAAAGAGGCAGAGGCATACCACGACTAACATGAACGAGTAACATCAAAAGATGGACAAGTCGACCTATGACAATCTGCACCATCAAAGCAAGAGGCAGAGTGGAATGGCGCTCCGTGGTAGCTAACCTTTGATGCGGAGACGGCACTCAATGATGATGATGATGATCCAAGATGCCTAGATATTTGATCTCACTACCAGAGATCAGGGGTGGATAAAGCCATGAAGAAACCATGGTTTCAAATAGAAAGATTTTCACTGTTTGTGGTGGAATTCAAGCCCAGAACCTTCTTGTCCAGAGCCCATCTTACCACTAGATCAGCCAGACCCCCAAAAAAAGCACATGATTTCATCTACCTTGAGATCAGAAGTCACTGAAAAATAAACCTAAATTGCATTACATGGGCTATGAAAATAGTTGTCAAGGATTCAAATACTCATAATAATAATAAAATTAATATTATCACTGATTCAGATGCATTATGGTTGCTCTCTTTACAGACCATTTAACCCTGGTGTACATTTTCTTGCTAGTGTTTCATTTGCAGTTTTAATGTGGAAAAAATGCATATCTACTTAAAAAAACGTTCTCATGATGACTATAGATTCAATTATAACTAGTGACTTGATCTTTGTGAGTAATATTTTCGAAGTGACTTCATCATTCTCATCACCATCATCAGGTTCTATGAATTTAGATACAATCATACCCCTCAACATTTTCCTGTTTCTTGTGATTCTCGTCAGTTCTGTTATTAGTTTCTTTCATGTTCTATGCTGCCAAATGTTTTTGTTAATGTCTTTCAGTTTTTATTTCTTTATATTTGTTTGCTAACTTGTAGGAAACTTAAATGTTATGCAACAAAAAACCTTAGTCATCACAAATGTGTAAAATGTAATAAAAAAAAAAGAAAGACACAAGAAATAACAGAAAACATAGTAAAATGTATAACATAATATATCCTTTTTTTTTATTTAACTGACATTTTTGTCTATGTAATCTTGTAAATATGAAAACAAAATAGTAGGTTCTTTGTGTGTGTAATGAAAACAGAATAGTAGTCACTCTGTGTATGTAATACATTCATGAAAACAAGATAGTGGGCACTTTGTGTGTAATGTTAACATGTAAATAGAATAGTAGACACTTTATGGATGTAATGTAAAAATAAAAACAAAATAGTAGGCACTTGGCTTATGTAATATAAACAAGAAAACAAAACAGAAATGCCAAATATATTATTAGCAAAGACAAGAAAATAAATAAAATTAACAAGAACAAAAATATGTGTTTAAAATTTCTGGAAGTTCAGTAATTTTTTAAAATAAGCTTTCTAGAGACTCTTCTGCATTAGGTGTTAGTTTAGTGAGTCTCTAGAACAATATATTTGATTTAACAAACTGCAGAGTTACATAAGTTAGAAGGTACATTGTCAGCTTACCTCAAAATGTTGTACTTATTGCTATGAGGATTACAGAGGTTTGTTTGTTTGTTTGTTTTATTTGATGAAGGCTTTTGCCAAAATGTCATAGTCTGTCTTGTCTTTCTATGTTAATTTAGCTGCTCCATACAATTTGAATTTTACATCTAAAAGAGTTCACTATTTTGGTAGTTAATGCTTTGGAACTACCTTTACATTTCTTTACATACTTACACACAAGCATAAAATAAAAACAAAAACCATTAAATGTTAATTTCTGTTAACACTTCTATTTCTCCTTCCTTTATACACTTTTAAATACCAGTCTACATAAGCTAAAAGAAAATAGTAGTCAGTCCATGGTAAGGCAAATGCATACATCTTGTCCTAGTTAAACTAGTGCCAAATGAGCCTTCGTTGTTAATTGTTGACTGAGCACCTCTGTAACAGGTGTCAGTACATTTTTCTTGCAATCTTAAAAGGTTTCTTTTTCCTTTACCAGGGGAAAAAAGACTGCATTTGTACACATTACACAGCAGCTTGAATTCAAGAAATGGTATACAATGTAATGTTATTCTTCCATTCATACAATCAGTTGATATGCTACAAAAACTGCTAGTTTTGAGATTCTACTTACAACATTTACATTATCTTTCTGCTTTATCTATTGTTTGCACTTACACTGTCAACTTGATCATTGTTAGAAATATGTTGAATGAAGACACCAGAAGAAGCATGCTATATCTATCTATCTATCTATTGTCTTTTCGAGCCAAAGACGGCACATAGGGCAGAACCACAATCTCAAAAACAGAAACCTTGCGTGCCAAAATGGCACATATTGTAGAGATCACTGCTATATAGAGAATAATTTTTGTAATGTGATTGTTTTTAAAGTATTTGTGAAATCAAACAACCCACCAGATAATGCAAAACTAAGTTTAATGGGAAAGTATAAAAACATTGCCATTTACTGAAAGAGTTGGACCAAATAACTTGTGAAAAATGGAGCTGACCTTATCAGGGAAATTACAAAGAAAAATGCAAGTTATAGAAATTAGATTCTGTAGAAAAATCATGTTTTTTTTTTCTATTGGGGCCTATACTTGACAATAATATTTCCACAATAATTGGAAATGTAATGAACCTACTTTAAGAAAACATCTCATTTATTTGTGTAACTATACTGTAATTATCTAGAACATGCTGACCCAAAAAAAACAACACAAAAAAACAGTGTCGTGGCTCAATAATTGACTTAATGGGGAGTAATAGACACATAGTAGGCAAAGACAATTGTGAACAAATAGAATATGACTGTTGCCACAGCATTCCTCAATGAGAGGGACTTCCGGTCATTATGGCGGATAGGTGACATGGATCCGTTCAGGTTCAGTCTGAAAAGTGTTCCTTGTTGCAGTTTCCTCAAATTCCAAGTCTGGCTTGGCTGCCGGAGCTACTGAGAAATGCTCTGTGCACCCTGTGAGCTGTGTGATTCATTTATTGTTGGTGCTATAATATGCCTTATGTCTTTTGATGTGTAAATGTGTTTACTACGTGGGGACTGCAACTGCCTTTCTTTGTTTGGATATTCGATGAGATGTTAATTCGGATGATTCCACTGGCACGAGCGGTTGAGCAATTATGAATTTCCATTTGTTTGCAGTGCTACCAAGGCCTTCGAATAACCATAACCATCATCAATGAGAGCTTGAACGACTGTATATATTCTGAACACATATTTTCAATTTTTTAAGGCAAACCTTACCGAAAACAGGCAAAAATCCTGAATCAATAATATAGGCACAGAGCTCTATATTCATTGCATATACTTTTTTTTTACACTTTCCAATATACAACTTTCAGTTTTAAAGTCTGTACAGCAGGTTTTAATTTTACACTGCAAGTAAAAGGTCAGTCAGCATTCAAAGACATCTGTGTGTATTTTGTTTTATCATTGGAAAAGTCCTCTCCCAATGTCTATTATTTGCTCACTTATTTTAATATATGTATAAGCTGAGTTATTTCTCCAATTCTGCATTTATTTTATTTTCGTAAAATGTTATGTGTAGATGTAGTTTAGAAAGAAAAAATGCAGAAAGACACACAAATGTTCTGTAAATTCCCTTACAAATGCCTTGTAAGAGCTTACAAGTCCCATTTTCTTTTTTTTAGAAAATCCTTTTCAAATTAAGGAAACTCATACAAGTTGGAGAATATATCATTGTCCACTTTTAGCAATTTTATTCACCACTTTGGCAATTGATGTGAAATGGTCTCATGGCAACAGAACATACTGCACCTCTTACATTCATTTAAATAACAAATCTCAAGATCTAATGATGCACACAAATTACAGTGTTGCTTAGTTACAGTAAAACAGTGGATATGGTTGATGCTCCAGCAGTAAGAAAATAAGAGTTGAAGGTACTACATTCATAACATAATCTGCAAGATATTATAAAGTAAATGAAGTAAAACAAACATCTACATATCCTGTAAAAATACACCTGGCACTGCCATTTATCATAAATTACATGTGTAAATTTTAAAATAATTGTCATAGTGTACAAAAATTAACAACAATAATATAATATAAAATAAACAACAATTCATCATCATCATCATCGAGTGCTGTCTCCGCAACAAAGGTTGGCTACCATGGAGCGCAATTCTGATCTGTCTCTTGCTTTGATGGTGCAGGTTGGCATAGACTGACTTATCCATCTTTTGATGTTACTCGTCCATGTTAGTCTTGGTCTGCCTCTGCCTCTTTTACCTTGTATTTTCCCCTCCAGGATTACTTTCAGTAGGCTGTTGTGTCTTTTAACATGGCCCAAGAATCGCATTTGTCTTGCTCTAATTGTGTTTAGTAGTTCTCATTTCATTTTTAGTTATTTTAAGACTTCATCATTTGTTTTCTTTTCCTTCCATCCAATTCTAACTATTCTTCTATATATCCACATTTCAAAGGCTTCATTTCTCTGTTCTGTTTTCTTGTCTAATGTCCATATTTCAGCACCATATAGGAATATTGAGAAGATATAACATTTTGCTATTCTTAGTTTTAGCCCAGGTGTTATTTGTTTTGATGTTAGTATGTTCTTCATGACATTAAAATTACTTTTTGCCATTCCTATTCTTTTGTTTATTTCAGTTGTACATTTTCCATCACTGGTCTGTATGTCCAAGGTAGTTGTAGTTAACTGTCTCCAGGTCTATTCCTTTAATTTTGATATCCACTTGTGGGTTTTGAGTATTTTCTTTGTTTATGATCATAGTTTTAGTCTTTTTTGGTATTCATATCTAGTCCATATTTTTTGCTTGTCATGTTTATTTCATTAAGTAATTGTTGTAGATCTTTAGGATTTTCTGCTAGTAGTTCAGTATCGTCAGCATATCTTAGGTTATTGATTATCTTTCCATTAATGTTTAGGCCTGGCATCTCTGTGATGTTTTTAAAGATTTGCTCAGTGTATAGATTGAACAAGCTTGGTGATAGGATGCATCCCTGTCTTACTCCTCTTTTTATATCAATGGGTGTAGAGTTCTCTTTGTTATATTTTATTATTGCTGTTTGCTCCCAGTTTCCCAGTATAGATTACATATTAGTCGTATGTCCATGTCATCTAGATGTATCTCTTTTAGGCATTCTATAAGTTGTTTGTGGTGTACTATATCAAAAGCTTTGGTGTAGTCTATGGAGCAGGCATATATTGGTTTGTTTACTTCTGTGTACTTTTCGATTATTGTTTTCATGCAGAATATGGCTTCTTTTGTCCCGCTATTTTTCCTAAATCCAAATTGCTGCTCATCTAATTCAGTATTGATTTTATTCTGAATCCTTTCTTGTATAATTTTTAGCAAGATTTTTGTAACATGGCTCATTAGGCTTATTGTTCTAAAGTCACTGCATTCAACTACACCATTCTTTTTAGGCAATGCAATGAAAGTTGTTTTTAGTTCATTTGGTATGTATCCTGTGTGGTATATGTCGTTGCATATGTCTGTAATCACTTCAATGCCAAAATCTTCTAGTGCCTATATCATCTCTATCTGTATGCTGTCAGGTCCTGCTGCTTTTCCCTTTTTCTTTGTTTTTATAGCTTTTTCCACCCCAGATTTTAAGATTGTATAGCCTGATGTACATTTTATATTTGGTTTCTTGTCCCTTTGATCCTGAAATAGTTCTGTTATATATTCCTGCCATCTATCTATAATATCTTTATTGTCTGTTAGCATTTTTCCTTTTTTGTCTGCAATGCATCCACCTTCTGTGGCTTTTTATTTTTATTAGTCATTCTCTTTATTTCTGTGTGTATTCCTCTTAAGTCTTGTTTGCTTTCCATAGTTTCTATTTCTATACATATTTGGCTGAGCCAGTCTTCTTTTGCCTTTTTGCACATTTTGCGTATCTCTTTATCTATTTTATTGTATTGGGCAGCGTTCTTCGCTTGTCTCCTTTCTTCCATTTTTTCTAAGATGGTGTTAGTTATCCATTTTTGTTTTTTGTTCTTTTCTTTTTTGAGTAAGGTGTCGCAGGTTTCTTGTATGCTTTTCTTTATGCATTGCCATTTGGTTGTTACTTTTTCATCAAGATTTTCTCTTCTGTATTGCTCAATTCCTTCTTCTAGCAGCTTCTGGTATGTGTTCTTTACTTGTATTATATAGGTATCTTTAATATCTTTTTGATTTAAAGCTGTTATATCTAGTGGATTTGTTGATGAATTAGACTTTTGCTTGTTTCTCTTTAGTTTGATTTTCATTTTAATCATTACAGGATTGTAATCTGAATTAATATCTGCTCCTGGGTAGGTTTTGGATTTCTTTACGCTGTTATGGAACCTTTCTTTTATCATTATGTAATCTATTTGATTCCTCTTCTTATTTCCAGGGTTTTTCCATGTGTATAGTTTCCTTTTCTCTTGCTCAAAGTAGGTGTTACATATTATCAGCCTGTTTTCTTCACAGAATTGTATTAAACTTTCTCCTCTGTTAATAACAATCCAAAATCTTTTTCCTAAACCATGATTTCCTATAATGGTCTTATATCTAGCTTTTTTTACTTTAGCGTTCATGTCACCCATTACAATCAAGATGTCTGAAGATTTCACTTGCTTCATAACTTTATTTAGGTCTTCATAGTATGCCTCTATTTGTTCATCTGTGTAGTCTTGAGTAGGTGCATATGTCTGTATTATTGCTATGTCGAATGGTTTTGCTTTCAACTTGAGTAGTATAATCCTATCACTGTATGTCCAGTGAATCCAAAAACGAAGTCCAAACAATTAATCCATTTAAATTAAGCAATAATGCCACATCCGACCTATAGTGTATACTGCACATATATTATTAATATGAGAGAAGGAGAGAGATTGTTCTTCAGTACAGCCTTTTCTGGCATATCATAAGTGAATTATATGTCAAACAGACATACCAAAAAAAAATTCTCTGGAGGACACATATATGTGATATTACAGAAGAATGATGTAAACAGCTAAAAAGAATAACTAAGCAGGATGTTAGGGTAAGGCAACACAGGAACTTATTTCCAAAGTAAAGAGACCATGTAATGAGAAGGTAACAGACCATACTGAGACGAGGCTAGAAATTTGAAAGAAGAAAAAATAGAAACAACAAAAAAAATAACAGGCATCGAAAGAAAATGGCAGGGTAGGAAGTCAACAGCCGGACTTGCAAACAACTATAGGAACACAACACCAGCTGGCATGGTACTTGATGATGATAACGGTTTTTATATAGGTCTATATTTATATTGTCGGAGAAAATGAGGTTTAGTTATAAAATTAGTTTAATTTGTGTATATATGTGAATATATAGTGAAAGTATAAAAACATTGCCATATACTGGAAGAGTTGGACATAATTGTTCTAAAGTGGAGCAAGTCTGTGTGGTTCCCTGGTTCACCCAGTCTCTTAAAATCTGTGCCAATTACTTTTTTTCTGCAAGGAAGTGGTGTTAAATCAATAATAAATGAGCAACGGTCATGAAATGAGCAAAGGTCATAAAAAAAACTATGAGCACCAACACCATTTTACTCATTTATCACATGTGGGGTCACAATGCACGGTGGTTATGTTTTTATTTTGTTTTTGTTAATTAACCATAAATGTAAATATAGAACGAAGATAAACTTGTGAAATGTATTTTTAATGGTATAAAACTATACAAAACTGGTAATTAAATGGACAAAAAGCAAGGAGGAACAAAACAAAATGTCATTTATACGATAAACAAAGCCAGCCATGACTTCAAACATGCCAGTCTTACATAGAACAGCTGTCTCAAAGGTAATTCGGTTTACATGTTCCGTGGCAACAATTGTCAGCCAGTAATAGCAAACACAAACTTGTGAAGGTGAAATGGCTAGAATCAATACAAAATAAGATTGGGTAGACCTATTTGAAATGGCTAAATCAAATATTTACAAGATCTCATAACAGTACAGTGAATACGATCAGACATATCTCCAAAGACTGTAAAGAGCTAAATCAAAGTAAATACCGGTAAATAAAATATGGGGGGGGGGGCCAAGGCGCTCGTCAGCGACAGAGTTGGAAGCTATCAGCAACTTCTGACTGATGGCTTGCGTCAGGATTGGTGAACCAGGACTATCTAGGCCCAACTTCACCTCTCCCTGGTGCCCCTAGAAACAGACAAACCAGTTCAGTCTGACCATGTGAGTAAGGTTCGAGGAGGGAGGCAATCCAGTCCTCAAAAATGCTATGCTGAAGTCGGATGTGTTGGACCAAAAGACGCAAATGTCACAGTTCTACTGCAAACCACGACACTACCCACACACGCCTACTTTGCCGGCAAGCAATAAAATAGAGGCGTAACCAAGTAGACCTGACGTGATCTAATCAACAATTATATTGTAGCTATTGATGACTTTGTTAATGCTAGGGAGTTCGTTGCAATGTACTGAGAACACTCTCACAATGCAATCGTACAAGAGATTATGATAGGCACTGCCGAGTTTTGTAATTATAAAGATACGTTCATGAAGGAATTAATATGAATAAATAAAATACAAAAACTCTGAGACTTTCATATATTATAAAATATAATGCACGCTTGATGTACGTATATTTACAGTGCTAATCAAACTAGTGTCACATAGGCTATCATGGATCTTCACAGTTCTCTCTCTATATGTCCTTCAGTTCATGACTCAATGTGTGTTCTTTTTTCGTCATTATTGCATTGTTCCAGCATTTTATTTGTACCATCTCCTTCTTTCCTGCACGTTTGCCAAGTAGTAAAAAGTAAAGTACCCCCGTCACGCCAAGTGGCGTATAGGGAATATGGTGTTAGTGACCATAAATTTTACAGACCTTCGGCAGATGATTTTTGGGGTAATGTGGTCGGTATTACGCCCGTGCCGCTTTACTTTCCCAGAAAAAAATCCGGTACCCATTAAAGGCTGGGTGAATCGGAAGCCGTCGGTTGGGATCGAACCCTACCTCTTGTCCTTTGTAGTCCAGTTCACTAACCACTGAGCTATCGCGGCTCCCACGTTTGTCATGTGCTCACCCCAAAATGAAGCTAAAAAGATTGCTGCTGCTTCTCTTCCCCAACCCCCATGTTAATGAATAATTTGGTGTACTGCAAACCACGATTCTATCCTACTGATTGCAACATCTTTATTGCTTAACCCCTAGCATTTAATGCCTTGAAGATTCAGATGGACTTTTTTTTTTTTTTTTTTACGCCACTTTTGCTACTGCACTCTGACGGTGGCTCAGTAAAACGAGGAAAGGGGTGATCATAAGATATAATCACTCAGTGAGTAGAAGCTTAAATCGTGCACGAGACTGTTCCAGATTATAAAAGATTTCTGTATCAAGATACTTTACCCACTATGTACACAAATATTTATATATATTCTTTCGAGCCGAAGACGGCACATAGGGCAGAACCACAATCTCAAAAACATAAACCTTACGTGCCAAAATGGCACATATTGCAGAGATCACTGCTTCTAAAATCTATGGCGCTGTTTCCATAACAATACTTTTTACAATGACAGCTTATCAAGCCATCGATCAACCTCCTTAGTCGCCTCTTACGACATGCATTGAAGGTCACAGTGTCACTATTCTTTACTTCCCACATAATGAGGTCCCGGTAACACACGGATATATGATTCAACGGTATAAATACTTCGTTCGATCTATGTGTCTTGAGCTTGATGAAGAACATGGACTCGCGGATAATATCCACAGCCATTCGGTAGCAAAATACAGAAACGAGATATCCACATAGTTTAGGTGACAAGGTTGAGAAACACTCGACACAAACCCAGATAAATGACTCAACTTTAAACACGTTAAAAATAGTTGCGGTGCTTGAGAGTAGTCAATATGACTTTGTCACTTCTCCATCCCGTGGTTGCGACCAAGTTTTTCAAAAAATGGAATTCACTTAGCTTAAATGTATGAACCACTGGCAGTATCTCACAAATTGGTACATATGCATTTAACTTCACAAGTCTGTTACCGTGATGCACAATCCCCGTCAATCGCATTCAAATGATAAATGCAGGTAATCAGTGTCCCTGTTTTGGTCTTAGTTACTTCCTACGTAAATAGCTATGTTAGTTTTTCTCGGACCGAAGGCGGCACATAGGGCAGAAGTACAGTAATATATATATAAATGGCGGACGATTCACTGCAAGGTCTTGTTTTGTTCCTGTCCAAAGTTGAACTGTCTCTAGTAATTGTTCTACGCAGGGTTTCTTCTGGTGCTCCATGTTTTATTTTGTCACCCACTGTTTGCATGAAAAAGTTGAGCGGATGCTTTCTTTAGTCCATATAGGGCACAGTTTTTTTTTTAAAATGTATATTACACTATTTACATTCATAAATGAATTTGACCATTTTGATATGATGCATGCACTAAAATCTATTAAACAACAAATATAAATTCATATATTGTTACAAATTTAAAAAATACAAGGTAACGATATCATAACACATTTTACTTGTATATGGTAGCAAAGTGGCAGTATAGTGGTCTGACACTGACAGTCGACTAGATACATTTGAGTTCAGAAAGACACCAAAATAAAAGGAAATGGATAACTTTTGTAAACTATTTAATTTATTTACCTATTTTACCTTTAAATTCTTTTATACTTGTCTCCTTTTGATAACAGTGAGGTTCGTCAGAATTTGTTCCGAACGTATCAAACACGAGACCTTCGTCTTCATCTATAGCTGTGTTTATCCGTTTTCTGATCACAAGAGCGTCACTTACAACCATACTAGGACAGTAATTGAAGAAGTTGTAAGGTCGTAAAAATACTCGAGCTTGGTTGCCCGTGGTGCTTATGCTAGGAATGTCCTCGGTGCGAGGGATGTGATAGAATCCGGAGGTCACCCAAATAACCAGATCGGTGTCCACAATGGAATCGTTGCCTTCTAGATAACGTGTGAAGTCAAGAACTGGATCGAAAGGATCTCCTTGAGCGTATATCGAAGATCCACTGTCTTCAACGTCGTTGTACTTGGTCACGGCCAGCTTTGGTGCCAGTGTGAAGAAAGAATAGAAAACAGTGTGAGCAACGTGCAATAATTGAGGAACACAAAACACAAATAGACAATTTCTATAAATAATGCATTATTTTAGCTGTCCCCATGAGACACTTGAACTGATCTTAATCGGCACTTTATTATACTTGGGAAGCCGCGATAGTGTAACGGCCAGTAAACTGGTCAATGGGAACTAGAGCATGTCTTCGATATCGATCGACGGTTTATGGGCTCGCTCAGTTTACAATGGGTACCGGATTTTGTTTTCTGGGAAAGAAAGACGGCACTGAGGTAATACTGACCACATCATCCAAACAAGTGCAGATGATTAAAAACAATATAACCACTAACAATATATTCGATATAGGTTAAGCCACGTGAACGGTTATGTATTATTATTATTTCTTTATTTTATTTGAATACATTTATTTCAATAACAGTTTCATAATATTATTATATGTGCTATTTGTAGCTAAAACTATTATTATTATTCTTCCTCTACCTTTTTAGCTCCCAGTGGAGCATAGGTCTTCATCAAACACTTTCCAAGTCATTCTGTTTTTTGCCATTCTTTTAAGATCATTCCATGTCTTCCCCATTATCTTCACATCTGTCTTCTCCAAGAATTCCTTGGTCTTCCTCTTTGTCTTTTCCCCTGGGGATTCCAAAAAAGGGCCTGTTGTGTAATACTCTCAGTTGGCTTCCGTAGTGTGTGTCCTATCCAGCGCCATCGTCCTTGCTGTATCTCTTTATCCATTGGTATTTGACTTGTACATTTCCATAATTCTATGTTAGTGATTTTGTCCTGCCATTTTCATCCTTTTATTCTACGTGAGCATCCATTAATGAAAGTCTGTATCTTCGTGATTGTCAATTTTGTTGTTCTCCATGTTTCACAGCCATATAATAGGACCGACTTAACATTTGAGTTGACAATTTTTATTTTTGTATTTAACCTAATTTCTTTGGATTTCCATATGTTTCCCAGTGCAATGAAAGATCCTCTTGCTTTTGATATCCTTATTTTGGTATCATTTTATGTTCCTCCCTCTTTATCTATATTACTGCCCAGATATATGTAAGATTGTACGTCTAGTAGAGGTATTTCTCCTAGTTTTATTTGGTCATTGCCAACTGTATTAATTCTCATAATGTTGGTCTTATCTCTATTAATTTTCAGTCTTAGCTGTTGTGATCTTTCACTTGTCCATGTTTGTGAAGTTTTTTTCGGCTTTATTTTTCACAGTATGGGATAGCCAGTCCCATGCTCAACCCTACTTTCTTGCCTCTTACGAACATGCCTTGTAGGGTACAGCGCCGATATTATTTACTCCCCTTTCGGGCCCCGGCAGCGCACGGGTAAAACTATTATTACTATTCATATAATTGTGTAGCTTAATTACATTTATTTGTTCAAAATTCCCAAAGGGAAAGGAGGCGGGGGTAGAAGATATAACATAATTTGTTGGCTCTAGCTATAGTTTTATTACACTGTATTCTTCAACCTGTGTACATGATTTGTTTACAAAACATATTGTAATATCAATGGTTTCGTTATTTCAGCTTCTGATATTGAGTAAATTATCTTGGCAGCAAATAATCATATTAATATGAAGACATACATGTTACCTAGGGAGCCGCGATAGCCCAGTAGTTAGTGAACTGGACTACAAAGGACAAGGAGTAGGGTTCGATCCCAACCGACGGCTTCCGGGTTCACCCAGCCTTAAAATGGATACCGGATTTTTTACTGGGAAAGTAAAGCAGCACGGGCGTAATACCGACCACATTACCTCAAAAATCAGGTGCTGAAGGTCTGTAAAATATAGGGTCACTAACACCATATTTCCCTATACGCCACTTGGCGTGACGGGGTACTTTACTTTACTATACATATTACCTGGCAACTGTACTGCATACTATCCCTCTCCCCATCCCCATATTTCCTTCCAATGTTTAGAACTAAGCCATGAGGCACTCTCTACAAAGTTTGCGCGAAATTTACTTTTAATCATCATTATTGAGTGCCGTCTCCGCATTTGAGGTTGGCTACCATGGAGCGCCATTCCGCTCTGTCTTTTGCTTTTGCAGGTTGTCATAGGTTGATTTGTCCACATTTTGATGTTACTCGTCCATGTTAGTCTTGGTCTGTCTCTGCCTCTTTTACTTTCTATTTTGCCTACCATTATTAATTTTAGCAGGCTGTTGTGTCCTTTAACATGCCCCAAAAATCTCACTTGTCTTTTTAATAGGCTCGTTATTTATGAGATCATCATCATCATCATCAAGTACCGGGTCTGCTGGCGAAGGTGATCATGTCTCTCCATAACTTTTGATTTCGACAGTTATTTATTATTTCTGTTGTTGATCTTCTGCCAAGCCACTCTCTTAGGCTGTCTGGTATCTTTTCTCTTTGCTTCCCTCTGTCTCTTCGTCCCTCAATTTTCCCAGTTGTTACAATATATTTCAGCTGTTCTCTTCTCATTACATGGCCAAAAAATTATGATTGTTTCTTCCTGATATTGGAAATTAGCTCTATTTTGCTTTGGCCTCTTTTAGAACGTTTTCATTATTATTCTTAGCTGTCCATGGTATTCTCAACATTCTTCTGTAAAACCACATTTCTAAAGCCTCCAGTAATTTTCTTGTCTGTTGTCCTATTGTCCACGATTCATATCCATATGTTAAGACTGGCTTTACATAACATTTCAGAACACTTTTTCTTGTTTCTATTGTCAAAAATGGATTGCATAGTATCCTCCTCATTTTTTTTAAAAAGCTGCTTTTGCCAAAGTCATTCTTCATCTCACCTCTGTTGTACATCTACCATCTGAGGTTAACAAAGTTCCCAATTTACCTGTTTTAATATTGTTCCACTTGCCTTTATTTTGCACTGAGGTGATGAATATGGGATACTGCATTGTGTTGATGTGTTTCTTTAATGAAATATGTCTATTTTGTATAAATATGCGTTATTTTTACATGTTAATGTTATTGTGTTATGGGCTATTTGGAACAATTGTATTTGGAGCAATCATTTCATCAAAACCGGTACATTTACTTGATGAAAGGATTTTTACAAACAAGTTAGAGTGAGAGAATAAAAATAAAACGAAAAGAGAATAAAACAAAGAATAGCAAAGTGTTATATTTTCTCAACATTCCTGTATAGTGCAGAAACATAGACATTAGACAAGAAAATAGAACAGAAAACTGAAGCCTTTGAAATGTGGATTTATAGAAGAATAGGAAAAACTGGATGGAAAGAAAACAAAACAAGTGAAGAAGTCATAAACGAAATAGATCTTATAAGAGAAATGCTAAACACAATTCAAGCAAGACAAATGAGATTGTTGGGGCATGTTAAAAGACACATCAGCCTACTAAAAGTATTATTGGAAAAGAAAATAGAAGGTAAAGGATTCAGAGAGAGACTATGACCTACATGGACGAGTAACATAAAAAGATAGACAAGTCATGAATGCCTATAACAACCTGCACCATTAAAGCAATAGACAGGGCGGAATGACGATCCATGGTAGCCAAATTTCGATGCGGAGACGGCACTAAATGATGCTGATGAGAGTGATAGATATGTTTATGCTGTCATATACATTGTGATAGACCTTTATATATCATGAATATACAAAACATATTAGAGAATGCTTCATGTGCAAGACCAGAAGCAAACAAATGATACGTAAGATGCACAATAAAACGACATGACGCTCTGTTCATCGAAAAATAACATTACGAAGTTAACGATATTCAGAAGTCTACTAGTTGCCATGTAAAATGTGATAAAAGGAATGAGGTGGTTGTATGGAAAAGCACTAAGAAATAAACGATGCTATTGCTTATAGAAAGGAGCAAACGGGAGAAGAAGTTGTTACCCAACATCTAAGATTAACAAATGTAATTTATCAGTTACACTTAGGCAACTACCAAGGGTTCTTTAACGTGCGTGGGTGTTCACGGGATCCCCTGTTTGTTGCTGATATCCAAGAAGGTCATACATTTGTCCGCTGTTTGGAAAAATTGTCAGCAAAATTCTATCCGTACCGTGGACCCCATACGTGCTACGGAGTTCGTGCACGTGGGGTTCCCCTCTGATTTTCTCAGATTATCCACGAGGATATGGAAGCAATTCTGGATTCATCCGGTGTGTAGCGATAATGATCCTAACAATAACAACAACATCAAAACTTAGGGAAGCGGCAGAAAAAGTTAAAATTTCGATTCAGAGAACCTTTTTAGGGAAACTTGTAAGTTGTGAGACTACAATAGCATTATGCGCACTGCAGAACAGGTAATTCTGAAACGAATAAACAAGAAGGTGCCGCGACGGCGACGGCGCGCTGTGCAGATCGGTTCTCTTCGGCCGCGACGAATCAATTTGGTGAAGGTAAATATGAAAAACAGACTCACATATTTTGTTAAACTAAACTGTGTACAGCGTATGCATATTTGTGTATAGGATGTTACATTGTATGTGCAATTTGTGTTTAATTTACCTTATGCGCAGTCCTTAGTCTTTTGAGAAAAACGCCAATCGTTTTACAGATGCGTCGAGGTCTTTGACATTAAATTATTTTGTTGCCTTTTGCACAAATTCGTAATTTATATTAACCTGAATCTACTTCAGAGTAAAAACAAAACAATTTAGTTTGCTGACTGTTAGCGCGATTTTACACAATTGCCTGTGTAATCAGTGGCGTAAAGTGGTTGCCAGCGTCTGAAGCAAAACTATAGCTTGTTTCATAACTCGTGCCCAACTTTTAAAATCGATAGTTTTTTAACCACTTGTTGTAAGATATTCAAAATGTGCATGTAAAGTTATAATGATTAGAACCCAACAGGGAATTAATTTCATTAAAAAAAACATTTGGTTATTATTGTTGCTTATTTGATTTATATAAATTTATAACGACCCATTGATGTAGTCAAAACTTAATGTTTACAGTATTTTAAACTAAAAATAGCGAGTACAAATCCATAAACGTTAGAATTGACGTATTTGCACGCTTTCCCCGTGGTTTGTTTGACACAATTAGACACTTGTAAAAAACACGACAAATTGTGTGTTCCATTTCCGTTCATTCATAGGTGGAGACGTGGAACGATAACATTTATCATGAGTCTTAAAATGAAATTCTGCAGTTTACAAAACATCGCAATAAAAATGTATGACTATTTTTGCAAAGAGGCTAAATGAGGAAGATTATTTCATTCTTTAGAACACCCTGAGAATAGAACAAGACACATTTTGGATTTATCTAAACGGTCATTTAATCGCTGGATTCAAGCACGTGGCCGTCAATGTTCAAAATATACAAAATCACAAGGAAGAGCAAAAATGTTGGATAATTTCAACAGTGAACTTATTAGAAGTGAAATTCGCAAAATGTTGGGTATGAATGAAATTGTTACAATAAGAAAATTAAAAATTTCGCTGAAAAAGAACGACAGTATTGAAATATCAAAGTCTACATTATGGAGGAATGTGAGAGATGCAGGCTTTACATTCAGAAAGTATTCCAATGGACGAAACATCATCTGTGAGAAGCCACATATAGTAGTCATGAGAAGCAAGTACTTACGTGAAGTAAAAGAGGTGCGCAAGCAAGGTTATGATATTGTGTACTTGGATGAAACATGGATCAATGCTCACCACACTAACCAAAGGGAATGGCAGTCATCAGATGGAAAGATTAAGAGATTAATACCTAGCAGCAAAGGACAGCGCTTGATAATTGCTCATGCAGGTAGTCGACAACATGGACTAATACAGAATGCAGAGCTCATTTTTCTTTCAAAATCCATAGACAATCGGGATTATCACTCTGAGATGAATGGTCACATATTTAGACATTGGATTGAAAATTCTGTTCTCCCATCACTAGATCGACAATCTTGCCTAATAATGGACAATGCAGCGTACCACAATATTGTTGCACTTGAAGATAAAGTCCCGACGTCATCCAGTACAAAAGATGCTATTAAGATATTGTTCACCAAGGAGCACATACAATTTAATAACATGTACTTAAAACCTGAATTACTATCTCTAGTAAAGCAAAAACAAAGGACAAAGATTTTTCAAATAGATAAGATTATCCAAGAGCACGGTCATATAAGTTTGAGGCTGCCACCTTACCATGCTCATTTAAATCCAATAGAACTAATCTGGGCAAAATTAAAAGGACAAGTGGCAGATGAAAATACAACATTCAAAATATGCGATGTAAAGACTCTTGCTAATCTCGCTTTATTAAATATAGACAAAGATTATTGGGCTAAATGTGAAGACCACGTCTTAAAACAGGAAGAGGAATATTGGAAAAATGATGGTTTGTGGAATGTTCAACCCCAAACAGTTATTAATCTTTTAGACTCGTCTGATTCAGAATGAAAGTATATAGCCCCCACAATGTTGGCCCCTATATTACCTTAAATTAGTTCAACAAACGGTCCTTTTCAGGACCACACAACTATGAAAATTCGACATACAGGTATACCTTGATATTATCGTCCGTCCTCGAACTGAGAAGACAATTATTCTCCTGGTGTTTTTCCTTATTCAGTTATTTCCCCATTACGGCCACGCCTTTACCTAGTGAAAATTAATCATAGACCAGCAACTACGGTAATTTCTATTATTTAGGGGTTCACAATTTACAATTTTGACAAATATCAAAGAAATTCGCCGCTTTAAGAAAACTGCAGCTGCAAGATATTTGTTAAATATACATTTAAAGGGTCTTTTGCATTCTAATAACATTTGGAAAATTTCAACAGTGTTTAACAAACGGTTTCTGAGCAATAGCGTTTTGAAGTTGGGCAAGTGATTTGAAACGAGCTATAGTACAGTTACAGTATGCGGTTTGCGAGCGCCAGAGCATTGCAGGTATCGCGTCCCTTAACTTGAACTTTAAATGCATTATTACATTTTCCTTCACAATTGTGCGCCCCTAAATTGTTCCGTCCTATGCAACCGCCTCTCAGCCCCTTTCTCCACGCTACGCGAAAACACGTAACGGCAGAATCTCTTCGAGTTCGATGAAGAGAACATCATTTTCTGCGGAGACTTTAATGCTAGAGGAAACCAGTGGGGCATCGTCATAACCAACAAGCAGGGAGAAGACCTAGAGAACGCACTAGTGTCAGTCGATTTAATGTGCTTGAATGATGGAAGGGCAACAAGAATGGCCACACGAACAGGAGACTCTGATAGTGTCATAGACCTGGCACTTGTGTGTTCCACCTTCGCACCGGTTTGCAGGTGGAGTGCACTGGGGTTCCACGGAAGTGATCACTATCCATGTGTCCTCCTAATTGAGAAAAGCAGAAATAGAAGCCAGAAAAGGAAGCTCCACACATTCCACTACGAGAAAACAGACCAGGACGTCATTAGCAAAATCAGACATAGGAAACAGAGCACCCATCGTAGAAGGCAGGAGAGATGGACGCAGCCACCCTGGTGGAACGTAGAAGTAGAGGAAGCTTGGCGGAGCAAGAGACAAAAGGCCAAGACATGGCAGAAAGCTAGAAAAAATGGAAGAACACAACCTGAGCTCTTGAAGCGTCTGAAAGTAGAGGTCGACCAAAAAAATGATGCACTTTAAACTATGTGCTTAGCAGGCTAAGGATGCCAAATGGGATGACTTCTGTAAAAAAGTGTACTCAGAAAAATCTCCAGCCACATTCTGGCGCCTTCATCAGAGCATGAATGGCACAACACGACACAGAGGCATACCAGACTTTCAGAGCACAGGCCGGATATGGCACAAATCTGATGAGAGCAAAGGGAAGGCCCTGCTTGCCAGCTACATTGAGCAGACGGACTAAAGAAATGAGGCTGTAACAATGAGGATACTGGGATCGCTGTCAAAATTATGTAAGGATGTAGTGCTGGAAGAAGATCTCACAATCACAACCGATACCATTCGCGCGACACTTAAAAGGTCACACAACACTGCTCCTGGTCCAGATGGTGTTCGGTACGATGACATAGGCGATTTAACTGACGACGACTTAACAAAACTGGCCAATGAGTTTAATGCCAGCATTCGGAATGGCCAGATTAAGGAGGAGTGTATACACAGCTACTTACTACCGCTACCGAAGCCAAACAAGGACCATTCTCAGATCAGTGCCTACAGAATCATCATAATGCAGAACACTGCGGGCAAGCTGCTGGAGAAAATAGTTGCCTGTGTCCTCACCTGCCACCTTGAACAGAAACGCGCATTCCCACCCACACTCGGAGGTTATAGATATAACAAAGAGACATGGCTCAACGCGGCAGTCTGTACTTATGACGTCTTCGAAGGCTTCTACAGACGAGAGGAGCCATGTGCTGCTGCTATAGATCTGGAGGATGCATACAACAGGGTGCCATTTGAATATCTCATGCATATGCTCCTCAAACTGACGGTGCATCCCGTCCTCATTAGATGGATCGTCGCGGCACTGTTTCAGAGGAAGGTGATACTCAGATGTGGAAGTTGGTCTTCCGAGCCAACATCCATTTGTCCAGGGCTGCCACAAGGCTCACCATTGTCACCAGTTCTATTTAACGTGTACACAATAACGATCACGGAACAACAGCTGGATGGGAGGGGAAGAACTATGACTTTTGCTGATGATATTCTGGTATATCGACAGGGAAGAGACAGACGGGGAATCGCCTCCACAATGCAAGACGAACTCGATCGCATTTCTTCCTGGTGTGGGGTTTCATGTGCCTTGGTTAATCCTAATAAAGCATCAGTTTCATGGTTCTCCTTAACAATCATATCGTTAATACGACCACACCGGTAGTACGAATGGGAGTTGATGACATACCTAGGAGTTAAGTTTGATCACAGCCTGTGTTTTCGGGACCACGTCGACCATGTGATAACAAAGTCCCGCAAAGGATTAGCCTCCTTGAAGGTCATGGCAGCTGCCAACATCGAGCAGAGGCTACTTATTAGTCCTTGCACCAATCGAGTATGCCCTGGCAATTCTTACTGTCAGTACGACTCAAATTGATAGGCTGGAAAAAATACAAAATGAAGCCATGCGCATTATCTTGGGATGTACAAGGGACACTCCCTGTGTAGCAATGAGGTATCTTCTTGACTTTCCAACCATGGATGACAGAATCAAGATCTGGAGAGCACGAGCATACCTGAAGATTAGTACAGATAAAGAGCATCCATTGCACCACGTGCTCAACACAGGGAAAGGTGTCATGCTAAAAAGAGGCAAATCATGGGTAGGCCGAGCAGAAGATGTTATCAAATAGGTCTGTGGGCTTACCAATGGTTGGTGAGGAATGGATACCGGTGCCTACGTCTTTCAAGGGGACTTTCTTGTGTATTGTCACAATTGTGTATTCGACAGGAAAAGTAGGGAATAGAACCCGGTCGTGGTTAATGCTGAGGTCAACGGTCTCATCTGCGATAACACCGATGAGAAAGATGCAGTCAGCTATACAGATGGATCTGTAAGACGACACCAAAGAAGTGAATGGGCATTTACAGCACGCTCGGCAGGCAAAATAGTCTACGAAGACTATGTTATGCCCACGAGTAGCATGACAATGGAGGTGATTGCGGTGACCAAGGCATTCAAATGGTTAGTCACAAGACTACACTCACGCATGTAAACTGAGTGATTCGATGAGCATGATTAAAAAAAAGTGGAGGCGGGCTCTGTACGCATGCAATGGGTAGAGTCGTTGCAGAAATCCAAAATACGTAAGGTCACCTTTGTCTTTGTCCCTGGACATGCGGGAGTACGGGGAAATGAAAGAGCGGACAGGTTGGCTAGCTGCGCTGTCGTTGAGGATGGGCAACCAATGGATCGGGCTGACATCACCAATGCCCTCCGAGATGTGGGAAGAGCATAGGACTTCGACAAACACAGATCCACGTCACTTCTTCGGATGATGGAAATGGGAGTTAAAGTGGGCACAGCCAGAAATGAGAAACTTAGTGGCCGTGAAAGAAGACTTATCAACCAACACAGAACTGGAGTCATCAGTCTCTGGACACTGCGGGAATTACTGAGGAGGGGATCTGAGCACCTATGGACATGTTCGGAGTGCAATGATGATGACCCGCAAATAACTCAATAACGTAATTTTAACACGTAGTTTTAATAAAAGTTTGTTAATCAAACTTTCAGTTGTGATCTATAGTCCTATTCAGTGACATTTTTTCATCGATATATAATCGTTAATAATTTATAGTCTTGAAACAAACTAAAAATGAAAAGAGAACTACTAAACACAATTAAAACAAGACAAATGCGATTTTTGGGCCTTGTTAAAAGACACAACAGCCTACTAAAAGTAATCCTGGAAGGGAAAATACAAGGTAAAAGAGGCAGGGGCAGACGAAGACTAATATGGACGAGTAACATCAAAAGATGAACAAACCAGCCTATGACAACCTGCGCCATCAAAGCAAGAGACAGAGCAGAATGGCGCTCCATGGTAGCCAACCTTCGTTGCGGAGATAGCACTCGATGCTGATGATATAATCGTAATGCTAGTTTGTTCCAGTTTAAGTGTTGTCACAACTATTTGGAGTTGTGCATTAATTTTTGTCTTTGTGCCAACGTCATAGCATTTAAGTAGTGCCTATTAACGTTTCCCTCTCTTGACTGATCATACAAGATCAGATCTCAACATACCCATAAATGGAGTACGTTAATAAAAGATAAAACGGGGGAGAAAGTTGATTGCGAACGGTTGATATTATACTATGAATAGACAATTATTGAAGAGACAAACTTTGAAGAGACAATTACTGTAGAGACAGACTAGCTTGACTACACGGACAGCAAAGGTCATGTCTACAAAGACGACACTAACTGGACTATCTATAACGGGTAAGGGATGAACAAAGGTCACATTACAAATTATGTACCAACTGTGTTTATAGCGAAGTGTAAAGGGGAAATTAATATGGGCTAAAAAAAAATATTGAAAAAAAGTTGAAGCCAACTGAGAATATTACACAATATGCCCTTTTTGGAGTCCCCAGGGGAAAAGACAAAGAGGAAGACCAATAAATTTTTGGAGAAGACAGACAGAAGCAGAGATGAAGGTGATGGAGAAGACATGGAATTATCTTAAAAGAATGGCAAGAAACAGAACGACTTGGAAAGTGTTTGTTGAAGACCTATGCTCTACAGGGAGCTGAAAAGTAGAAGAAGAGAAGAAAAGAAATACAGGTTATCACATCTAAAAAAAATTGCATCTCTTTTCTGCTTCCTTTCTATTTAAAACGTGTAAAATAAATATTAACATTACCAGAAATGGATCAAACTGTAGCATATGAAGAAATAAACTATCCGATTTTATTTTTAATTACTTAAAAGAGGCTGTCTCTAGCCACAAAATTTCGCATATTAACATAATGGCTGACATGAGTCACATCACTATTGCCAAGAATGATCTACATTCAGAGCCCCTTTAACATATTAACTTGTTATTGTAATTGTTGCCAAACGGAATGACATGTACTGAAATAAACTGTGCCAACAAACATAATTCCAAACTGCTAGATGAGCTGGCTAACTCAATTTGGCTACTTAATTTAAAATGTGTAATGATATTCGGATAAAATGTTAAAAAGGCAATTTATGATATTTTTTAAAAAAGTAAAGAACCCCGTCACGCCAAGTGGCGTATAGGGAATAGGGTATTCATCATCATCGAGTGCCATCTCCGCAATGAAGGTTGGCAACCATGGATCGCCATTCTGCTCTGTCTTTTGCTTTGATGGTACAGGTTGTCATAGGCTGGTTTGTCCATCTTTTGGTGTTACTCGTCCATGTTAGTCTTGGTCTGCCTCTGCCTCTTTTACTTTGTATGTTTCCCTCCATGATTACTTTTAGTAGGCTGTTGTGTCTTTTAACATGGCTCAAAAATAGATTGTCTTGTTTGAATTTTGTTTAGTAGTTATCTTTTTATTTTTAGTTGTTTTAAGACTTCATCGTTTTATTTTATTTTCCTTCCATCCAATTCTACCTATTCTTCTGTATATCCACATTTCAAAGACTTCAATTCTCTGGTCTGTTTTCTTGTTTAATGTCCAATATGGTGTTAGTGACCATAAATTGTACAGACCTTCAGCACATGATTTTTGGGGTAATATGATCGGTATTACGCCCGTGCCGCTTTACTTTCCCAGAAAAAAAATCCGGTACCCATTTAAGACTGGGTGAACCCGGAAGCCGTCGGTTGGGATCGAACCCTACCTCTTGTCCTTTGTAGTTCAGTTCACTAACCACTGAGCTATCGCAGCTCTCAATATATGATATATGTATATATATATATATATATATATATATATATATAATAGATTATAACCATAACCATATATAACCTTATTATAACCATTATTATTATAACCATATATATATATATATATATATATATATATATATATATACTAAAAGACAAAAAAGACATTTAATAAGTAAATCACCTGGTATTTAGCCCAGCCTGCAGCATTAGTTACTGTTGAATGTTCAGACAAAAACTTGCTCTTTGCCTCATTGATTATACGATACCCTCTGTGAATATTAAACTTGTTATCTGCCTGGTTGTTGTATATGACGTAGTGTCTGGGTCGATCAAAATCATATTGAACTATAGCATCATGCTCATTCTCCTTAAGAACAGAATCAAATTTCAGCTGAGTTTTATTAATTGCGTCATTGTACCAAAACACAGATCCGAATTCAGTTGTCATATCCAGCGTCTGAAACCGGTTCGAAAAGTTTTCAATGTCAAAATCAATCTTCCAAAGCAATAAATGTTGATGCAAATTGCCCCTCAAACTTGTATAAACTCGATTTCCAAAGTTGTTCTGTCCCGTATGATCAAAAGTAGCTTGAATGTATCCAGTTAATGAGGTCTTCAGCTCTATAGTCCCATCCAAGTGAAACATGTAATCTACGATATAATCACAACCCCACAAACTCACGATTGTTCGGACCACAAGATTACTAGCTACAAGACCGCCATAGAAATCGAATTCACCATCACGCCCTTTTGAATAATGTCTTCTTAACGGCATGCTTGAAGTCTGCTCAAATATGCATACTGAGTTTTTATATCGCTGTGGGCTGCCTGAGTTGGCAAAGTGATATGTGTCCCTGAATGTGGCCGTTGCTGGACAGTCAACGCCTGGAACAAGTTCAAAGGAAGATGCACCAAGTAACCAGGAGGTTCCATATAGCCCCACCCAAGCCATATTAGGGCCTGTGTAGAATGCTGTAATGTCTTGTAGAGAAATTTCGTAAGCAATCTTCTCTTCTTGAAAATAAACATCCAAAATTTGAAGACCTGTCGATGGATGCATGTGAAAATTGAAACTCCAACCAAAGTACTTCACAAACTGGTCATCAATGGAATAACGATGACCATCCGGCTCTGTTAAACGAGGACCACGAAGTTGAGTATTAAACGATTGATGACCTCGCTTTGAGAATGTGGAAAATTTGGCATCCACTGTATCCATGACATTGTTAATCTTGTTGAGCTTCCCATTTGTGTATTTCTGCATCAGATCTTCAACATCACTACATAACTGCCCATTGTAGATGACCCCAACCACGGACCAGTCTAATGAATCGGCACTGTGGTGGTCTATTTGTATAGCAAAGCCAAGAGGGTGGAGGTAGAATCCTTCAGTCTCACGGTAAGCCCAGAACCACGTTATACGTTCATTACTTTTTGTTCCCCTTGGAGCAACGTCTTGGAACAGAATACAGTTTTCACCAGGAGTACAATTATGATAAGTCAAACCATAGCTTTCCATGAAAAGTTTATGGAGATCTTCTGTTACAAGAGTTAGAAATTCCTTTAGATGCTTCCTTTCAACAGCATCTACGGGGCGGCTTAAAAATGGAATTGGAACACGGCGGTATGCTGGATTTGTGACTAACCTGACAAATTTTGGAGCAGGCAATGGCCCAACAACGTATTCCTCAACTCGTGGTGGTTCCATGTCGCCTCTATATACGATCACTTTAGCCGCTCTCTGGGGCTTTCTGTCTATACCTTTTTGGAAGTTGAGCACCGCAGCTTTAAGGGGCACCTGAAGAGACATCATGAAGATGTAGCTAGAGTTAACATTGGCAGTTTCAAAAGGGACTAGATTCAACCTCTTCTGGGATAGTAGATAATCTCTTACAGCTATCATTTCCTTTGGCGTTAAATCATTGAATAAGCCGGGGTTGTCCAGGTTCTTTCCAACGCTTGCTAGTCCGCTGGAACAATATGGCGGTGTAGTGTTTACAATAATGACAACAGCCAGAGCTATTAATAACAGTACAGTCAAGACAAAGGCAACACCAGCTAAGATGCGAACAGCCAGCCATTTTCCTCTTGGGATTACTACGGCTGACGGGCGTCGTATTTCTAGTCTTGGCACCACTTTAAATTTCTGCTCCATCTCGTTCTGTACAAGAAACAAAAAATAGATATAATCTAATTTAAAAAACACACTAACGATTAACTAAACCATGTGTAATTGAATCATGTACCATGTGTTTTCTGTCAATTCATAGCATGTTTTGAAGAAAAAATGGCATCTCCTCTGTCAGTTCTTCTTAATTTGCTGCTAGAGGGAAAAAATAAGTTCTAGCTTCCCTGTTTCATATTTTTGTGCCAGCACAAACAATATCATCTTCAACAACATTTTACAATCCAGCTGCAGTAGGCGATATCCGGCATCAAATACCTCACGTTTCAAATGTTGCGTGTCAGTCATGTTGTCTATCAGTCATACTGTCTATCAGTCATGTTGTCCATCAGTTACTTTGTCTATTAGTCATGCTGTCTATCAGTCATGTTGTTCATCAGTTACTTTGTCTATTAGTCATGCTGTCTATCAGTTTCTTTGTCTATTAGTCATGCTGTCTATCAGTCATGTTGTCTATCAGTTTGTTTGTCTATCAGTCGTGCTGTCTATCAATTTCTTTGTGTATTAGTCATGATGTCTATCAGTTATGTTGTCTATCAGTTTCTTTATCTATTAGTCATGCTGTCTATAAGTCATGTTGTCTATTAGGTGTTGTCCATCAGCCATGTTGTCTATCAGTAATGTTTTCTATCAGTCATGTTGTCCATCAGCCATGTTTTCTATCAGTCATGTTGTCCATTAGTCATGTTGTCTATCAGTAATGTTTTCTATCAATCATGTTGTCTTTCAGTAATGTTGTCTGGCAGTCATGTTGTCTTTCAGTTATGTTGTCTATCAATCATGTTGTCTTTCAGTTATGTTGTCTATCAATCATGTTGTCTTTCAGTCATGTTGTCTAGCAGTCATGTTATCTTTCAGTTATGTTGTCTATCAATCATGTTGTCTTTCAGTCATGTTGTCTGGCAGTCATGTTGTCTTTCAGTTATGTTGTCTATCAATCATGTTGTCTTTCAGTCATGTTGTCTAGCAGTCATGTTGTCTTTCAGTTATGTTGTCTATCAATCATGTTGTCTTTCAGTCATGTTGTCTGGCAGTCATGTTGTCTTTCAGTTATGTTGTCTATCAATCATGTTGTCTTTCAGTTATGTTGTCTATCAATCATGTTGTCTTTCAGTCATGTTGTCTATCAATCATGTTGTCTTTCAGTTATGTTGTCTATCAATCATGTTGTCTTTCAGTTATGTTGTCTATCAATCATGTTGTCTTTCAGTCATGTTGTCTAGCAGTCATGTTGTCTTTCAGTTATGTTGTCTATCAGTCGTGTTGTGTATCAATTACGTTGTCTATGTGTTATGCTGTCTATTAGTTTTGCCTATTACTTCTGTTGTCTATCTGTTATGTTATCTGTCAGTCATGTTGTCTTTCAGTAATGTTTTCTATCAGTCATGTTGTCTTTCAGTAATGTTTCTATCAGTCATGTTGTCTTTCAGTCATGTTTTCTATCAGTCGTGTTGTCTAGCAGTCATGTTGTCTTTCAGTTATGTTGTCTATCAGTCGTGTTGTCTATCAATTACGTTGTCTATGTGTTATGCTGTCTATTAGTTTTGCCTATTACTTCTGTTGTCTATCTGTTATGTTATCTGTCAGTTATGTTGTCTATCAGTTGAGTTGTTTATCAGTTATGTTGTCTATCAGTTGAGTTGTCTATCAGTTGTGCTGTTTATAAACTATGCTGTCTATCAGTTATGTTGTTTATAAACTATGCTGTTTATCAGTTATGTTGTTTATAAACTATGCTGTCTATCAGTTATGTTGTTTATAAACTATGCTGTCTATCAGTTATGTTGTCTATCAGTTGAGTTGTTTATCAGTTATGTTGTCTATCAGTTGAGTTGTCTATCAGTTATGCTGTTTATAAACTATGCTGTCTATCAGTTATGTTGTTTATAAACTATGCTGTTTATCAGTTATGTTGTTTATAAACTATGCTGTCTATCAGTTATGTTGTTTATAAACTATGCTGTCTATCAATCATGTTGTCTTTAAGTCATGTTGTCTAGCAGTCATGTTGTCTTTCAGTTATGTTGTCTATCAGTCGTGTTGTCTATCAATTACGTTGTCTATGTGTTATGCTGTCTATTAGTTTTGCCTATTACTTCTGTTGTCTATCTGTTATGTTATCTGTCAGTTATGTTGTCTATCAGTTGAGTTGTTTATCAGTTATGTTGTTTATAAACTATGCTGTCTATCAGTTATGTTGTTTATAAACTATGCTGTCTATCAGTTATGTTGTTTATAAACTATGCTGTCTATCAGTTATGCTGTTTATAAACTATGCTGTCTATCAGTTATGCTGTTTATAAACTATGCTGTCTATCAGTTATGTTGTTTATAAACTATGCTGTCTATCAGTTATGCTGTTTATAAACTATGCTGTCTATCAGTTATGTTGTTTATAAACTATGCTGTCTATCAGTTATGCTGTTTATAAACTATGCTGTCTATCAGTTATGCTGTTTATAAACTATGCTGTCTATCAGTTATGTTGTTTATAAACTATGCTGTCTATCAGTTATGCTGTTTATAAACTATGCTGTCTATCAGTTATGTTGTAAACGCTCTTTGATGCCCCAATGTTTGACTCTAGTCTTTATTTGAAATATGCATAATTCTGCAGGTGACTGTAGTAAAGACGGACACATATGAGTAAAGCGAACAAAAATAAACAATGTCTTGTTACAGTTTTGCATAATGCAAAAATCCCACCAAACAAAAGTTTTTGTTTGTTTCGTAATATTATTATTTGTTAACTGTTTAAAGCCCATTTCCTCCCCCATTTCCATCCGCCCCCCCCCCCGCTTCCCGGCTCCCCCCCCCCAAAAAAAAAAAAACGTTGACAATTGTTTTGCGAAATTTTCCCTTTATGCAAAGTTGCAAGCATACATTCTTTATTGCTTTCTTAGTTTTATATTTGTAGTGACGTACACATTCTTGTATTTATTTTGCCTGTTATCACATGTTCTGTTTCTCTCTCTCTTTTTTTTTTCAAACTGTCCGTAAACGATAAGTGCTCTTTCTATGGTTTATAATAATGCCTCTCTCTATTTTGGCTTGAATCATCTGTTATATTTGTTTCTCACCTCGGAATTTCACCAATATATTTATATAATAAACTATTATTTTATTTCTTTCTGTCATTTATCCAACGAATTTTAAAGAAATGTATATTCATCTACATCTTCCGCCCTTGAAATGTCGTTAAGTTGGCGTAGATGCGTTGTGTTGTATTTTGCAGCTCATCATCATCATCATCATCATCATCATCATCATCATCATCATCATCATCATCATCATCATCGAGTGCCGTCTCCGCAACGAAGGTTGGCTACCATGGATCGCCATTCCACTCTGTTTCTTGCTTTGATGGTGCACGTTGTCATAGATTGACTTGTCCATCTTTTGATGTTACTTGTCCATGTTAGTCTTGGTCTGTCTCTGTCTCTTTTACCTTGTATTTTTCCTTCCAATATTACTTTTAGTTGGCTGTTGTGTCCTTTAACGTGCCCCAAAAATTTCATTAGTCTTGTCTTAATTGTATTTAGTAGTTCTCTTTTTTATTTTTAGTTGTTTTAAAACTTCATCGTTTCTTTTCTTTTCATCCAGTTCTACCTGTTCTTCTATAAATCATCATTTCAAAGGCTTCAATTTTCTGTTCTGTTTTCTTGTCTAATGTCCATGTTTCTGCACCACTCAGGAATATTGAGAAGATAAAACATTTTGCTATTCTTAGTTTTAGCCCTGCTGTTATTTGTTTTGTTGTTAGTATATTTTTCATGGCATTAAAATTACTTTTTGCCATGCCTATTCTTTTGTTTATTTCAATTTTACATTTTCCATCATTGGTTATAGTATGTCCAAGGTAGTTGTAGCTCTGAACTGTCTCCAGATGTATTCCTTCAACTGTGATATTTACTTGTAGGTCTTGAGAATTTTCTTTGTTTATGATCATAGTTTTAGTCTTTTTTGATATTCATATCTAGTCCATATTTTTTGCTTGTTATGTTTATCACATTAAGCAATTGTTGTAGGTCTTTAGGATTTTCTGCTAGTATAACAGTATCATCAGCATATCTTACGTTATTCATTATCTTTCCATTAATGTTTAGGCCTGGCATCTCTGAGATGTTTTTTAAATATTTGCTCAGTGTATAGATTGAACAAGCTTGGTGATAGGATGCATCATTGTCTTACTCCTCTTTTTATATCAATGGGTGTAGAGTTCTCCTTGTTATATTTTATTATTACTGTTTGCTCTCAGTACAAATTTTGCAGCTATGCTGTAATATTTGCGACTTTCGTCCAAAAACATTCGACTTCTACACGGCATTTTTGAATACCGGGTTATCTTCCCTCTTCGGTCCCCACTCGTTTGACCTGACTGTGTTAGTCTGTTTCCAGGAACACCAATTGGGGGTGGAGTAGGATATGTATAAGCTCTGTTGTTCGCCAACTCTGACTCAACACCATCAAATGTGGGTCGTTGGCCGCTCTCTCACCTCAGTTGTTGGATTTGCGTCAAAATATTCTTTGAACAACTATTGAAATACTTTTCTGTAAAGCCACATCCGTTTTTTTTTTAAATTTTCCTATGTCTTTATAACTCACTCGTATATATTTCAAGCCATTTATCACATCATCATCATCATCATGTACCATACCGGTTGGCGTAGTCGATCATTTCTTTCCACAATCTTCTATCTACAGTGCATCGTATCAGTTCTGTTGTTGACTGTTTTCCATGCCATGACACCAAGCTATCCAGTATTTTCTCTCTTTGTCGTTCGCTGTCTCTCTTTCCTTTTATTTTGCCTGTTGTAACCAAGTATTCCAACTTTCCTCTTCTCATGATGTGCCCGGAAACAAGTTAATTGTTTCTTTCTGATGTTATTAGCGAGCTCCCTTTTTGTGTTGACCTCTTTGGGAATTTCCTCGTTGGTCTTTTACATTTATCACAACCAACATAGAAACCAAAATAGAACTTCTCCTCTTGTGTAAACTACACATTCACATCTAAGAGTGAATCAGTGAAGGTCACAAAATCATATTCTCTCTGTGGTTTTACTAACTACAGGTCAAGTGGCTTCTGTTGGATTGGAAATGGTAACTTACCACCACTGTGTGTCTATATGTTTGGAATTGGAGTCATCAATGATGGCCTAACATCATCAAGTGCTATGACGATCATCATTTTCGGGAGGACGTGAACTCCATGGTATATGGTGGATAGGCGGTAGGAACCATTGAAGGCTATGTCTGAAAAGTGTTCCTTCTTGCAGTTTCCTCATATTCCAAGTCCGGCTTGTTGCAGGAGCTACTGAGTTAAGTGCTCTGTGCACACCGTGAGCTGTGTGTCTCATCCGTTTTGATCCTGCTTCGATATCCCGCTTGTTTACGATGAATGATGATATCGTATGACAGGGAACAGTTGGCTGTGTTCACTTTCTGCGCGGTTTCGCCTTATATCTTTTGGCGTGTGCTGAGACTGCTATGATGGGGACTACAGTTACCTTTCTTTGTTTGGGAGATGAGTTAGTAATTCGGATGATTCCACTGGCACGGGCGGTTGAGCAATTATGGATTATTTATTCGTTTGTTCTGATACCGAGGCCTTCCATAACCAATAACCAATAACATAGAATAACTCTTTTTCTACATTTTAAATGGATCATACAAGTGTTTAATAATCCGAACGTTTTAATAATTGTGCGGTTTAATCAGTAATTTTTTTTTTAAGTTCTGAGCAACAAATTCAAATTAAAGCGAGCCCTTTCTTTGATTAGCCTTCCAAAGACGGAGCGTGTCAGCCACGACGCAGGTACAGAGAATAGATCAGGAGGAACAAGCGGTATATATGAGTACTGACCATGTGACTAGCTCGTCATGTGTCCTCATGTTGTTCCTATACCCCATCGTGGATAGGACAAAAAGAGTCGTATCTAGCATGATCACAAAATTCTTAACGAAGAAGTATTTCGAGCGACCCTAACTTCGAGCATTCTAGAATCCAACGCTAAATTCGAGAGAATTTTTACTCGAAGTTCGAACGATGCTTCTAGGTTCGAATTATCTATGCACAGACGCATTTGGGGAAAAAATATCACCTGAAAACGCACTCTATTGTGCATGCAAGTCATTTTTTTGCATTGCGCTATTGTTTGGCAGCGATATTTTTGCTTTATTTTTGATGTGTTTGGTTATATGTAACCATTATCTATTAACTATAGCATCCAAGATGAGCGTGGATGCAGCGAAGCCTAAGAGGAGGATAATAGTATTAATTACTGAAGTGAAAAGAAACTAAACACGAAGCAAGAAAACGTTAATACGTGTGGCGGATCTAGAAAGAAGGGAAAGTGAACCAAAACCAGCAACCAATAGAACTAAGAGGCAGAAGGGGACTCTCCTTCAAAATAGTAACCTTTATCTTATTCTCCACCAGCCATGCAGGACATCACTCCTCACTAAGTTACAGTAAATGCAATTTTCATTTTATTATATACTATTTATATATTGTTTTGATTGTTTTCATGTTTTAATTATTTAGGGCGTTTGATTAGGTTAATTATACATCTTTAATTTATGTTCATGTATTGTTTTATTTTATTTTATATTATGGGTTTTGTTCAGGGTCTGAGAACGGATTAATTTGTTTTTCATTATTTCTAATGGGAAAACATTGCATTGAGACATTGAACCTGGACACGTGACTACACACGTGCATCAGCAACCAATGCAACAGAAAATGGAGGAGTAGGTATTTTCATATGCCTTAAAAATACAACACAAAAAGGACTGTTGTAGCAGGAAAGTATTCAAGTAACTTTAAAGCAGAGCCAGAAGCTCTGAAAATTGTAGCTGAAACTCTCTTGAAGGAGAAGATTAAAGAAGGAAATATTGTATTTCTCATAGATGCACTGTCAGTAGTTACAACACTGAGAGGTCATGGAAACGAAGACCTGAATGATATAAGAGAAAAAATATATAAGCTCTGTCAAATATGCAGAACTGTGATTCAGTGAACTCTATCTCACTGTAATATTCCAGGAAACGATAAAGCAGACAGGTTGGCAACGGAAGGTGGCAAATTACACCAACCAGATACAAGTACAACTTATAAGGAATGAAAGAGGTTTGTCAGGAACAAATACATGGACAAACAGAAAACGGCTACCATAAAAATTATGCCTACTGTAAACTCAAAAATAACAAGTAAAAATGTTTAGACTCCGAACAGGTCACAACAGATTGAAGAACCATCTTTGCAATACCTTAAGGATAGGAACGTCTGATGAATGTGACTGTGGCACAGGCAAACTGACTGCTGAACATCTGCTACAATCATGCACAACATATGATGGACAGATAAGGCTCTTGTAGCCATCACCGATACCATAACGGGACAAGCTATATGGTGACGTGTTTAGCCTTAAGCTAACGAATGCTTTCTTCGAATTTACTAATATCGACGTCTAGAGGTGTACGCTGAAGAAGAAGAAAAACAACAACAACAATCTAGAGTTTGAACGACCTCCTGAAATTAATTACTAAGCACCACAGCAGTATTGATGAGGTGCCATTAAAATGTGAGAACGACTGAGTGGCATTAACAAATGGGGTAAAGGCATAAAGATGCATCAAGATGCATAGAAATGCGAAGCTGCTGTAAAGCTGATGATAATATTCGTGCCTGACCAAGCTCCAGACCACAGGGAAGTGACTTATTTTCCTTTTTTTTTTGAGAGGGAGAGAGTCTAACATATTATCGCCATGTAGTTTTATTTCTGTGTATATCCCTATATATATATATATATATTTTTTTTGTTGCTTGTTGTTCCAGCTGAATGGCTTTTTGGTCGAAACGTCGTTCCACTTTTGTTTCGTTACTCACCTACGTAAAGCTGTTACCATACTACTTTTTTCCTTTTCACGTTTTGGATCATTTTTCTTCTTCTCTTTATTTCTTCTTCTTGTGTGTTGTCTGACAAAATAATTTTGTTTTTAATCATCTTAGAAGGATATTAAATTAGGATATTTGTTCTGTGTCATTTCCTGTAACTCGTTTTCACTAAAAGTGAAAATGGGTTACAAGAAATGTTAGACATTTTAGTGAAGGAACGCAAAATTAACGGACAAAGCCTAAATATCAAAAGACAGAAGTAATGGTAGCAACACAGAAAAAGACATAGCAGCAGTGCATAATAATGACAAGTGGAACAATGTTAACATGTGATATAACAATGATAACAATGTCATCTGGGAACAATGTTAACAGCAGATGTGCAACAGAGGTGAGATGCGGAATGGCTCAGGCAAAAGCAGCTTTAAAAAAAAATTAGAAAGATATTGTGCAATCCATTTTGGACAATAGAAACAAGAAAAATAGTTCTTATATGTTATATAGATGCAGTCTTGGGAGCGGCGATAGCACGGTGGTTAGTGAACTGGACTACCACGGACAAGGGGTAGGGTTCGATCCCAACCGACGGCTTCCGGGTTCACCCAGCCTTAAATTGGTACCGGATTTTTTTTCTGGGAAAGTAAAGCAGCACGGGCGTAATACTGACCACATTACCCCAAAAATCATGTGCTGAAGGTCTGTAAAATATAGGGTCACTAACACCATATTTCACTATACGCAACTTGGCGTGACGGGGGTACTTTACTTTTTTTACTTAACAAATGGATGTGAATCATGGACAATAGGACAACAGACAAGAAAATCACTTGAGGCTGTAGAAATGTGGTTTTACAGACGAATGTTGTGAATGAAAAGGACAGTTATGAGAGTAGTAGAGAGTAGTGAAACAGTCTGTCTTCTCCAAGAATTCCTTGGTCTTCATCTTTGTCTTTTCCCCTTGGGATTCCAAAAAAGGGCATGTTGTGTAATACTCTCAGTTGGCTTCCGTAGTGTGTGTCCTATCCAGCGCCATCGTCTTCGCTGTATCTCTTTATCCATTGGTATTTGACTGGTACTTTTCCATAATTCTATGTTTGTGATTTTGTCCTGCCATTTCCATCCTTTTATTCTGCGTAAGCATCCATTAATGAAAGTCTGTATCTTCGTGATTGTCAATTTTGTTGTTCTCCATGTTTCACAGCCATATAATAGGACCGACTTAATATTTGAGTTGAAAATTTGTATTTTTGTATTTAACCTAATTTCTTTGGATCTCCATGTTTCCCAGTGCAATGAAAGCTCATCTTTTGTTTACCATTACCAAACTATATTATTATTATTATTATTATTATTATTATTATACGGTATAAAGTTACAGGGTGTAAAGAATCCTTATACCAGGTTCCTGGTTTATCGTTATGGTTTTGGTTTTGAACGAGATGCGATTGTAGTTTCGCTATCTTTTTCTTTACTCATTTGTTATCTTGTAATTTGTTATGTAAATAGGAAACATACCAATTCTCACCTTGCATAGAAATGCGGGTTACCATGGTAACAAAACCGTGTCAGACGTCATAAGTTTCACGCAATGATATCAATAAAAATATTCATATAAGTATTACACTGACGTTTAAGGCCCCACAAATTAAAAACTAAAAACCACATTCTCTTTCATCTTTATCAAAACATTGTTTTTGTCTTGTTATACGCATACATCTATCTCTCCCTATCTCTTTCTCTGTCTCCCTCTCTCACTTTCTCTCACTCTTACTCACATTATCTTTTATCATTATCAAATCAGTATTTTTGTTTTCTTGTTACACATACACACACACAATTCTCTCCCCCCTCCCCCCCTCTCTCTCTCTTTCATTTGATGAGTTGCTGGTACACGATCAACGATCGTAAATATTTTATTCGTCTTTTTTTCTGTCTTTCCCAGCTACCTGCATCTTGGCGAGATGGAAACCCATCCATTCCTTGACGTTGTCACCCGATTCTTTTATTGTTTGTCTTTGCATTCATCCCTCTCACGGTTTCCTACATATGTTTATTTTGTTTTCTGATCTCATGAGCATGGTGTACAGCCATGGGCGGATCTAGGGGGGTCATGGGGGGGGGGCATTGCCCCCCCCCCCCCAAAAAAAAAAAAAAAAAAAAAAAAACGTACTTCTTAGTACATTCATTAATAAAGTGAGAGCAACGTTTGTTTACTTATTATTATTATTTTTAAAGAAGAAAAGAGGTAATATAAAAAAAAAATTCACAAATATATAGGTCTATTTATTCAATCTTTTGATATTGAAATCATGTCCACGGAAAAACAACTAAAAAAATACGATATTTTTTGTGTACGATTGTTCTTCTGTGAAGAAAATGTTAATTATTTATCGCTCTGGCGGTGCCAAAATTGCCGTGCTGATTTGATTTTATGACAGCACAAGGGACAAGGGAGTAGATATGTTTAATGAGTTGTTTGCCGGTGTACATATATTTGTTATATATGCTGTAAAAAGGACTTCATTTAGTTGCGGACTACCTGTTTTATTTTAGTTGTTATTAATGTCTAAAGGTTTTTAATATATTTTAAAAATGAAACGAATTACAAATTTCTTTCAAAAAGTTTCAAAATCACACGAAACTGAAACTCGATCTGCTTTTATGCTTCCTGATTTTACACCTACATCTAGGGTCGATATTAGTCCTAGTGAAACGAAGGATAAAAAAATTACTATTACATCAACAACTACTAATACAGTTAACAGTGAGCCAGTTTCTGAAAGTGATCTCGTTTCCAACGCTAGTCTGCCTAATACTCGTACAATTACATTTATAAAAAGTGAAGCTGGTCCACTCAATAGTGATATTAATAATCAGTGTGAGACGGACTTGGGCAATTTAAATTATGGACCAGTGGCAGGACCCAGTATGGATATTAATAGTCAGTGTGAGATGGACTTGGGCGATTTAAATTCTGGACCAGTAAGGCCAGTCTTAAGATCTTACCCGCCTTCACTGTGTGGTAAAGTCAACCGTTCTTTTTCTAAAGCTTATTTTGAACAATATCACTGGCTAGAATATAGTAAACGAAAAGATGCAGCATTTTGTTACGTTTGTCGTGTATTTGACAAATCTTTTGCATGTGAAGAAACATTTACTAAATCTGGTTTTAGAAACTGGAAAAAATTAAAAGAAAAACTTGATAAACATGGAAAAAGTAAAAGTCATTTGTTATGCATGGAAAAATATGCAATGCATAAATATAGTAATGAAAAAGGAAGTGTCATGTCAATGATTTCAAAATCACATAAGACCGAAGTGGAAAAAAACAAAGAGTACATGGCGAAAGTTGTTGATGTTATTATACTTCTTGGAAGACAGGGCATTGCGTTCAGAGGACATGATGAAAAGAAAGAATCTAATAGTAGGGGTAATTTCTTAGAGTTCTGCGAGGTGTTTGCTAAGTATGATAGTACATTTAAACAAAATTTTACAAAAAACATTTCATTTTGTAGCAAAACTATTGTGAATGAAGTGATTGACATAACTTCAGCTCTTCTTTTTGAGAAAATAGTTAAAGAGGTTAAAAGATGCGAGTTTTTTGCAATTATGGCTGATGAGGCAAGATGTCAGAAACAGCAACAATTGTCTCTCTGCGTTCGGTATGTTGACGATGAACTCACTCCACATGAAAGATTCCTTGGTTTCTATGATTGCTCAAGCAAACGAACAGCAATAGATTTAGCTGATTTGATAATGACTGTTCTTCGGAAGTTTAGTATTGAAGGATTATCAGTAATAGCGCAAACTTATGATGGTGCCGCAGTAATGTCTGGTGATGTTGGAGGGCTGCAAGCTAAAATTAGAGAGTTTTATCCTGAAGCTGTTTACTTCCACTGTTATGCACATAAGGTTGCACTTATTGTAACAGACATTTGTAAAAACATAGAATCTTCAAGACTTTTATTCAATGCTTTGGAATCATTGTATGTACATTTTTCAAAACCGTCAAATCATGATGCTTTAAGAACGGTGTCAGGATTGTTACAGACAAAGCCTTTTGAAATAATTTCATTAAGTACAACTAGGTGGACATGCAGGTACCAGAATTGTAATCTGTTGATTAAACACTATGATAATGTAGTGGCAGCTTTAAAATTTGAAATTGACAGAAATGAAGACAAAGACTCCATAGAAGCCATTGGAATTTTGAAATCAATATCAACATTTAATTTCATTGTCAACCTGTTTGTTTTTCATGAAATCCTGTCTTATACCCACGTATTAAGTCTATGTATGCAGAATGCAAATGTCACTTTAGGACAGGCTGCAGAACTGATAACAAATACTATGCGGACAATAGTAGACAAGAGAACAGATGATGAATTTTCTAAGATTTGGAAGAATATTGAAGAATTTTCACTGAAACACGGCATATGCTTAGAAAGTCCTACTGTATGTAAGAAAAGAAAACATGAAGAAAGTGTGATGCTAAAAGACAGTTTTGTTCTCTCAACTGTTGGAAAACCCCTAGATGGCCCTGAAAGTGTGAGCAATAAAGAATACTGGAAGATGAAAGTATATTTTGAAGTTATTGATGTCTTTGCAGCAAGGTTAAAGGAAAGATTTAGTGAAGAATCCTTACAACTCGCATGTGCTGTTGATGGGCTGTTTTGTTTGGATTATGAAAAGGCAACTCCATTTGTAAAGAAATATGCTGAGTGTTTAGGACTGAATGTTACTATCCTGAAAGCAGAAATATCAATTGTCAAAACATTAATTAGGAGCAAAGAAGGGGAAGTTTCACAATTCAGCTTTAGCCACTTAAAAGAGGTAGTAAACAAGAACACTTACCCACATTTTCATAAAATTCTAAGGGCTGCTATAACCATACCAATAAGCTCATCAGCATGTGAAAGAAGTTTTTCTGCGATGTGCAGGATTAAGACTTGGCTGAGGTCATCAATGACACAAGATAGACTTCGTAATTTGGCGGTGCTTCACATAGAAAAAACATTGCTTAAAAACACCATCACGAGTGAAGAAGTTATGCAGAAATTTGCAGAAAAGCCTAGACGAATTAAACTGATGTAATTGGTGAGTACAGATTTTCTTTTTTTTTTTGTGCCGTTTTAATTTTTATAAAATGCATATTTTATGCTGTATACTTATTCCCGTTATTATTAGAAAAGTCAAATTGCGTCAAAGGTCTAATGACGATTATACACAAGTGACTCACACCCTTATTGCTGATAGCGCGAAGATGTCTATGCAAACCTGAAACAAAACAGTAGGCCTATAGCAGTGCCCCCCAAAATTTTAAGGCTAGATCCGCCTATGTGTACAGCTACGCCATTTTTCGCTTCTTCACGGTAGCAATGATGTAATTGTATTGACCAGTATCTGCTCGGGTTGTATAAGTGGATCTTTTCATTGGTAATGTAGTCTAAATATGCCCAGATCTTAGGAAGGCATCTCAAGTGTGTTGTTATAAATTTGTTACTAAGGGTCTAGTTTCGCAGGTTGATATGAAGATGGACGTATCTTTCTAGACTGCTTCAGTTTTAATTTGAGGGAGGACTTTTGTTCTTTGTTCATGTCTTCCTGTTATCTCAGGTTTAGAATTCTGATCATATTCAAACGAACCCAAGTATTTTAATTATTTAAATATTTATAATAGATGCATGTTATTGATGTTGTCTGAATGAGCTCTTCCAGAGTTATTAGTCAACAACTTAGTTTTATCATTGTATGTGTAAGTAAACACAGAGCATTTTGCATTAATTTAGTTGTAAGGAAGAAATTCTGACTTACCTAAAGAGCAGTTAACTTCTGTGGATAACATAGCTATACCTAATGTACTTATAAATAGGTCCAGCTTCTTTCTCCATTGCCATGATCTAGGTCGTGAGTTGCAGGGTATGTGCGGGATTCAGACAGAACGAATTGTTTTTATGCAGGACAGTGTGGATTTCTTAAACAAATCACAGTCTGGTAGCACTTCTGTAAATGAGTATACGTGAACGCATATTCAGACATATATCATATATCAACAGCATTATAGCACTAATGGGATTTTGTTATTTGTTTTCGTTAATAAGTAAATTGTGATGTAATCGAGAGAACAAAAATGTTAATAATGGGTAATTAAATCTAGTAAGGCAAAGACTAGGAGGCGAAGGCGCGCCTACCAGCACCAGAGCTGGAAGTTGTCAGTGACCCACAGCTAATGGCTTGCGCCAGGATCGGTGAACCAAAACCATCCAGACCCTGCTCCACCTCCCCGCGGTACCTCTAGTAACAGACTAACCTGTCTAGTCTGGCCAAGCGTGCAGGGATCGAAGAGGAAGACAACCCGGTACTCAAAAATGTCGTGCTGAAGTCGGATGTGTTGGGCCGAACGGCGCAAATATAACAGTTATACTGCAAACCACAACACAACGCAGATACGTCCACTACGTCCTTGTAAGGGTGGATAATGACGAGGAATATTCTAGTCTACTACGATACTCTAGAATACTTTAGTCATCGGGCGAACGCAACCAAATCTAGTAAAAATCATACTAAAAAGAGAAATGAGTTAACTCGGGTTGTAGTTATGTATTCAGTTAATATTCCGCCTGAAAACTTGTTATTTCGATTCGATGTGTAAAATACAATTGATTTCATGTGCGCGAAAATATGTTTGCTCAAAGCAAGCGGCTTTTAAATATCAAAATCAGTATTTTTTTTCGTTCGCCAGCTTTTACCTCTGACGAAGTCCCTAGAGACTAGGAACTGAATTTTGAGAGTTAATCCATTTTTCCCTGGCAGCCGTGTGCACAGGGGTCCCTCGTTGCAAAATCAATATGAATTTACTCATATGAAGTTACATAATAAGTGAAACATCATCATGTAAAATCTAACACCTCGAAAATGAATACATGCAGAGGACGTATGTTATTACAGTTTTTATTTATATGTTGTATGTTGGAAGAATTATATTTGCTTCATCTTCATCACTTTGTGCCGTCTCCACATCGCAGGTTGGCTACCATGGAGCGCCATTCCGCTTTGTTTCTTGCTTTGATGGTGCAGGTTGGCATAGACTGACTTGTCCATCTTTTGATGTTACTCATCCATGTTAACCTTGCTCTGCATTTGCCTCTTTTACCTGTCTCTCCATGGATTTCTTTGGGAAAGTACGCGTTGAGGCTCAAATCTCTTTCACGGTGGTCGGCCATATTCGTGTCACAATTATGCCTTTTGTGTACCACACAATTTGCTGTTTTTGCTTTCAGAGTCGTTGATCATTTCCGATTCTTCTGTCCCATTTAATATTTGCTTATGAAAAATAATTATATATATATATATATATTTTTTTTATTGGGGGGGGGGGGGGGTCTTGAATCAGAACTTGTATCGATAAATTTATGAAACAAATTTTAATCGTTTTTTGTTTGTTTCTAAATGGACAAATATTTTCCTCCCTCTTCTGATTAGTGTCGAATATTTAAACACCAATCTTATTTTATTTCATGTTTTTATCTTCTCTTCTGCTTCATTAAAAAAAAGTACATGTCATTCTTTTCTTGTCCTCATCTTGTTATTAATTTGAAATTACATTTCTTCTGTTATCACATTTTTTTCCTTCAATTTTTAGTGACGTTTTTATTTTACTGTTTATCAACTGAGACGCTGCTATTCACCGTGACTGCAATACTCTCAATCAGCCTTTGCAACATATCTTCATTGTAACGGAGTTATGTAACTTTGTGTATGTTGGACATAATGAAATTACATTTATTGCAATAAAAAAAACAATTACGGCTTCCGTAAAAACAATTATATCCTATAAACGGATCTGAAATGTTTTTAGTTACAGAAATATAACTGTTAAAAATGCGGAACGTTTTATTTATTTATTTATTTTTTTGCCGCTATTTACAAACCATTTTCTGCAACAGATGAAGTGTTAGCCCTAATTCTCTCAGTCAATGTTTTTCACCTTTCTTTTACGTCGCCAATGAGTCACATTTATTTGTAATAACTTTTACAACAGGCAGAACTTCCCTGGCAAGCCAGTGTGAGCGATCAAAATGAACTTTTGTCACGAGTGTGTTTGCATGATGTGACCGGTTAAAAAAAAATAATGACGCTCGTTCTGAGGCACATCAAAGGAGAATGATTTTAATAACATTCTTTAAATAGAGTACTGCTAGAGTTTCCAGCAAGCGAACTATTTGCCATCTGTTAAAAGTGAGTGAACACCTTTGGAGCTACCAAACTACTGAAAGTGAATGAGGAAAAATAAAAAAAAAAAAGAAAAAATGGTATGTTAGAAGCTTTACGTGATTAGTAGACGACACAGATTCGAACGACGTTTCGGCTTCACTTGCATTTCTTTGCCTTAACCCCTGAAAGTGAATGAGGTCGGCTGTGTTAACTAATCATAAGGTTTCTTTTTTCTATTATGATTAAGGATCATCTAAAACGGACTATTTAAGCTAACAATATTTAGAAATGTCATACAATGAACCTGAAATTGTCAAGCATAATATATTAGAATTATATAACCGTTGTTTGATATGTTCTTTATTAGCATGCTGTCCTCGTGTTGTTAGACAGCACATGCTCATTCCATTATGTGTGTGTGTGTCTGCATGCAGATGGATGCAAAAGAATTGGTTGAGAAAATAGAGAATGTACGAAGAGATAGTATCTGAGAACAGTGCTTTATTTGTTCTTTTTCTTTTTGTAAGGGAAAAAAAAAACACCGATAATAACTCACGCTGATGCAAGTTAAGTACAACATAATGAACACATAATCAAACGATCACACACAGACACGTTTATTTATTAATTGTAATTAACAATGAGCCTCAAAAGGCAGTATAAAGTAACAAAATATTGCCGTTTTTATGCTTTCATTTTATTATGAAAGATATACACTCAAGAGTGAAAGATTTCATTGAGGTGGTTGGGCGTGTCAGTAAAATGGATAATAATCGTATTTCAGAGTAAACATTGTATTGGAAGCCTATAGATGAGAAGCACATATAATTAGCTCAATAACAATTTAAATACATTTATTATGTATATATTCGTGTTATTATAGGGAGCCGCGATAGCTCAGTGGTTAGTGAACTGTACTACAAAGGACAAAAGGTAGGGTTCGATCCCAACCGACGGCTTCCGGTTCACCCAGCCTTTAATGGGTACCAGATTTTTTTTTTCTGGTAAAGTAAAGCGGCACGGTCGTAATACCAACCACATTACCCCAAAAATCATGTGCCGAAGGTCTGTAAAATTGATTGTCACTAATACCATATTCCCTATACGTCACTTGGCGTGACGGGGGTACTTTACTTACTATATATATATACACACACAAAGGAAGAGTAACGCAATATCTGAGCGATGGTTTCACGGCCTCTAAGATAAACTGCTGTCGATTCTGCTACACAAAAAGTAGTACGTGTACCTGCCTGACTGACATGTTTAGTGATGTAATAGTAACACATCTGCGTCTCCTCCTTTGCAAATTACAGGGTTTAGAGTTGTAACGTTAAACCACCTTACCTTCTTATTGGATGACATCGGACTGCCTTTACTTTTCACAACATTGTGGCATATATTGTCAATGATATCTTAAACAAAATACTATGTAAATATATTGCTATTGCACCCTGTCAGTTCTTCTGTAGGTAAGATCGTGCTAGTACTACACTAGTATTTAAGTTACAAATATATTCTCCGTGTAAAATCCAGAACGAAACGAACACAAGTCTACAGGTAATATTAAGATTAAAAGCTTCAAGCCCTTAGGTAAATAACTCGATCTTCCTCCACCTGCAGAATCTAAGATATAGTGATGCCAGACTGGCTGAACTGATTGGAAAGTAAGCGTATGTTCTATTACCTGAGCTTCAGGTGTTTTGCGCAGTCTCCGGCAGTTTTGTACAATACGTGGAAATAAAAAGAAGAAAATTCGGCTAAAATTGGGTTCCTGAAAGATTAGGTGGGCGTAGTGTAGCAGCGAAGTTAGAAATAGTCGCGGGGAAACGTGTGCTATAACTACATAAACAAGTGTTAACTGAGATCTATCAGTTTGTGTTTGGAAAATGACTAATATTTATATTTTCATTAAGTCAGGGAGGATATATTGTATTCAGTTATAGTAGCAAACACTGCTTAGTTTCGAATGGCAAGCAGAAGTGCAAGTATTGAGTTATGAATAATGATTTTTAAAAAAAAACAATAATTGAAAGTGAAAATAATTATAACAGTACAGTCAATTTTATATAATAATCGTTCTAATTTGACATACATAATTGTAATATGTAACTGTAAAGTTGCACGTGTAACTGAAGAAAACCAAATAACTCTAAAGTTGCTTATGTAATTGAAGTAAACCAGTAACTGTAAAGTTACTACACACACTTGCACAACTTTCATACAGTTTTTTGTTTCGGTTTTCTTATAAACCCTATCATGTTAAAATGTATGCTCTGAAGGACGTGAACAATTGATAATTAAAACTGAAACATGCATAGTACCAACGAAACTAACAATAACGTTTAACAACAAACAATGTGTAAACAATCAGAAACAAGGTATACTAGTAGAAGACAGATTAGTTGGGCGGGGGAAGGGGGGAGGGGGTGTTTGGATGATACAGAAACAGAGAAGGATAATTATAGATAAAGTGAGAACTAGTAGACCACATGACCCCAAAAATCATGTGCTGAAGGTCTGGAAAATGTTTGGTCACTCACACCATATTCCCTATACGCCACTTGGCGTGACGGGGGCTCTAGGTAGGAGAATTAGTAGGTGAAGGATGCTAGGGTAAAAGGGGAGATAGAATGTGTATGTGTGTTGGGTGAGAGAGAGGAGGGGGAAAATATGGGAAGAAGAGAGATAACAAGAATGCGGTGGGAGTGGGACAAGATCCTGTAGTTACGAGTGGGAAGTGGTTGAAGTTGAAGATAGGACAACGCAATAATTAGTAGGAAAGAGAAGTGGGATATGGGCAGAGAAAATAATAATGCGAACTGTGAGTAGAGCGTCGGAGAATGAAGATATATAAATATTCGGGGGATAAAGAGAGTAGTAAGAGTGAGTGAGAGAGAGAGAGAGAGAGAGAGAGAGAGAGAGAGAGAGAAAGAGAGAGAGACAGAGCGGCAAGGAAAGTGAACGAGAGATGTACAAATACATACATGAACAACAGAATAAATATCAATACTATTCTTGGAGACCTTGCTGCAGGCGATACTGTAAACATTGTGAACAGAGATACACACTTCGTTAATACGTCCATAGCGTATTTTCGCAGAGTACTAAAATAGCTCTCTTGAGTAAAAAAAAAAATAATACTCGGCTGTACAGTAACATCGTGGTATTTCGTTGGGGGAAAGGGCAATGCTCTAGCACTGGCGATTGGCCAGCATCCGTATATAATTATACATTCATTGTGTATATAGTCCGTTTGCTAAAAGGACGAGCTATTTTAGGTCTTGCTCGCGAGCAGTTTGACATTTGAGTGCAGTAATTAGCAAATACGAATGGACTGCTCTAACACAGAGTTAAAACAGCATTGGAAAGGTCTGCATTGACAAGAATGGTACCTGGTCAGTATTAAATCTCCCAAGATTAATTAACTTAAAGAACTACACTATTTCGGATGTGACATAATTTTAAGATTAGTGATCACGTGAAGTCCACCACATTGAAATATCAAGCAAATAAGAATATACATATAGATTGACTAGCATAAAGCGGAGGGAAGTTAACACAAGAAGACTATCGAAATTAGCTATGATGAAGCCAAATGATTGATCGACAGACACTATTATAGCACGGTGGAGGCGTGACCATTTCAGTTATAATGTGGAATATTAGTAATTCTCCAGAAAGTGACCTTTGCAACAACAGAAAGAGACATTACCGCGAATATTCAAGACAGGAGGCAAGGTGACTAACAATAACAGACTTGGAAGCTATCAGCGACACATAGTTGATGGCTTGAGCTAGGATCGGTGAACTAGAACCATTTAGATCTTACCACACCTCTTCTCAGTACCTCTAGAAACAGACTAACCAACCTGGTTTGGCCAAGGGAGTAGGGATCGAAAATGGAAGGCAATCCAGTACTCAAAAATCATGTGCTGAAATCAGATGGGTTGGGCCGAAAGGCGCAAATATCACAATTCTGCTACAAACCTCAAAATAACTCACCTACACCCATTTATCAAGGACAATAGGACAACAGACAAGAAAATTACTGGACTCTGTAGAAATGTGGTTTTACAGAAGAATGTTGAGAGTACCATGGAAGGCTAAGAAGAGTAATGAACCCCCTTCTTAACAAGACACGACTCATTCAATCTCAGACTATCTTCTATGTTATTTTACCGCAATTATCATCCAAAAATGAAAGTGAAAACACCTGTGGGTAATTAATGCCCATGTGCACACGGCCAGCGAATATTGTGCTTCTAATTAAACTAAACGCACTTAAACATGCCTTTCACACGTCCTATATTTCTTTTCAAATTCGTGCATAACCGAATATGACACTTTGAAATGAAATCGGGGCTTTCTCACAACATAAATTCAGAGGCACTGTCAAGACCGTTATTTTTTTTGTAAAAGAAGGGTCATTCGGGTCAAGGCAAAGAAATGCACATAAATGCATCAAAATGTGAAGCTTTCATTTCTCCTTCTAGTTCGAAATTATTATATTTTTTTTTTATTATTTATTTTTATTTTAAATACATATTTGTATGTGTGATGTATGTTTTTATCCGTTGAAGACCTATTGCGCCGAAACGTCGTTCTTGTTTGTGTTCTCCACTTGTTACGTGAAGCTTTAACCATACCATTTTTTTTCTTTCTCTCTCTCTCTCTTTCTCTCTCTCTCTCTCTCTCTCTCTCTATACACACACACACACACACACACACACACACACACACACACACACACACACACACACACACACACACACACACACACACACACACACACACACACACACACACACACACACACACACACACACACACACACACACACACACACACACACACACACACACACACACACACACACACACACACACACACACACACACACACACACACACATACATACATATATATGGCCCTTTTCGTCTTGTCAGACGGTCTAGTGGAGGCTATTGTGTATTTTTTTGAGGTTTTGTTTTTGTCCAACAGCTTCTCTCACGGCTAATTCTACCAGTGTTTGACAAACACACACGGCCACAGAATGAACAAGTTAGACCCACTGATCCACAGGGTTTTCCGTTCTTTTTCATGAGTCTCTTCTCATGTAAGTTTTACCTTAGTAAAGTCTCAAATGATGTTATACCATTCCTTATACATGCTCTCCATGGTGTGCGATCACTTGCCAGATGTTCCCAGTCAATTTCACAGATGGAGAAGTCATTCAGAGATGATTTACAGATATATCTATATCCTAGTTTAGGTCTGCCGATTTGTCTTTTTCCGTGTGTTAGTTCACCATATAGTATTTGCCTAGGAATGCGTTTTTCTTTCATTCGCTGGACGCGCCCCATCCATCTTAGTCTTCGACATCTGAGCATCGACATGACTGTTGGGGTCTTAGCACGTTGCAGGACAGTTAAGTTGGTTATTTTGTCCTGCCATTTGATGTGCATTATTCTGCGGAGACATCGCATGTGGAAGACATTTAGACTTTTTTCGAGATTTGAGTATGTTGTTCAGGTTTCAGATCCATATAATAGTGTGCTAGCACACAAGTTTGATATATTAAGAGTTTGGTCTTTAGTGTTAGTTTCGTGTTGTTCCAAGCCCTTTCTGTGAGTTTGCCGAAAGACGTAGCTGCCTTACCAATTCGGCTGTTTATTTCATCATCAAGAGAAGTGGTTTGTGTAAATGTGAATCCTAGATACGTGAATTTCTTCTAGTGGACAATCTTTTAGAGTCATTAATAGAGGTATGATGTCGCCTTGACTTAGTATTACCGTTTTCTGAACACTAATCAACAGGGAAAAAAGGTCACATGCTTTGTCCAGGTTGTTGATCAGCGATTGTAGGGTGGCTTCACTATGAGCGACTAGGGCTGCATCGTCAGCAAATAAATGTTCTTTAAGTAGGGCAACATTTGTTTTTGTTTTTGCTCTTAGTCGTGCTAAGTTGAACAGTGAGCCATCTGATTTTGTGCGAATGTAAACATCTCTTAAGTTGTTATACACACACATATATATATATATATATATATATATATATATATATATATATATAGAGAGAGAGAGAGAGAGGGGGGGAGCAGCGATAGCTCAGTGGTTAGTGAACTGGGCTACAAAGAACAAGGGGTAGGGTTCGATCCCAACCGACGGTTTCCGGGTTCACCCAGCCTTAGATGGGTACCGGATTTTTCTGAGAAAGTAAAGCGGCGGGGGCGTAATACCGACCACATTACCCCGAAAACCATGTGCCGAGGGTCTGTAAAATGTATGGTCACTAACACCATATTACGTTCGCCAGCAGGCCCGGTATTTGATGATGATGAATACCATATTCCCTATACACCATTTGGCGTGACTGGGGTACTTTACTTTAATTATATATATATATATATATATATATATATATATATATATATATATATATATATATATATATATATATATATATATATTTCTCTTCGCTTTTTTGTAAAATGGCTAAAACAATTTTATTAATATTACAATTTACATACGTGACTCCAGCATGCAGACTTAAAGAGAAGAACGCGTCCAGTATGCATCACTCAAAATTAACGTCGTATCATTTGCTTAAACTATGCAAAAACACCATCATCGTCATCATCAAGTACCGGGCCTGCTGGCGTAGGTGATCATGTCTCTCCACAACTTTCGATCTCGACAGTTATTTATTATTTACGTTGTTGATCTTCTGCCAAGCCATTCTCTTAAGCTGTCTGGTATTTTTTCTCTTTGCTTCTCTCTATCTTTTTTTCCCTCAATTTTCCCAGTTGTTACAATATATACCAGTTATTCTCTTCTCATTACATGGCCAAAAAATGATGATTGTTTCTTCCTAATATTGGAAATTAGCTCTATTTTTGCTTTGGCCTCTTTCATAACGTTTTCATTACTCTTCTTAGCTGTCAATGGTATTCTCAATATTCTTCTGTAAAGCCACATTTCTACAGACTCCAGTGATTTTCTTGTCTGTTGTCTTATTGTTCATGATTCACATCCATATGTTATGACTCTACATAACATTTAAGAACTCCTTAGACTTCATAAAAGAACCATTCAAAGTGAGCTATAGTTGTAGAAGAAGAAAACGAAGAAGCAATACCCATCCTCACTTAAACAGTTCCCCTCTACTTCTTCCCAGTCCACATAGTTTAATACAACGATGTTATTTTTGCAGCATGTTTTTAAGTTGTCACATTCTGAGGCCTAGTCTTTCGCAGTTGATCAATTTTCTGTGTCAGCCTATTTTGTCACGGTCACGATGATGAGTTCTCATAGCAACTTCGAACTTAGCGATTCTAAACCTACATTTAAAAAACTAATTTATTTTGTTTACACACACACGCACACTCACATAAACACGAGGGTATGCACACAGTCATATTAACTTTAACCAAAAAAAAAAAAAAAAAAAAAAAAAAAAAAAAAAAAAAAAGTATTGATATATCTCAAGCATGTAATTTTCTTTACTTCATAATTACCATTTAAAAATTACACAAACATGAAGTCACGTTTATCTAGGTAAAAGCCTAGTAGGAAATAAGCCTCTCTTCAATAGCTAAATAATTATTAACCTGCTGTGTTGACAGTCTACTTTATATATATATATATATATATAACTAGTGGGAAAAACAGTGGTATTTACAATCAACACCTAACAGAAGCAGTGTCTGCATGCGCTTTTAGAAATGATACGATGTGTGATGGAGCGGGTACGGGGGTGCCCCAACCACAATGAAACTCATTCCAAGAATAGAATAGAATAGAATAGAATGTCTTCCGGAACTGCCCTCCAGAGGAGAAGCTAGATAAAAACATGACTCAATGACCCTGTATCAGTATCATAGCTGTTATCACGCTGGTTTAGCATCAAAGTCGACGCGAGCTTAATCACAGGGAGACGTACCTGGCTCGTTAGTTGGGAGAAGGTAACAAGAGCGAGAAAGAGCGCTGGTTTCTTTATCACCAAATAGTGTGGCCTAGTGCGGTAAAGTCTAATGCTTCACTCCCATATGACGTTATACTTTACATGACACCCTTACGACATTGTATTTTACCTGACACCCTAATTACATTATATGTAACATGGCATCCATATAGCGTTATGTTACATAATACATCCTTATGACCTTATATGTGACATGACATCCTTATGATATTATGTTACATGAAGCATCCTTTCTACATTATATGTGACATAATATCCTTATGAGATTATATGTTACAAGACATCCTTATAAAAAAATATACGTTACATGACATCCTTACGGCGTTATATGTTGTATGAAGCATTCTTATGACATTATATGTTACATGATATACTTATAACATTATATGTTACATGATATACTTATGACATTATATGTTACATGATATACTTATGACATTATATGTTACATGATATACTTATGACATTATATGTTACATGATATACTTATGACATTATATGTTACATGCGGCATCCTTATGACATTATATATTACATGACACCCTTATGACATATATTACATGACATCCTTGTGCCATTATATGTTATATGACATTCTAATACCATAATTCTAAGAAATGTACATCCTAAGACCATATGAATAATAAACTATATAACAGCGATAAAATTATGCTTCAAACCATCAACACTACTAGTGAAGTTATATGAAAACGAACTATGAAAGGGGATAATAAATAGTTTGTAGATAAATTATCTACAAATATAGCGGATAAATAGAATAATAGTAAGAATTGGATGGAAGGAAAAGAAAACAAACGATGAAGTCTTAAAACAACTAAAAATGAAAAGAGAACTACTAAACACAATTGAAAGAAGACACTTTTATTTTTATTTTGGGCCATGTTAAAAGACACAACAGCCTACTAAAAGTAATCTTGGAGGGGAAAATACAGGGTAAAAGAGACAGAGACAGACCAAGCCTAACATGGACGAGTAACATCACAAGATGGACAAACCAGCCTATGACAACCTGCACTATCAAAGCAAGAGACAGATCAGAATGGCGCTCCATGGTAGCCAACCTTCGTTACGGAGATGGCACTCGATTATGATGATGATGATGATGATGAGATAAATTATTCAAAATATTGATCATTTGCCACTATCTGGTGCACAATTTATTAACAATATCACCGTAGTAATAATCTGCATAATTTAAGCAGAAACGCCCGTTACAAAACTTGGATGCACCATAATGAAACAATGTTCTATATACATACATATTACTGATTATATCTTTTAATAGATAACAGAAATTAATTGTTAAAATATCTGCAGCGAACCGTTATGCTTTGTTTGTCAATGGGCCTTGATATGACGTTAAGAGCGCATAAAATAATTGTGTTGTCATCTGATTTCAGCACGAAATGTTTGTGTTTTGCGTTGCTTTTCCTCTTCATACTAGATTTATTCGCTTGTCAAGAGAACTGTTTCCTAGCTACATATAGATGGAGTAAAATCTTTATCATTTCTGGTTCGTTGATTGTGACGCAAGCTGTCAGCTATGAATCGCTGATTGTTTCTAGCCCACATACTCCATGGGTGGCTTGGACGTAACTTTTATATGAAAGTTGTCCTCGTTTATTTTTATCTTTAAAAAAGAAACAAAGAGAAGATAAGATATACCCATCAGAGAACAGATAGTGTTCTAGTTTCATCCCACTTAGATATGGTATTTTTATTGTAATCACTTGCGCCACAGGGAGAAAGTAAACTATGAAACTAAAATAAACTAGATAAATGTCATAATGTGAGAGGTTAACGTTTACGAGCTTCCATATAATCATAGAAACGGTTAGAAGTCGACCAAAATAGAGGAACGTAACTATGTCTTACTTTATACGAGCTGCAGCAGCAGCTGGCCGGTGAAGACACACGTTAGCACCACAAGTAATTCAGACTCCACTGTATCAAATAACCTGACACGTACGTGTAAACAACTTTCACAAAGTCAGATCAATCCTTCAGCACCCTGTAGAGTACCTTCCACATGCCAGTAGTAAGTCCTACAGCTTCTTTATCGGTTAGAAGTTGTGACAGCGAGTAGTAAAATTAACCGTGAGCTATTTTACTAGACACCAACAGCGTGCAAGAGCACGCAATGTATACATGGACTAGTCAGGGGCGAATACTGTGTTGTGAAAGTTATAGAAACACTCGTAGCTCTAACTTTGGATGCTGTGTGCTTATTCTTTAAAAATTAAATAGCACATGTTGTTGGAATGTAGGCAAGCAAACAGTTTTATGTAACTCGTGGGGCTAATGATATCAGTTTCCCCCTTCCCCCTCCAGCTTTGAACTATTATCTTTTTTTTCTCTCTTTTATTGTTTATGGCGTGTTCGTATACTACATTTGTTCACCGAAATGACATCAGGGAGGGGCAATAACTACTGTGCGGTTAGTTAATATGCAGGAAACACGTCTAACAAATAAATTATTCTATAGTACACTACAAAATGACAGGATAATAACAGGAAAAACGAAAGAAAAGATTCTTCTGTTGCTGCGTTTGGCAGGCGACTACTCCTCATCGTCAAACTCCTTTAGAAGGTCATTAATTGAGCGTGGATAGGCTGTGTTGATGCTTACGTCAAGCTGCTATGTTTTGCACCTTTCACCACAGCAAATCAGACTTCAGTCAGGCATTTTAGGGCACAAACTTGTCTTCACTCTTCAATTCTTAATCCCTTGACCAGTCTGGTTAATCTGTTTCCAAAGTCACTACGGGGTGATAGAGTAGTAGCTTCATGATCTGTTGCTGCTGACTCTGACGCGAACATTGCTACCGCATTCAACTCATTTGTTGTTGGACATCTTGAGCATCATTCAGTGACACAAAATATGTCACAAAACAGCAACAGCTCTTCTGTTGTGGAAAGACAATCACTATTAATTGTTAGTTGGAAGTTTGAAATCTGCTGAGGGTAGAGCAGTCTATAGGAAGAAGAAAAACTAAAAACTGACGCCATCCTGGTGGGATCACTTTGCATGTCAAACTTCAACACAACATCGTCACCTCGACCAATGACAGTTGTTGAGACAGTAGTGGTAATATTAGTAGTATAGCAGAAGGATTTGGCCCGTATTGTGACGCTAAATTAACAAAGATATATATGGCGGCGCGCGGCGCGCATAAAGCGTGCGGCGCAGGGGGAGTTAACTAAAGTTAGTTTAATATAAAACAAAAGACGAAGATATATTTTATTCTTTTATTATCTCAATAGGTGTACAACATTACAAACATATTCAGTACATTGAGTAAATATATAGTACAGGGATAACATTTATTTATAGCTATGTAGTTGGGTGTCTGCTTAGCGTTGTACCATAAATGAAGCATAAGGGTGAAACTGTTAGAGATTCCTGGTTAGTCTAAGCTGGTAGTGTAAAGAGTTAAATATCTAACCGTTAGAGTTAGGGTTAGGGTTAGGTTCACCATTAGGGTTAGGTTCACCGTTAGGGTTAGGGTTAGGTTCACCGTTAGGGTTAGGGTTAGGTTCACCGTTAGTGTTAGGGTTAGGGTTAGGTTCACCGTTAGGGTTAGGGTAAGGGTTAGGGGTAGGTTCACCATTAGGGTTAGGGTTAGGTTAACCGTTAGGGTTAGGGTTAGGTTCACCGTTAGGGTTAGGGTTAGGGTTAGGTTCACCATTAGGGATAGGGTTAGGGCGTTTTGGTGTATGCTTTAACACCTTTACAGTTTATACAGTCTGTCTTGCTAATATGCGCATCGCAAAACTCGGCAGGAAACCAGTCTTTATATACACTATTAAACTCATCCCGCAGACCTGACTTAACTATGTCCTCTAACTTAGGGGCGCTTAAGGCTAAGTATAAACTATCAGTATCTGTTTCACATAACTGAAAGTCGGACCTATCTACAAACTTATCTAAGAACTCAAAATAAAAATCTAACATACGAAGTTTCGCATATTGATACACGAAGAAACCGATTTGTAGGGGTAAGTCCCAAACAGTTTTCTTTTTCTCCATCTCAATTTCGAAAAGATCCACACCTATTTCAGTCATCTTTTAAACCGGGAACTGTTTATCATTTTCTAGACTTCTCTGTATCTCTCTCTCTCTCTCTCGCTCTCTCTCTCTCTCTCTCTCTCTCTCTTCTAACCCCTACTAGACTTCTTTCCTACCATTCGTACTTTATATACATCACCATTAATACAACAACAAAAAGCTAGTAGTATGGGTGGCAGTGAACCCATCCTAAAAGTGCATGTGCATGCACCGAAAGACAATAGATTTGGCACCAAAACCGCACGAGAAGTAGTATATTCGGGTAGTGTTCACAGCCACCCATACTACTAGCTTTTTGTTGTTTTTTTGTTGGAATTTGATATGTAGGGGTGTCAAATATTATGTGGGAGGTATGCCTTGAGGTCATATTTCAATATTTTATCGATTTCAGGGGCGTAACCCTCAAAAATGTTAAGGGGGGTAACAATTTAAAAAGTGATTTTTGAGTTAATTTTTGGTGTGGGGATGTCTAAAATAAAGTTTTAGGTAAGCCTACGTGATAAATTTACGATTTTTATCGATTCCATGGCGTAACCCTCAAAAATGGTAAGGGGGTAACAATTTCAAAAGTGATTTTTAAGTTAATTTTTGGTGTGGGGATGTCTAAAATAAAGTTTAGGGTATGCCTAGAGTGAAAATTTACGATTTTTTTTACCGATTTCATGGGCGTAACCCTCAAAAATGGTCCGTGGGTAAAATCCTAAAAGTGGTTTTTAATGTAAATCTTTGTTATGGGGATGTCTAAAATAAAGTTTGGGGTATGCCTAGAGTGAAAATTTACGATTTTTACCGATTTCATGGGCGTAACCCTCAAAAAATGATAAGGGGGTAAAATCCTAAAAGTGGTTTTTAATGTAAATTTTTGCAATGGGGATGTCTAAAATAGAGTTTGGGGTATGCCTAGAGTGAAAATGTACGATTTTTACCGATTTCATGGGCGTATCCCTAAAAAATGATCAGGGGGTAAACTCATAAAATTGCCATCATACGTCAAAATCTTTTTAGTAACACATCCGGTAATGCCTCAGAGGTCAGTTCTATTTTTAGTAACACCTCTAGGGTTTCAAGTGTATATATCTGAGAAGCTGGTAATCAGACATACGCTTACAGTTGTTGACGATGGATGTGTCTCGTACCTTCAAACACATAAAAGTAAGTGTTATCTTAGATCTTTAATGTTATAGTATGTTACTTTAGTAACCTATTTTCGAAAAGTTGGTTTTTTTAGTATCCACGTGTTATTTGTGTAACCTAAAATTATAGTCATCATCTAGTTTAAGACATAGAGAGGCACAGGGGCTGCGTTACTTTCACACACAAGCTCAAATAACGCGACAGGGTTAGACAAACCCTTGTTAGTTAACAACAGAAATGACTTTGAAACGTTTATCGATAGATTAAATGAAAGTGATATATTAGGTTATACAGACAAAAATAGGGAGACAATCAAATACACATTGGAAGCCTTAGTCAGTACGAGTGTTTTTCAGCCTTTGCTTCCTATTTTTCTGTCCTTGCCTCTTAGGTTTCTGCCATTGCCTCCTAGGTTTCTGTCCTTGCCTCCTAGGTTTCTGTCCTTGCCTCCTAGGTTTCTGCCCTTGCCTCCTAGGTTTCTGACCTTGCCTCCTAGGTTTCTGTCTTTGCCTCTTAGGTTTCTGCCCTTGCCTCTTAGGTTTCTGCCCTTGCCTCCTAGGTTTCTGACCTTGCTTCCTAGGTTTCTGACCTTGCCTCCTAGGTTTCTGTCCTTGCCTCCTAGGTTTCTGTCCTTGCCTCCTAGGTTTCTGCCCTTGCCTCCTAGGTTTCTGACCTTGCCTCCTAGGTTTCTGTCTTTGCCTCTTAGGTTTCTGCCCTTGCCTCTTAGGTTTCTGCCCTTGCCTCCTAGGTTTCTGCCCTTGCCTCTTAGGTTTCTGTCCTTGCCTCCTAGGTTTCTGCCCTTGTCTCCTAGGTTTCTGTCCTTGCCTCCTAGGTTTCTGCCCTTGCCTCCTAGGTTTCTGACCTTGCCTCCTAGGTTTCTGACCTTGCCTCCTAGGTTTCTGTCTTTACCTCTTAGGTTTCTGCCTTGCCTAATAAGTTTCTGCCCTTGCCTCCTAGGTTTCTGACCTTGCCTCCTAGGTTTCTGTCTTTGCCTCTTAGATTTCTGCCCTTGCCTCCTAGGTTTCTGCCCGTGCCTCCTAGGTTTCTGCCCTTGCCTCCTAGGTTTCTGACCTTGCCTCCTAGGTTTCTGACCTTGCCTCCTAGGTTTCTGCCTACATTTGTGTGTTCTGGTGGTAAAATCTTAGTGATTTGGTCTAACATTTTGGACCTTGAATATAACTTCCTGCTCGTTGTATCCAACTATTTATAACTGTCATGGAACTCCTGGTATTGCATCAGGGGTAAAAACGCGTTCAAGTAACCCGCCACTTGTATTATTTCCCCCACCATTGACCCACTAGGTGGATTGTATCAGGGGCAGAATCGCTTTAAAGTAACCCATGCATCAGACTCGACAGCACTTGAAGCTGAAAATGAGGTCAGTTATCACGATAACAGTAATCCTTTTCTCTGATTAGTTAATCCAAAGGTCAGTCATTTCGTTGATGGGTGTCCGATAGAAGTCCTCTCTCTGATGGGTTAACCTAGATGTTAGTCGAGGGTGGAATAGTGTCGTCCAACTTTTATTTACTAGATTATATTTAAACTAGTCGGATGTGAGACTTCGTGTTATAAGCGCGCTTGATTCACGGAAGTTTATTTTCATAGTACTGTTCAGTCTAGCGGTCTGTGTTGTAGTGGAATATTTTACGGTGTAAGTTGAATTTTTTTTCTGTTTTTCTCTTATCTCATAACGATGTGATAGGTTATCATTAAAGGAATTTCAGTTGTATTAATGGTGATGTATATAAAGTACGAATGGTAGGAAAGAAGTCTAGTAGGGGTTAGAGAGAGAGAGAGAGAGAGAGAGAGAGAGAGAGAGAGAGAGAGAGAGAGAGATACAGAGAAGTCTAGAAAATGATAAACAGTTCCCGGTTTAAAAAGATGACTGAAATAGGTGTGGATCTTTTCGAAATTGAGATGGAGAAAAAGAAAACTGTTTGGGACTTACCCCTACAAATCGGTTTCTTCGTGTATCAATATGCGAAACTTCGTATGTTAGATTTTTATTTTGAGTTCTTAGATAAGTTTGTAGATAGGTCCGACTTTCAGTTATGTGAAACAGATACTGATAGTTTATACTTAGCCTTAAGCGCCCCTAAGTTAGAGGACATAGTTAAGTCAGGTCTGCGGGATGAGTTTAATAGTGTATATAAAGACTGGTTTCCTGCCGAGTTTTGCGATGCGCATATTAGCAAGACAGACTGTATAAACTGTAAAGGTGTTAAAGCATACACCAAAACGCCCTAACCCTATCCCTAATGGTGAACCTAACCCTAACCCTAACGGTGAACCTAACCCTAACCCTAACCCTAACGGTTAACCTAACCCTAACCCTAACCCTAATGGTGAACCTACCCCTAACCCTTACCCTAACCCTAACGGTGAACCTAACCCTAACACTAACGGTGAACCTAACCCTAACCCTAACGGTGAACCTAACCCTAACCTAACGGTGAACCTAACCCTAACCCTAATGGTGAACCTACCCCTAACCCTTACCCTAACCCTAACGGTGAACCTAACCCTAACCCTAACACTAACGGTGAACCTAACCCTAACGGTGAACCTAACCATAACCCTAATGGTGAACCTAACCCTAACCCTAACTCTAACGGTTAGATATTTAACTCTTTACACTACCAGCTTAGACTAACCAGGAATCTCTAACAGTTTCACCCTTATGCTTCATTTATGGTACAACGCTAAGCAGACACCCAACTACATAGCTATAAATAAATGTTATCCCTGTACTATATATTTACTCAATGTACTGAATATGTTTGTAATGTTGTACACCTATTGAGATAATAAAAGAATAAAATATATCTTCGTCTTTTGTTTTATATTGATTGTTTTTCATTGATGTTGTATAATCTACTAACCTATCACTATCGATTAAGTACATCAAGAACTCCAAAGTCAGCACACACCAGACATAAACAGGTCACTTCCGGGGTCACCGGGACCAGAGGTCAACATCCGGACACGAAATGTCATGGTTAACTCCCCCTGCGCCGCACGCTTTATGCGCGCCGCCTATATATCTTTGTTAATTTAGCGCCACAATACGGGCCAAATCCTTCCTGCTATACTACTAATATTCACTTTTTGAGTTGTATAGATATCATGAAGCAACATACGTCATTATGACCGCCCTGCATAAAACAAAAGAAAGAGCATCAGTCCCCGGTCACTCTGTTGTTCCTCGACTCTGAGGAGACAGAAAGTACAAGCTGCTATGTTTTATGTGTACTCAAAGTACAAAGTACTTTGAATAGCATGTTCTAAAAACATGAAGGCATTTTGCAAATAACCAAAGGATAGAATTGCTATAAGTTAAGCCAATCTCACAAATAGTTGTATTTAAAGTATCACCACGTAACTCTGGCTTTACTCAGGTTTATTCATGAGCAGAATATTCTACTCCAATAACGTAGATTTTTCGTAATGTTTTCTGTATACTTTTTACTATTATTTTATAAAACTCAGTCAATATGCATTAACGTCTGAACTGAATGTTCGTACAAATGAATGTGATTGTGGAAGCTTTTATAATTAAGATGTTGCTCAGAGTGGGCAGAAGTGAGTCATTTCTGTACAAAATGATTGATGAATGAGATATTATGAGACCTGAAGTTGTTTTATCCATCAGAAAGGCAAATACCAAGTTTATCAGCTTTGGTGGATTTTATAGTTGATTCTTTGTTGTTGTTGCGTTCACCAGCTGTCAGCTCTGGCGAAGTCCCCAGAGACTAGTAACTGAAGTTTGCGTGTTAATCTGTTTTTCCCTGGCAACGGTGTACATAGGAGTACCTCGTAGCACAGACGGATAACTCCGTCTTCAGGGGTGCTCATATTTTTTCCATCGATGAGTAATTGACGTTTCAAGCCGCGCCTCGCTGATGAGACCAGGGGTGGTTATCGCAGAGAGATTTCACAAATAAAAATCCCAACTGATGCAGCTAGGATTTGAATTCACAACCTCTCTGTCTCGAGTTCGGCGTCTTGCCTCGAGACCAACCAGTCCCCTTATAGTTGATTAAACAGTGCACAAATATAGGAGCGTCTATTTGTTGTACGCATCTTCTTGATAAAACGTCATTGTGACTACATCTCGATCGGCTGTCAGTATCATCATAAACATCGTAAACATGTTCTTCTCTCAATGGCTGGGGGAGGGAAGGAGATTAGCCATTCAGAAGCTGTTCGTAGAATCAGGACAGATATTCCTCTCTTTGGGTTGGACTGATCATTTTAGCCCGCAGTAACAGGCTTCATGGGTAAAAATAATGATGGAGGGGAGCAGTTGTGTATCTTCGGTTACCAGGCCCCGAACAAGGCAACTTAATGCCTCTATAAACAGTTATGTGTGGAAGGACGATGGATCGCGCAGACATTCTAAAAGCCTCACGAAACCGAAAGAAAAAAACGACTAACAAATGATCCTGAATCCGCAACTATTAAAAGACCGCACGAATATGATGTCACGGTGGGAGATGCCAGATGGGGAGCTCTTTGCAGAAATCCAAAGAAGACGTATCAACCAACACACACCGATGTCGTTAGTCGCTACACACTCAAGAAAATATTATGGAAGAGATCTCAGCAATTATGGGCCTACCCATTGAGCAAAGGTGACCTGTCTACAATTCTAAAATAAAATTTAAACTAAACTAATCAGTTTATTTATTGCTACTTTCTCTTGTGCCACAAGGAATGTGACTGGAGGAGCCGTCCATCAGGCCCCCGCCTCCACATTAAGCAACCGGACGGAAGTGTAAACAACTCACTCCAGATTAAGAGATATAACACATTTGTACACTCTGGCGTTAGGCAGGTAACTACTGATATATCACATACATACATACATATATATATATATATATATATATATATATATATATATATATATATATATATCCATAAATATACATATACATACACAAGTGGAAAGTTAAATACATAACAAGCATGGAGGAACACATTCATTGCAGTGAACTTCAATAAACAGATTGAAGATTGGAGCACGTGACTGCGGATCTAATAAACCCGACGCATAAACACACACACGCACACACACTCACACATACAAACACACATATTAAGCGCCGATAGCTTATTTATAAACAAGCTTGAGATACGCAGAACTAATTAAAGAGCAAACAGATAGTCTCAAAGCAAATCTTCAAAGATCTATATAAGCTTAGTGTAATCGTTCACATAAAAAACGTGTACAGCTCATAACAATAGTATATTTATATAATATAATTGGGAGCCGCGATTGCTCAGTGGTTAGTGAACTGGACTACAAAGGACAAGGGGTAGGGTTCGATCCCAACCGACGGCTTCCGGGTTCACCCAGCCTTAAATGGGTACCCGATTTTTTCTGGGAAAGTAAAGCAGCGCGGGCGTAATACCGACCACATTACCCCAACAATCTTGTGCTGAAGGTCTGTAAAATATAGGGTCACTAACACCATATTTCCCAATACATCACTTGGCATGACGGGGGTACTTAACTTCTTTTACTATATAATATAATTACGATTTATTTTTGAAAAAAAAAAAGTTTTGTTTATACAATACTATACTACCTAATTCTTTGCATTGAAATAATTTTAGTTGCATTTTACACGAAACAAGATTTCCGTTCCAATATGTATTATATGAGTGTGTAGGGATGATAGGTCTCAGTTCAAACTAAACTTGTAAGCAAAAATTATTTTAACAAACCACGTATTTCAAAACATAAATATCAGAGTATGTCCAGTTTTTTTTCAAATATAAATTTTAAGTCATATGTATTATTTATACTCATCTTTAAAATAGGAGCCGTGATAACTCAGTGGTTAGTGAACCGGACTACAAAGGACAAGAGGTAGGATTCGATCCCAACCGACGGCCTCCAGGTTCACCCAGCCTTTAGTGGGTACCGGATTTTTTTCTGGGAAAGTAAAGTGGCACGGACGTAATACCAACCACACTACCCTAAAAATAATGTGCCAAAGGTCTGTAAAATTGATGGTCACTGACACCATATTCCCTATACGTCACTTGGCGAGACGGGGGCACTTTACTTTTTTTACCTTACTTCTTCAAAACAGCATTCCAGAAAATGACAAACATCTTGTGCAGCAAGTTTGTGCCAAAAGAAGTGAGAAAGAGAATTAATCAATGCGTTATAGAGCAAAGTGTGACCTATGCATACGCATCATGGAAAAAAAAAAGATTAGATGCTTCAGAATGGGATTTCTCAGAAGAGTGTTGAGAGTTCTCTCGACAGCTAAAAAGACCAACAAGTAAATTCCCAAAGAAGCCAAAACAAAATGAGAACTCTTAAAAATGTGAGAATGAAACAATGACATTTTTAAAAATATTGAGAAGAGGAAAGTTAAAATACTTAGTTACTGCTGGCAAAATACAGGGAGAGAGAGATCGCTGACGATAAAGAGAGAAATTACTAGATAGCTTTGGTGTCGTGACACGGTTATCAGGCAACAACATAATTGATACGATGAACTATGGACAGAGAATTGTGAAAGGATATGGTCGCATATGTCGACCGGTACGACACATGATGATGATGATATTTTTCTTTAAAATGCTACGCCTATCTTAAAACATCCATTCAGATACCAATACCTTGAATATTTTTTAACTTTGTGGAGAATTTTGCTCAAATTCTCGGTTGAAATAACAACAATAGAAAGTGCACTTTGCAAAATACACCTAGATTCTTAAAGCTATAGCCAAAAAAAAAAATAACATCGATACATTTTTTCTCAGATTAAAAATCAACAAGTTATTCATCAAGAAATGTCATCTCAATATTACCAACTAATCAACCAGTTGTCCGCTTACCAAGAGGCGGAAATTGCTTTAAAATTGATTTCTGTGCAAGTTGGAGAACAAGACAATGACAAGACTGATACGCTGTCTAAACGACGAGCATCATTACTTCAGACACCAAGGCCCTAGTTTCAAAACAGATCCTTGGAAGAAACTACCAACAGGAATGACTGAACCTTCGAACCATTGTTACACGTGACCTCTCTATACAAAACCGAATGAAAGCCAGAGCCACATAACCCAATCAAACAACTAATAAAAATGGACAAAAGTTAGATCTTTCAGCTCTGAACAGGAAATATCTATTAATCAGCATCTCAACAGATTAAACACTTTCTTGAACCAAACAACACAGAAGAAAATCACTGGAAGCTGTAGAATTATGGTTTTACAGAAGAATGTTGAGAACACCATGGACATCTAAAAAGAATAATGAAAACGCTCTGAAAAAGGCCAAAGCAAAAGAAGAGCTCATTTCCAATATTAGGAAGTTGCAATCATAATTTTGTTGGCCATATAATGAGAAGGGAACAACTGGAATATATTGTAACAACTTGGAAAATTGAGGAACGAAGAGGTAGAGGGAAGCGAAGAGAAAAGATACCAGACAACTTACGAGAATGGCTTGGCAGAAGGTCAACAACAAAAATGATTTTTTTTTTAAACTGTCGAGATCGAGAGTTGTGGAGAGACATGATTACCTACGCCAGCAAACATGGTACTTGATGATAATGATGAGTCAAACTGCGATCACTGTAACCACCCTAATGAAACAATGGACTCCCTGTTGTTACACTTCTCCCACCAAAGGGAATTGCTATGCCAGGAACTTCAAACAATTAACAAATACGCTCTTCTTACCAGCAGAACAAACCAGGCACCTTTGTACGGGTGGCGTGTCTTATAAAGAACAACCAGCTCACCGCTAAAAGCGATTAAGTCAAGTCAAGTCACCATGTCCGCTGATTAAGGTGATCATGCTTCTCAGCTCTACATTTTCTGCCTCTCCAATTTATCAATCTAGCTGTTTATTTCATACCTTGTTGCTTTCTTGAGCTTACTGGTATCTTTCTATTTCTATCTTTTCTAACTTCAATGTTTCATCACGCCACAATGTGTCCTCTGTGTTCCTTTTTTACTACATGGCAATAAGAAGAGGAAGTAGAAGCAGAAGTAGAATAAGAATGATTATTGTTTCACGAAATAAATGTTGACAGTAAGTAAGCATTGAAGAATGGCGAAGACCATATACTGACAACAAAAAGCATAATGACAACCAGTTGGAAATGTTTCAGCAGATAAAACAAGGGCGTTGGACAGAGTATGAGCCATTACCAATTTGATCTAATCCATATAGTTGGATCAATAGATCTACAAAGTTTATACTCGGAATATCAATCTAATAATATAAAGAACATGACATACACACATTTGTATAAGTAATGAGTGTTTAATTGCTAAGGGTAAAAAAGAAAAACAGGAAATGCTGATACTGTAGTTTTGGAATGCAGATATAAAGGCATTAGACCCAGCAACAAAGACGATAGAAGTACTATTCATCTAAAGACAAGAAATTCTCTGAAGTGCACTGTTTAGTTAAAATTGGTAGTATAATAAGTTAACGAATTCAAATACCAGTCAATGTGTATTGTGTAGCGCCGGATGGTAGATACATATCTAAGTATGTGTGTAGCACCAGCTGGCAGATGAACAGCAGACGTATACAGTTTTGTTGATACCTTTTGTAGAGGTAAAATCGATAAAGAAATAAACACAATGCAATAAGACACATCAAATATTGGGAGATCTATCTATCCCCTACACTTCAACACAAAGCAATACTTATTACCACCAAGAAACATCTTATACAGTGTATATTCATTCCAACATTGTGCTACAAATGCCAAACATTGCCACTTATTCTAAGCATAAAAGAGAGCTTGTCATTATAGAGATGCAATGTCTGATAAAAGCGCTTGAAGTAACCAGAATGGATAGAATCGGAAATGATACTATAATAGAAAAAGTAGAAACAAATCCTAAACTATACACAGAAACGGCAAATTAACTGGGTTGTCCATCTAGAAAGTAAATCGTGTGATTCCTTACCATAAAAAGCTTATATTAACAGAGGAAAAGGGAAAAGAACAAGTGGTAGACCCGAACTAAGATGGGCAGACAACATCCACGAAACGCAACAACATCAATTGACAATGAGTGAAACCGCCAAAAGGGCGAGAATCAGAATCTGTATTTGTATCTCCCTCAACACCCGAATGGGTACAAGAGAAAGTGAAGAAAGAAAAAAGAAAGATACCTGATCACATACGCCGGCAGACCTGCTACTTTTTGAAGACATGAATATGGTTTTTAGCACAATATTTTCATGCACATTTTTTTCTTTATAATGTGCTGCTTAGATCTATTATTTAATTATAACAGACACTGCAGGTGGGTTTTATGTTAACATAAGCATAGAACGTAAAACAAAATAATGCTACCTTCAATGTGAGCAACAACGCAAGCACACGATTGACCGGCCTAAACAGATCAAATTAACAAGTTAATGTAACGGCGGCTATACACAGCACGCACGCACGCACACACGCAAAACATAAATGGCGCAGGCATCCACGTTTTACTCTATGAACGGAATGCAAGTCCCACTTTTCCTGAACGTTCACTGTGGGAGTCGGTGGTTCGGGCAAAGCCATCAAACGTTTTCAAACGCAGACTTAACCAGGACCACAAAAAATGTATAAATTTCACCGCTTACGCACTTAACAAAGAGCTGTGCCAGAAACGTAAACATTATTTAGATATAGACGCAGGAGTTCGTTTATCAATAGATTTTTAGTTGATTTCTTGATTTGACCAAATCCTCTTAGACATTCAAATCTTTGTTTACATTAAAGCATATCTCTTTAATCTATTTTATTTGAATGACCACGCCAGGTAAGAAAGAAAATATAATCATTCAGGAAAATAAGACAAAAAGAGAGATAAAAAGAACACGATGTGGTGTGCATGTAAAATTGTAAGATACAAGGTATAAATATTTATAAGCATGACAGTTTAAGAAAGAAAGAAAGAGAAAGAAAGAAAGAAAGAAAGAAAGAAAGAAAGAAAGAAAGAAAGAAAGAAAGAAAGAAAGAAGAATGTGGACGACAGTTCTTCTCCTTTGACTTTTGCGTTCGTTCAACGACTTTTCTTCGTTATCCGCCCCTTATATGCAGCTAAATAGACCTAGATATCTTGTATCGCCTTCTACAGTTACAGCAAGCTGCAATAGTTTTGCGATTTGCCTTCCCGTATCGATACTCATCATCATCATCAAGTACCGGGCCTGCTGGCGTAGGTGATCATGTCTTTCCACAACTTTCGATCTCGACAGTTATTTATCATTTCTGTTGTTGACCTTCTGCCAATCCATTCTTTTAAGCTGTCTGGTATTTTTTCTCTTTGCTTCTCTCTATCACTTCGTCCCTCAATTTTTACAGTTGTTACAATATATTCCAGCTGTTTTCTTCTCATTACACAGTCAAAAAATGATGATTGTTTCTTCCTAATATTGGAAATTAGCTCTCTTTTTGCTTTGACCTCTTTCAGAACATTTTCATTACTCTTCTTAGCTGTCCATGGTATTCTCAATATTCTTCTGTAAAACCACATTTCTACAGACTTCAGTGATTTTCTTGTCTGGTGTCATATTGTCCATGATTCACATCCATATGTTAAGACTGGTTCTACATAACATTTAAGAACGTGACGATTCATGATTGTACAAAGAAATTACGACGGTAGTTTTCTATTGCCTTTCGTCTGTTTGTTTACGGTTGGCTTCGCTAGCCTTTGACTAAAAAGTCTCACCCACAAGGCAGTGGGGTTTTTTTACTTCGGGGTACCCTCCCTTAGTCTTTTACTCTACCGAGCTTACCTGCAAGGCAGCAGGGCAACCACAGGTTGTACTGTTTACTGCATACAGTAGCAGGTAAAATTACCCGACCTGGACATGGATATCGTATCGATACTAGCTTGACTATACTAGTTAGTCTGATTTAAACCCATCACAAAGAGGTTGAATATGATCTTGGTCAGTTTTAGTTCACAGATCCTGACGTAAGCAGTCAACTATGTGATTTGTAGTGCATTTAAAGGCCACTCGCTTTCAGCCAGGGTGTTCAATAGTACTCTCAACTATGTATGGTAAATAAAATGGTATATAGACTGGTTTTGTGTGCTGAAATTATTGCTGACTAGAATAAAATAATGTCGCCGAGAAGGCGTCAACAGTAAATTGGCAAGATTATATCATTAAAAGGCGAAGACTGTCAAAGAAATAACTCTCGAAGGTCCGCCCCTGAATGTTAATGACAAAGTTAACCTCTTCACCCGGAAACAAAAATCCATAAAGAGTGTAGGAAAGGGAAAAAAGGAGAGAGAAAGAGTGAGAGAGAGAGAGAGAGAGTGTGTGTGTGTGAGAGTGAGAGAGAGAGTGTGTGTGTGTTTGTGAGAGAGAGAGTGAGAGAGAGTGTGTGTGTGTTATCGGCAGCTTCTGCTTTCGTCTGCGTACGCCCAATCCGGCTAAATGGGCTTTGTTGTTAAGAGCAAACAAGATATGGTACGTATCGTGACGTATATCTGACTCATACACATTTTCTTTGTTTTCCCCGCTTCCCTCAGCCTTAAAAAAAAAAAGATATTGTCTTCATATCTGACATACAATTATATAAACATAAATACATATCGTATCTGGCTCATATCACATTATCTTTGTTTTCCCGCTTCCCTCATCCTATATATATATATATATATATATATATATATGTATGTATAAATGTGTATGTATTGATTTTATATGTGACATACAATCATATAAACATAAATAGGTAGTATATCTATTTCTTCTTCATCCCTTGTGTAATAGCTGATTTCTCTGCAGTGTTTTGCACCTTATAATGCAACGCATAATACTATATTATGCATTTGTTACAGCTTGCATCCATGGCCTTAGCTCATATTTTACCTTCATACAAGGCAACTGTTGTTTGTAATCAAATTTGTATCTTCTAGCAAAGCAATTGATCAGACAAATGAGCTTTTTTCCCATCATGGGTTTATAGGTGGATTGTGTGCTAAGAATTGTTTCTTCCCATTGTTTTTTACATCTGAATAATATAGGACAAATATATGAAATACCGTAACACGTGTAGAATGTGGCCATTAGATATTCTATTTATATATTGTCCTTTCGAGCCGAAGACGGCACATAGGGCAGAATTACAATCTCAAAAACAGAAACCTTGCGTGCCAAAATGGCACATATTGCAGAGATCTTCTTCTTTCCTTCCTCATCTGCCTTTCAGCGTCGAGGGGAGATATAATTTGCGGTCTTTTGCTCTTCTGTTCGCCTCTGCTGCTGTTATGTTTCCTAGTGCTTCTAATATTCCATCGATCCATCTTTTTCGTGGTCGACCCTTGGGTCTGTTGTTCTCACAACGTTTGTTGAAGGCTCGTTGTGTTGTGTTTTGTTCTTTCTGCCTTGTCACGTGGCCGAACCATTTTATTTGTTGTTTCCTTATATATTCTATGGCTGGGGCTATTCCTAGCTTTTTTCTCAGTTCTACATTTCTGATCTTATCTCTCAGACTGTTTCCTGTCATTCGTCTAACACATTTCATCTCTGTAGAGGTTATTTTTCTTATTGTTCTTGCATCTAGAGTCCAGGTCTGGCATTGGTAGCACAACGTTGGAATGAAGATTGTATTGTAGAGTGCTCGTTTTGCCTCCAGAGTTATTTCCTTGTTGGACAATAGTGGTGATAACTGTCCGATGATTTGACAAGCTTTGTTGCATCTTGATTCTATCTCTGCTGTTTGGGAATTGTCGTTTGTCATTAGACTTCCTAGGTATTTGAATTCCTCTACTTGTTTTAGTTGTCTGCCTTCTATAGTTACGTTGATGTTCTGTTTATTTTTGGCGACATTCATGACTTCTGTTTTGTTGATGTTGATTTTCATGTTGTATTTTGTTCCTAAGATGTTGAGTTTGTTTAAGTGTTCTTGTAGGTCTTCTATTGTTTCATGTATTAGTGCCTGGTCGTCTGCAAATAGAAGCTCGTTGATCTCCTCTGTCTCTGATGGGTTGGCTAGCTTGCATATATGGTCCATGTATGTAATAAACAGTAGGGGGGATAGTACGCACCCCTGTCTTACACCTGATCTAACTTCGACTTTGCAGAGATAACTGCTTCTAAAATCTATGGTTCTGTTTCCATAACAATACTTTTTACAATGACGGCTTGTCAAGCCATCGATCAACCTCATCAACCTCCTTGGTCGCCTCTTACAACATGCCTAGAAGGTCACAGTGTCACTATTCTTTACTTGCGCGTAATGAGGCCCAGGTAACACAAGGGAGATAATATTACACTCAATTAAATGTTTATTTTGTAAATAATATTTATATAAGATATTCACTGACAACCAGCCAAAAAAAAAAAATGAAAACACACACACACTCACTCACTCACTCACTCACTCACTCACTCACACTCTCTCTCTCTCTCTCTCTCTCTCTCACACACACACTCTTCAATAATTCGATCCTGCCAACGCATTGAAGAGAGGACATTATGTTTATGTTAATTAGCGGCAGACAGTTTAATCAGATGACGTGTCGACAATAGTTTCTTCATCGTTGAGTCTAAGCCATGGTCTGACTACACACAGGTAATTTCATTGTTTTCTATTTTGTTTGCTTCTTTCTTTCACGGCCTGGTTCCAAGTATGAACGACAACATTCCTTATGGGCGGTCAAATTACCCGGGAGATGGTGCGCAGAACACGACTCTGAAATTAACATTTTTTGTCGTTGACAAGAACGGGGAGATGCAAACATTAGGACTTGTTAGGTAACAATAAAGTAATCGTCACCATTTAGAGTTAACGGCAACAAAATGCATAAAATGCACTTGCTTCCTGACCACGTCACAGCAAACACCGCTGTTTCTTTTCATTCATTAAAAAAAAAAGAAGTAAAGTGTCCCGTCACGCCAAGTGACGTATAGGGAATATAGTGTTAATGACCACAATTTTTACAGACATTCGGCACATGATTTTGATGGCACTGTAGTCGATATTACGCCAGCGCCGCTTTAATTTCCAAGAAAGAAAAAATCCGATTGAAGGGAGGGTGAACCTGGAAGCAGTCGATTCTTGTTCTTTGTAGTTCGGTTCACTATCCACTGAGCTGTCGCGGCTCCCTTCTTGTCATTTATATTTATAATATTTTTCTTTTTTTCTGATATTTCATAATCTGGTCACTGTCTTCTTTTCATTCTTCTTTTTAGCTCCTTGCGGAGCATATGTCTGCAAAAAACCCTTTCCAAGCTGTTATGTTTCTTCCCAGCTCCCTATGGAGCATATGTCTGCAAAAAACCCTTTCCAAGCTGTTATGTTTCTTCCCAGCTCCCTATGGAGCATGTCTGCCAAAAACCCTTTCCAAGTCGCTATGTTTCTCCCAGCTCCCTATGGAGCATATGTCTGCAAAAAACCCTTTCCAAGCCGCTATGTTTCTCCCAGCTCCCTATGGAGCATATGTCTGCAAAAAAACCCTTTCCAAGCCGCTATGTTTCTCCCAGCTCCCTATGGAGCATATGTCTGCAAAAAACCCTTTCCAAGCCGCGATGTTTCTCCCAGCTCCCTATGGAGCATATGTCTGCAAAAAACCCTTTCCAAGCCGCTATGTTTCTCCCAGCTCCCTATGGAGCATATGTCTGCAAAAAACCCTTTCCAAGCCGCTATGTTTCTCCCAGCTCCCTATGGAGCATATGTCTGCAAAAAACCCTTTCCAAGCCGCTATGTTTCTCCCAGCTCCCTATGGAGCATATGTCTGCAAAAAACCCTTTCCAAGCTGTTATGTTTCTTCCAGCTCCCTATGGAGCATATGTTTGCAAAAAAACCCTTTCCAAGCCATTATGTTTTCCCCATCCTCTTCATCTCTGCTTCAAATTGTCTCCTTCCTAATATTTTGGTCTTGCTCTTTGTCTCTTCCACTGCGGATTTAAAAAAAAAGACCTGTCATGGTCAAGTTTAAAGATGGAATATCCAGTGAAAAATTAAATCTAAATAAATTCCTACAATTGCAGCTGAAAACTGACTATCATTACATCTGACAATGAAAATTGAATAGCTATTATGAAAAAGGGCAATCACTCCTAATGTTTATGTTGTTTCAGTTGGCGTCGGCTAGACGGTGGTTCGACGCTAGGGTACGTCTGGTATTACAAGTGATAACGGTGATTGTAGAGCACAGCAGTCTCAGCCACATATATATGGTAATAAACATGATCTGATATTGAAGGAAAACTGAAGAAAATAACTATGAAAAGCTTGAGATTCTTCTATAATATTAAAAATGCCTGGAGGACGCAAATCAAAAGTATAAATTACAAAGCACGTCTGGCAACTACTCGACGGTTATTGGTCATCATATAAATAACTGCAGTGTCCCTGAACAAGGCCGATTAAAGGTATTGGGACCAAAAATAAAAACCTTTTTAGAGAGGAACGTATAAGCAATGTCCACTTGCCAAACTTTGATATCATACATACCCGCCTTTAGCATGTCATTCTAAGACAACATTGACTCTATAGTTATATCTATCTTCTTCTTCTTTTTTCCTTCCTCATCTGGCTTTCAGCGGTTATGGGAGATATAATAATTTGAGGTCTTTTGCTCTACTGTTTGCTTCTGATGCTGTTATGTTTCCTAGTGTTTCTAATATTCCATCGATCCATCTTGTTCGTGCTCGACCCTTGGGTCTGGTGTTCTCGCAACACTTATTGAAGGCTCGTTGAGTTACATCTATACACACAACAGATAAAACGGTACTAATAATCGCTTGCAATGTAGGGCTAATATAGTTATGTATGATGTTATCATAAATACATTATATTTACTTTGTATAGTGCTGGTTCTTATCTTAAAATATTTCAGTTTCTACAGAGATAAACAGAAATGTGCAGAAAGAATTAGCGTTTCAGTTTTTTTAAAAATAATAAATAAATTTATATATAATATATACATATCATCATCATCATGTGCCATACCGGTTGGCGTAGGCGATCATGTCCTTCCACAATATTCTATCTACAGTGTATCGTATCAGTTCTGTTGTTGCTTGTTTTCCATGCCATGACACCAAGCTATCCAGTATTTTCTCTCTTTGTCGTCCACGATCTCTCTTTCCTTTTATTTTGCCAATTATAAAGTTATAGTTATATATATATATATATATATATATATATATATATATATATATATATATATATATATATATATATATAGAGAGCCTTCATAATTTTAAACTAATTAGTTTAACTGGATCTATATAGTTACAATTATTTGAACGGATACGTTTTTTTTAAACCAATATTTTTTCAGATAATTGTAGACCACACGTCTTCAAGGTTTATTCTGTCATACACTAAGTAGTAGTGTTTTTTTTCCAGTTCAATCCATGTTATCCCTGTCTCTGTTTCTATCTATCCTATTCGTATAGTCTTCTGATGTCTACAGCACACTAACTACAATAAAAACACAGCACGTATGAACTAAATGTTAGCGAACTGTGTGTCTCATCCTAGCGGGGACCACGTGAACCATTTTTCGAGTTTCTCACGCCTCTGTTGTCTATCTAGAAGGGCGTAGGCAGGATTACGTTTCAGAAAGGTCTGGTTTTAAAGGCGTAGTCTAATTGTTTATCCCAGAAACCTTTAGTCAATTTACACCATTATTTCCCATGAATGAATATCACAGTCATGAATATCGCAAATGAGAAACAGAACATCAACTTAACTATAGACGGGGAGACAACTAAACAAGTAGATAAATTTAAATACCTCAGAATTCTATAACAAGCAGCAGAAGTAAACTCAAGATGCAACAAAGATTATCAAATCGTTGGACAGCTATCATCAACATTATCTAACAATGAAGTAACTCTAGAGGCAAACTAGGCACTCTACAATACAATCTTCATCCCATGGGTGTGCTACCAATATCGCTACTGAGATTAAATGTGTTAAATGAATGACAGGAAATAGCCTGAGAGATAAGATCAGAAATGAAGAACTGAGAAAAAGCTAGGAATAATCCCCGCCATAGAATATATAAAGAAACAACAAATAAAATGGGTTGGCTACGTGACAAGGCAGAACAATCAAAACACAACAAAGCGAGCCTTCAATAAAAGTTGCGAAAACACCAGACCCAAGGGCTGTCCACAAAAAGATGGATTGACGGAATATTAGAAACACTAGGAAACATAACAGCAGCAGAGACGAACAGGAGAGCAAAAGACCGCAAATTATATCTCCCCTCGACGCTCAAAGGCAATTGAAAAAGGAAAGAGGAAGAACTTCCCTTGATAGTTAATAGAACTGCGTGTTACATTTTTTGTCTATGGGCGGAAAGAGTGTCTGAATACATATAAATTACATTACTATCTCTTCACACCAAGGGTTATCAGCTTTCATTAATTTTTTTAAAGTAAAGATTCCCTCCACGCCTTTCTAGACGTATGGGAATATGGTTTATTCACCATATTTGTCAATGATCGCTGTAAATGTCTAGATGATATGTCGGTATCACCACAGGCTGTCTTTACTTCCCATATTATTCACCATATTTGTCAATGATCGCTGTAAATGTCTAGATGATATGTCGGTATCACCACAGGCTGTCTTTACTTCCCATATTATTCACCATATTTGTCAATGATCGCTGTAAATGTCTAGATGATATGTCGGTATCACCACAGGCTGTCTTTACTTCCCATATTATTCACCATATTTGTCTATGATCGCTGTAAATGTCTAGATGATATGTCGGTATCACCACAGGCTGTCTTTACTTCCCATATTATTCACCATATTTGTCAATGATCGCTGTAAATGTCTAGATGATATGTCGGTATCACCACAGGCTGTCTTTACTTCTCATATTATTCACCATATTTGTCAATGATCGCTGTAAATGTCTAGATGATATGTCGGTATCACCACAGGCTGTCTTTACTTCCCATATTATTCACCATATTTGTCAATGATCGCTGTAAATGTCTAGATGATATGTCGGTATCACCACAGGCTGTCTTTACTTCCCATACAATTCTCGGCTATCCATTTTTTTAGAGTTTGGGTAAACCTCTGAACCTAGTCGGTCCGAAAAAAAGAAATGAAAATACGGCTCTTCTGGAAATTTAACCCGGACCCTACTTATCAGGAAGCGAGAACACTAACCACTTAGCCTCTGTGGCTTTTTTTTTATTGAACTTTGACACACTTAATATGCATATACTTTTGACCGGAAAAAAAATTACAAACCATACCACTTTATTAACACAATTTTCACTTAGAAATTATTGAAAGTGTGTATGGTCAGACGATAATCATACTTACATTTTGAATAACACAAATAAACTGTTGTTGTGTTGTTGTTGTTGTTACGAATCCAGCGGCATGTGAGCTGATGCCCTTCGGCCTTTAAGAACATAAACTAAAGTGTTAAAGAAAAATATATTACAACTCAGAATGTTTATCTAAAGGGGAGAAAAAATACCGGAACTCTGTGATCCCATCCCATCAAACGATAAAATTATATCAGGCCTCTGGTGTACTTAAATTTGTCGAATATGAGTATTATATTTATTATAATGATGTATTATATTTATTATAATGCTGTATTATATTTATTATATTGCTGTATTATATATATTATATTACTGTATTATATTTATTATTTGCTGTATTATATTTATTATATTGCTGTATTATATTTAACAAATGAAAGTTTTTATAGACAATAAGTTAGTTATGAGATTTAATAACTTTTGTACACACATAATATTAAAAGAAATCAATTTAATTAAATGACAGTCCTGGACCCTGGATGCAAGAACAATAAGAAAAATAACCACTACCAAGATGAACTGTGTTATGGCGAATTACAGGAAACAGCTTGAGAAATAAGATCAGAAATGAAGAACTGAGGGGGGAAAATAAGAATATCCCTCCCATAGAATATATATATAAAGAAACAATAGACAGAATGGCTTGGCTACGTGAGAAGGCAGAAAGATCAAAATACAACACAACGAGCCTTTAATAAATGTTGCTAGAACACCAGACCCAAGGGACGACCACGAAAAAGTATTGAAACTCGTCCAAACTGCAGCTCAAGAGTATAACCCGGAAAGAAATGGATAGATGGAATCAAAAAATTTGACACAACAGTAACCCAAATTACACAACTTGCGATAGCCAGAAAATTACGCATTCCTCATCTCCGCCACGCTGTACAGAAAAAAGCAAAAGGATAAAAGAATGAAACGAAACGAACTATGAGCATCGTTAGGTTTGTAGAAGAGGGTGGTTAGAAGGCCAGGGATGACCAAGAAAACTGTCATTTCCAGACAAGGTGAAGAGTGATGTAGATATGGTGAAGGTGATATGGATGGAAGGTAGAAATTAACGACGTAACCAATGAATCTGGATATATCTTTCTCAAAGGGATTAGTCAACCCAATCCTTAATATACTTACGATACATCAAGAGAAGAGAGTCATTGAAGGTGTGGAAGATCCGGTGCTTAAGGAAGGCCATAAAAAGGTGTACGTAACTATGACGACAACTTAGTATCAATCGCTACCCCAGCAACTTAATTATAAAAACAACCATTAAACTTTAGAGAGTTGAGAATGAGGACCAGTTTACTGAGGCGGATGCGAACAGAGGTAAGGATAAAAATTGGACATCTCTGATTTAAACAAAATTAAAAAAGAAAGAGCTAACAGTCCGTCATCTTCCTCTTTTATCCTTCCTCCATTGCCGTTGGCGTCGAGGGGAGTTACAGTCTGCGATTCTTTGCTCTTCTGTTGGCCTTTTCTGGTGTTATCCCTCCTAGTGACTCTAGTATTCCCTTTATCCATCTCTTTCTCGGTCTTCCTCTTAATCTGGCGTTTTTTGTAGCGTTTGTTTATGGCTCTTTGAGTCATTGTTAGTTCTTTTTGTCTGGTTATGTGGCTGAACCAATTTATATGTTGTTTCTTTATGTATTCGATGGCTGGTTCAATTTCTAGTTTCTTCCTCAGGTCGGCGTTTCTTACTTTGTCCCTTAAGCTGTTTCCTGTCATTCTTCTGACACATTTCATTTCGGTGGTCGTTATCTTTCTTATTGTTTTAGAGTCCAGCGTCCAATTCTGGCACTGATAACAACACAGAGTTGGTAGAAAAATTGATTTGTATATTGCCGTTTTTTGCTTCCGTAGTTATTGCTTTGTTTTTCAATAGTGTTGATACTTGGTATGCTTTGTTACACATTATATCTATCTCTGTCTCTTGGTTATTAATAATAGTCCATCTAAGTAATTCGAGTCTAGCAATATAGTCACTTTTAAGATAATATCTCGAGACCGTTTCAATGGTAAATGTTTACTGCAACGCGTTCGGTTGAAAAAAAAAAATCCTGGTTAACACTACACATATACAACAGACACACAAGCATGCGAGGAGAGAGTGAGAGATATAGACAAATGGAAAAATAAGAGTTCAACAATAAAGTATCAGCCAAATTTTCAACGTGAAACACCCGAGAGTTGAAGTAAAGGTTGGTCCAAATACCAACGTACGCGAGGTTTTAACGATAGCACAGGCCGCACTAATGGCACGGCGTCAGCAACACAAATAAATAATGCAGTTCCCCCAGTCATAACTGCGCACAGTGAACGTGCGTCAGTCTCAAAGTATTAGCTGTAATAAGTCTCCATTTTCTACTTATTTCTTTCGTACTCTATCTACTCTAGGAGCTCTGTGAGCGCAAAACTTTGTCGATAGAAGATCAATCAAATATTATGTTGTGTTATGTTATAATATGTGATAGTATGCGTGTCTGTAATTGTATTCACATGGGACTTTTGTAGACGGCTGAGTGAGCAGTTCTCATTATATTTAAGCCGCGGTAGAGTAGTGGTTAATCAAGTGGTCTCTGAAAAGAAGAGATTGGGTTCGATCCTCAAAAGCTCTTAGGTTCATCCAGCCTGAAACTGGCAACAGATTTTTTTTTTCTGGGTAAAGAAAATGGTAAGGAAAAAGGACAAAGATCTCATCTACAATTAAGGACAGAAGATAGACATATGTCGGACATGTGCTGAGAAGAGACAACAAGAGAAAACCAGGCTATTCTGTGGGGAACTTCAAGATACTGAAAAAGAGGAAGACTTAAAGATACATTAAAAAGAACACTTAAAAGAGAAGCAAAGAATATGATCGAGCATCTCGTAATTAATAAGGATGGGAAAACACAAGTCCTGTGTGACGTCTAACGGCGCTGGAAGGATCAGGATTCAAGAAAGAAAACGGACACTGGCGTAGCGCACACACGCCATAGGAGGCGCAGTCAAGTAATATCGGGATTTAATTCCTCTCGCTGGGACTGATAGTTGTTATGATATACAATATATAGTTAGACCGCTAGTAACACGACCCCCACTGTTTGAGAATTGTGTGCATATTTGTGCAAGGAAGTGACGTAAACACACTTTAAGTACGTGTTAATCGCTCTCTGGAATTTGAGGATGACAGATTATCGGGAGCAGCGCGTTTGTATCAAACTCTGTTTCAGTTTAGGAAAAAATGTTACAGAATAAATGAAATACTGGAAACTGTTTTTGGTGGACTGTGGATGATAACGCGCGCCCAGATTGCGCCACGGAAGTCATCACAGAATTTTAAAGAAATTTAACGATGCGTCGCGTCAGATGAATTTTCGTACCGAGACTTCTCACATTAAATTTTCTCAGGCCTGAAAGCGACTAATGATAGATTTCTTTCAAATGTTACTATGGGTGATGAACGTGGGTCCCCGCCAACGATATAAACCAAACGATAATTCAGTCAATGGGAAAGTCCGCAGTCACCTCGACCGAAGAAAGCTAGACAAATCAAAAGCAACAAGTCCAAGCTGATTTTGTTTGTATCAAAAGAGAATTGTTTATAAACAATGTGCCCTCCCGGGTCAAACAGTTAATCCTGCTTTTCTACATCGAGTTCCTGACACGTCCACAATAAAATGTGAGAAGAAAGAAACCAGACAAACATGACTTATCCACAACGCAATGCACCAGTTCATAGTCATCTATAGTAATAATAAAGCCTGCCGAATGAAAGGAATTACCCAAAGTTTGTGACGTTTTCAGCTCTGCAGGCAGGAGCAGTTGTGGTTATAATGACGTCAATCGTCTATAGCTCGCTCAGCTGAAGACGTCATCAACATTAGATGATAACGGGGTTTTCTTCTCAGCTAGCAGGTCTTAGTAAAACTGTAGATGGCTGTGACCAGTCCATGCTACCGTCCATGTTCACCTTTATTTGGCTAGCAACAACCTGACTTCCTATTCACCAGAACTTGCACCAAGTGACTGTTGTTTCCAAAATTAAAACTGAAGCTAAGTGGGCAAATATTTCAAGCAGTGGAGGAAATTCAAGCAGTTACAGGTCGTTCCCAGCACGCTAGAAGAAAAAAAAAGACTCCCAGGTAGTCTTCAGAAAGTGGCACAGATAACTGTTTGTGTTAACACTCAGAAGTGGGGCTACTTTGAGGGTGGTGATGCCACTGACGTGTAAGGTCTTTTATTAATGTCTTTAATTCCATCATTTTTGACTGCACATCTGTGTGTATGTATGTGTTAATTTACATACATCAGCTTTCTAACGGTTGGATATCCTGTATAGCACGTTAAGCTCCTTGCAGCATTAGAACCCGCCTTTAAAAAGTGAAAATGGATAATACACAACTTGTCTTTGTAAATGAAAGTTAGAAGGAAGCGCTTCAATTAATGAACATTAAAAAAAAGTAAAAAGTAGAACGACGTTTCGGTCAAGTGGGTCTTCAGCTGGAACAATAAACAACAACACAAATATATATAGCCGCGATAGCTCAGTGGTTAGTGAACTGGACTACTAAGGACAAGAGGTAGGGTTCGATCCCAACCGACGGCTTCCGGGTTCATCCAGTCTTAAATGGGTACCGGATTTTTTTCTGGGAAAGTAAAGCGTCACGGGCGTAATACCGACCACATTACCCCAAAAATCATGTGCTGAAGGTCTGTAGAAATTATGGTCACTAACACCATATTCCCTACACGCCATTTGGCGTGACGGTGCTCTTTACTTTTTTTTTTTTTTTTTTTTTACAAATATATATAGGGATACACACAGAAATATAATTACCTGACGGTAATATGCTAGACTGTCTAAAAAGAAAAATAAGTCACTTCCCTGTAGTCCGCAGCTTGGTAAGGCGTCGACTGGCTAAAATTAATATGATCGGCTGACCAGTCATAAGACGTTTTTAATTTTCTGGAATACTATTTTGACCTGAGCCATTCTACTTTGTATTTGTATGGTGCCTCTTCCATCTGATGTTATTATTGTGCCTAAATATTTGACGTCAGAACTTGCTTCATATCTATCCCGTTTACCTTTACGTTGCATGGTAGTGATCATTGTTTCTTCGATATGACTATTACTTCTGTTTAGTTACTATTCCGACTGATACTTATACTGAAACGCTTTCAAACAGATGACGTAAAGTGTGCAAGTTGATGGCTCCCGTAGCTTTTATGATTATACGCACTTTTGATTCGTTCTCCTTCTCCTCTCTCACTCGCCATACATATATTGACCATCATTATCAATCCTACAATAATTGTGGTACGTCAGTATATATTTCTCGTCAAATTACTAAGTCTCCACCATGGATCAACCGCCTTCAAAGTGATATGGGGAATACATAGGCTTAAGTCACTAATGTGTACTTGCACACCTTTGGTTTTTTTTTGTAAAATAAAATGAGCTTTGTGGTAATATGTACAGACGTATGCGTTTGTGGACATTATGTTCGGCATACACACCCATAGTTGCAGATGTACACAGATTTATGTGTTCCCTTGGTTACTTAAAAAAAAAAATTATCCACGTGGATTAACTTATCGGGAATCAACTCATATAAACGTTTCCAGGAATAGTAGAAGTCTGGGATCTTGTACCAACCCCCACCATATTTTTAGAACCCTTCCCCGTTACTATATTTCACACCTGGGTCCTGCCCTGTCCATCAACCATATCAATTTCAGCCCAATCGGTGCCTGACCAAGCTCCAGACCACAGAGAAGTGACCTATTTCCCTTTTTTGAGAGTCTAGCATGTTATCACCATGTAGTTAGATTTATGTGTGTATCCCTATATATATATATGTGTGTGTGTTGTTTGTTGTTCCAGGTGAAGGCCTTCTTGGCCGAAATGTCGTTCTAATTTTGTTTTGTGTCTCACCTACATAAAGCTGTTACTATACAACTTTTTCCTGTTTAAAAAAAAAATATTTTTCATTATTATCATCAGTTTTACAGCATCTTTGCATTTCTATGCATCTTTTGTCTCTATCTCTATAGGAACACTGGGGGCAGCTACATAACGAGTTGTTATATCATGTGGGTCACTTCTAGTGTACCTAGGATTGCCATAATCTTCGGTGCTGAAACCGGGACAAATTGGGTCTTTTAAGAGGCGAAATTGGGACATATCTTGCAATCATGAAAAAACTCTGAGATGCAAGACAAATTAATGTTCTCACTAATTACGTTAATGATCATATTTACTATTAAGTTACCAAAAGATATACTCTATGGACAACTAGCATATGGCAAAAGGACCAGAGGGCGCCCAAAGCTTCAATTTGTAGATGTGTATGAACGTCACGTGAAGATTCTGAACATAAACCTTGCAGCCTGGGAAGAAATAGCTGCAGACTGCAATCTTTGGAAACACACTCTAAAGCTCCAACTCAAACAAGAATTAAGCAGACAGATTCATAGAAAAAGAAAATATGCTGCGAAAGAAAAGATAACATTTCTAGGGGCGCTGAAAAATCCATAGTCAACTATGACTGACGGAGGCTACTTTAAAGTTGGATAAGAAAACACACTTTATTATATATCTATCTATTGACCTTTCGAGCCGTAACCGGCCCATAGGCATAGACCAAGATACACCTTCTCCTATATGGATTTTTTGTTCTAGCAGTTTTCTTTTAAAGATATTTTATCAAATCTCGCCATCTGTCTCTGTTCTGTGCAAGCAGTTCTATCTCATTGAGGGAGCCGACTCCTGCTGCTCTTGCCTCTCTCATCAATGTTCTTCTCAGTGTCTCCCTGGGTCTTCCTCTTTTCTTTACCTGTTGTTTCCCATATGAGGGCTTGCTTTGCTATTCGGTTATTATCTCTTCTCATCACATGTCCAACGTATGACCATCGTCTTTTCTTTATTACTGAAGATATTAGTGTTGATTGGCGATTTCTCTAATTTCCTCATTTGTTTTGAATTCGTTCCATGCTATACCAAGTATTTTCCTTAGACATTTATTTTCGAATGCGTTCAACTTTGTTCTATACTCTTGTTGTTTCCAGCTTTCACACGCATACGTAAGGGTTGATAGTACATTTGATTTGAATAGCCTAAGTTTTGTGTTTGTGCTGATAAGTTTGATTTCCACAACTTTTCAAGGCTTCTGAAAGACATTGCTGCTTTAGCTATTCTGATTTTAATTCTTTGCTCGTATCCCCTTCTCGATCAATGTGACTTCCAAGATAGATAAAGTGATCGATCTCTTCTACTGGTTTGTTTTCCATGTATATTTGTCACCTGTTGGAATTAAACTAGTCATGACTTTAGTCTTTTCATGATTGATCTCAAGCCAATTTTGCTGGCTATTGATGATAGTTCATTTGTGTTTTCCTGCATCGTTTTTATCTGACTGCTGATGAGAAACTATGTCATCAGCAAAGTCAAGGTCCTCCAAATGGTCTCCTTGTATCCATTCGATGCCTTTATACCAGTGCAGCATTTCTTCATTATGAAGTCCATAACAATTCCAAATAACAAGGGCGATAAAATACATCCTTGTTTAACCCAGTTTCTATTGGGAAACATTCGCTCAGTCTCCTCTGTTCGAACTGCACATGTGTAACCATCATACATGTCTTTGATAATATTTATGATTTTTGATGGTAAACCATATTGCTTCAGAATTTTCCCACAAAGAATCTCTATGAATACTATCAAATGCTTTTGAAGTCGATGAAGTTAAGTACAAAAGGTTTTTGCTTTTCAATGGTTCCTCCAATATAAGTCGTAGAGTGAAAATGTGGTCAATACAGCTTCTCCCTTTTCTAAACCCAGCCTGTTCTTCACGCATTACTGTATCTATTGAATCCTGTATTCTATTTAGGATGATTTTGCAGAATAACTTTGAGGCAACTGACAAAAGTGTCACGCCTCTCCAGTTGTTACAATCTCTAAGATTGCCCTTTTTGGGATCTTAACAATGATTCCTTTTTTTCCATTTATGAGGCGTCTTCTCTGTTTTCCAAATGATGTTGAACATTTTTGGAGATGTATTAGATTATGGCTATCAATTGCCTTGAGGATCTCAGCTGTTAACTTATCCTCTCCAGCAGCCTTGTTATTGGTCATAAGCTTTAGGTGGTTTCTATTTCACTCAAGGTGAAGTCATCTAAATTACATTTAATTCTGCTGCTGGTGTTTCAGTTTCAAAATCTATTAAACTGTGGGGTAGTGGACGGTTAAGAATTTCTTTGAAGTGTTCCGCCCAACGGGCTTTTATGTCTGCGCTTGTTGTTAGCATTGATCCAGATTTGTCTAGCATTGGTGTTCCACTGGATGTATAGGTGTTTGTCAGCATCTTTTGCACAGTATAAAGAGTTCTGCTGTCTCCTGTAATTGCAGCTGTCTCTGCTTTCTCTGCCAAATTGTCTATATAAGCTCTTGTATCTCTTCTTGCTGAACTTTTCACTTTGTGTCTAATTCTTGTATGTTGCTTTTGCCAGAACCTTTCCAAGATCTGTCTTTACATTAGTCATGGCTCTCTTCGCTTCTCTTCTTTCTGATGTATTTCACGTGGTGTCTGAGATCCAAGCTCGTTTTTCCATTTTCTTCAGTCCAGCACTTGCTTCTGCTGCTGTCATTAGTATTTTGCTCTGTGAGTCCCACATCTCATTGATATCTAAGTCTATTTCACGAGTGCTGTATAACAATTACTTATCTCTATGTTAAACTTTTCCTTTATGGCTTCATCTTTCAGTTTATGACTATCAATTTTATGTGTAATTGACCTCTTCTGTTGGTTTCTAAATTTTAATCTTATTTCCCAATGCACAGGTTGTGGTCACTATTAACATCACACTTTATTATACAAATAATTAAATTGTTTAAATTGTTTTGAAAAACATGTTAATTTAGCATTTCGCTGACTGAGCAGGAAACCAAGTTAATACGGAGAAAGTACCAATAATTTAATCACTTTATTATACAAATAATTAAATTATTGGTACTTTCTCCGTAATTAACTTGGTTCCTGCTCAGTCAGCGAAATGCTAAATTAACATGTTTTCAAACAAACATTAACCAAGACACCAGAGCACCTACTGGGAAGATAAAACTTTCAAACATCTTAGTTACTTGGTCAACGCTTTGGGGTCGAGAAATTAGGGAAGGGGGCTACGAAACTAATCATCAATATCTTTAGTTTCAAAACTTGATAGGACATTAGAGGACTCTTGATCATATCTTAGTTTTATTCCAACCTTCCCGATAATTATAAGCAGTTGTTTTTTTTGTGCGTAATCCTGTCAATTCTCAGGTGTTTTTTTTTAACATTCTTCTTTCGTCTGATGTCTTGATTTGGTCTTGTGAAACGTTGGATATTTTGCACATTTCCTCATTGTTGACATGGTCTAAAAACAATATGTGAAAGATCTTTCTGTAGGTCTAATTTTCAGAATCTATATTCTCTTTCAAGATCAACAATGTCCATGTTTTGCAGGCCGTCGATGAGTAATTGACTTTTCAAGACTGATTTCGCTGCTGAGACCAGGGGTGGTTTCAGACCAGAGAGAAATCACAAATAAAAATCCCAACTGATGCAGCCGAACTACAACCTCTCTATCTCGAGGCCGGCATTTTGCTTCAAGACCAACCAGTTCCCCTATCTGTTTTTAAAGAGGTGTTTTTGCTTTCCCATATATACCTTAGTCATGCCAGAGTACCAATGCTGTGCAGCTCTAATTAATACAACACTTTTGAAGAAAATATGCACAGTCATCATAATCAAAACCCGGCCCACTGGCGTAGGCGATCATGTCTCTCCACAACTTTCGATCTCGACAGTTATTTATCATTTCTGTTGTTGACCTTCTGCCAAGCCATTCTCTTAAGTTGTCTGGTATTTTCTCTCTTTACTTCCCTCTATCTCTTCGTCCCTCAATTTTTCCAGTTATTACAATATATTCCAGTTGTTCTCTTCTCATTACATGGCCAAAAAATGATGATTGTTTCATCCTAATATTGGAAATTAGCTCTCTTTTTGCTTTGGCCTCTTTCAGAACATTTTCATTACTCTTCTTAGCTGTCCATGGTATTCTCAACAATCTTCTGAAAAACCACATTTCTACAGACTCAGTGATGTGATTTGATGTACAATCAATTTTACAAAATAAAGAAGCACAATACCAATGTTAGTCTTGTCTGCTTTTTCAAGTGTTCGGAAAAAAATGCAAATGTTCTGGCTTGCTTTAGATATTGTAGTTTTTATATTTATTTGTTTACCTTAAGGGCTCTTTGTTTTACCTTAAGGCTGTTAATCTTGTGTCAGTAGTATGTTGTAGTCTCCCCAGGTTCACTATTTTACTCTGGATTTCCATGTACAGAAATGAGACACACACATTTGCAAAACCAAGTTTCTCAAGACAGCATCCACCAGATTTCTCATGTTTTATATCTAACTTGTTCCTAATGGAAGTTGGCCCCTTTTCCCATTACTGTTCCCTATATTTTATCATTTCTGCTTGGGACTTCAGAATCTGAATCAGTCAATCCCAGCTAATCTGTGATATCTTGCACACCTTTTTCTTGGGCTTCCTATCTCAAATTTATCTGAAACTATGCCCTCTATGATTATACTCTCTAAGCTATTTAAAACTATTAAAAATCTATTTTACATTATCAAATTAGTTTAGTTGTTTTTATACTCTTTTAACAACCAGTTTTCAGGAATTTTAATCATTTTTAAAGTCATAAAGGTCTTGGAAATAGCCACATATTACTTGGACTAGAAACTATCATGTAGTAATTTAATGAGCATGACTTTTATTGAGGTATTCACTGTAAGTGTTGAAGTACTTCCCGAACGGACTTTATGAATGCTACTAAAAACATTTTCCCAAAGTCAACATGGTTAGCCTCCAGAATTAAACACATTTGTGATGTCTACAAGAGACATAGGTGGGTTACTTCTCTACTCTCTTACAACTTCCCTTTCCTTGTTTTTGGGTACCCTCTATAATTATTTGTTTAACCTCCATTTTTTGTTGTTAATGACAACAATTCATAGTAGAAAAATATTGCTATTATCACTCCTTATAATTTATATATATATATATATACAACCTGCACCATCGAAGCAAGAGACAGAGCAGAATGGCGCTCCATGGTAGCCAACCTTCGTTGCGGAGACGGCACTCGATGATGATATATATTAGTCTACAGAAGAGTATGAGTATGCAACAAATCCGTATATTATGTTCATACTTCTATTTAGCCTACTATTTAGAACAAGTCTTTAACAAATATCATGCAATGAACCCCATATTAGTAATCTTATCATACCATCTCTATCCTTTATTCAAAGCAAGCAATCATTTACAAAAGTTTGTATTACCCAAATTGTCATTTTCATGTGCTCCATTTTTCTGGGCCACATGACATTTAAAATGCAAATTCATAATCTAACATTGAGAACTATTACTGTCCATAGTTTGAGGGGAGGAGGGGCGCTGGGTGGTTTGGAGGTAGGACATCAGTCTCTGGACAAGAAGGTCCTGGACTTGATTCCCACCACAAGCAGCAGACAACTTTTACAAACAATAATTGAATCTGTGGTTTTATTGTAGATTTATCATTCCCTCGACCTCTGGGTAGTGAGATCTGGTGTCTAGCTCACTTGGATAACAGTGAGATCTGGTGTCTAGCTCACTTGGATAACAGTGAGATCTGGTGTCTAGCCACTTGGATAACAGTGAGATCTGGTGTCTAGCTCACTTGGATAACAGTGAGATCTGGTGTCTAGCCCCACTTAGATAACAGCAAGATCTGGTGTTAGCCAACTTAGATAACAGTAAGATCTGGTGTCTAGCCAACTTAGATAACAGCAAGAGACTGGTGTCTAGCTCACTTAGATAACAGTAAGATCTGGTGTCTAGCCAACTAGATAACAGCAAGATCTGGTGTCTAGCTCACTTAGATAACAGTAAGATCTGGTGTCTAGCCCACTTAGATAACAGTGAGAACTGGTGTTTAGCCAACTTAGATAACAGCAAGATCTGGGTCTAGCCAACTTAGATAACAGTAAGATCTGGTGTCTAGCCCACTTAGATAACAGTGAGATCTGGTGTCTAGCCAACTTAGATAACAGTAAGATCTGGGTCTAGCTCACTTAGATAACAGTAAGATCTGGTGTCTAGCCCACTTAGATAACAGCAAGATCTGGTGTCTAGCCAACTTAGATAACAGTGAGATCTGGTGTCTAGCCCACTTAGATAACAGTAAGATCTGGTGTCTAGCCAACTTAGATAACAGTAAGATCTGGTGTCTAGCCACTTAGATAACAGTAAGATCTGGTGTCTAGCCCACTTAGATAACAGTGAGATCTGGTGTCTAGCCCACTTAGATAACAGTGAGATCTGGTGTCTAGCCCACTTAGATAACAGTAAGATCTGGTGTCTAGCTCACTTAGATAACAGTGAGATCTGGTGTCTAGCTCACTTAGATAACAGTAGATCTGGTGTCTAGCCCACTTAGATAACAGTAAGATCTGGTGTCTAGCTCACTTAGATAACAGTGAGATCTGGTGTCTAGCCCACTTAGATAACAGTAAGATCTGGTGTCTAGCTCACTTAGATAACAGTGAGATCTGGTGTCTAGCCACTTAGATAACAGTAAGATCTGGTGTCTAGCTCACTTAGATAACAGTAAGATCTGGTGTCTAGCCCACTTAGATAACAGTAAGATCTGGTGTCTAGCCAACTTAGATAACAGCGAGATCTGGTGTCTAGCCCACTTAGATAACAGTGAGATCTGGTGTCTAGCCCACTTAGATAACAGTAAGAACCAAGAGGTCTCATGTACATTATGTGTGTGTTAAGGAATCCTTGGCAGATGGAAATTGAAGAGAGCTGGCCAAAAATGGTCGCTGCCCAGGCAAAATTAATAGGAAAAAAATCTACCAAAAACATTAAAACTCTCAGCGATAAAAATGAGAGTATCTCTGAAGTCAGAGAATATTTGCCTGCATGGCAAGGAACACCTGAGCACATGGTTGCCAGTATGAAAAAAATAGGAAAAAGTGATATTAATGCAAAATTCAGTCCCTTGGGACTAGCTAGTGATAAAAAGCTGGTGAACACAAGCAATTATCTTGTAGTTTCTTGTTCTAGACAATTCTGGTTAAGAAGTATTAAAAAACTGTACAAATGAAAGGCGAATTTTGGTTAACTAAAATCTTAGAAAATACCTATGTACTTTTAAAATAACACATTGAAGTAGCTTTTTCATGGACATCATTTAATTTGAATTTCTCCTTCTGAAACTAGTTTAATCGACCAGTCATCTGCACATGGGACAAGTCCGTAAGTGCTCAGGTATCTTCCGAAGAATATCTAACAATGTGTAGCGACTAACGACACCTGTGATTATTTCTTTGATATGTCATTATTGGATCCTGCATAGCACTTCCATCTGAAACAAAGGGCTGCAACTGTTGATTTAGTCACTTGTAGTCTTAGATGTTTTTGCTTCCTCTCACTTTAGCAACTCATCCATTCTCTTATTATGTGAACAGCTAAGACCATTTTGATCAACCACAACACAGAGAGGAGTAATTAAACAGTAGCCCTTTAGGGCATGAATGCCTCAGATTGCTTCAACAGTCAATGATGAAGAAACTAAAGGAACTTTATATATCATGGAACTTTAATTGGATGTCACTGTGACATATATATTTTAAAGTCTTCATAATATTTTCTCACTAATACTTTTGTTCCTGTGACATAAGACTCAACCATTTTTTTTTCCTATTGTTAATTATTCTGTTGCAGTTTTAGCCAACCACTCCATCCTATATATTTACAAATTGTGAGTTAACTCTTAACTTTCCCTTTAGTTTGTGTCTGGGCCAAAGTTCTTTCACTACCCAAGTTTGCAAAAGTATGGGGTGTCTTCTCTAAAATTCTAACATAATGGTGATGATGGTATCTTAAAATCTAACTAAGAAGTTAAGAGTTTAAAGATTTAGTGTTGAAGTTTTGGTCAATCTGTTTGGTAAAGATGAGATGTCCACTCTAAGATGCTCGCTCAGATATAATTATAATGAGAATCACTTATGTTCATGTAAGACTCCCCTTATAAATGCTTTTAGAAATCAGAAAACTACTAGGTTGATACAACTTTGTTTGCACCAGTGGAGTTAACGAAGTTTTCAGAAAAATGAAAAACTGTCTTGAAAGTTACAGAAACAGGTAGAACAATGAAGAAATGTCTAGCAAGACTTTATGCATGATTTTTATTTAAGATTTTACTACTCACAAAGCCTTTCTCCATATATAATTATAATCATAAATCAACAATTCTTCAATAACAGACATTGTTGTACCTTGCATTATATATATGTTGTGAAAGTCTATTAAACAAAGAGACGGAAACATACTTCTATTTAATAACCACAGGCCAAAAAAAGCATGATCATCTACAGAATAATAGGAGAACAAGTGAAAAATAAATGAACCCACAGGTCTCAGACATTAACAGACTTAAAAAATGTAATACATTTTGACTAAATACAAACATCTGGCACTGTAATCCCATGTCTTGTCAATAATAAAGCACAGCTACAAACTGTTTCAGTTTCAATGGCTTCTGGTCAGTTCGACAATGCTTCTTGAGTAATACATAAAGAGCAAAGATGCTCTCAAGTAACTTTGCTTCTTTCTCAATATCAATCACCGTGCTCTATGTGTTCAACATAAATATATTTACCAGCTGAATTTCTAAGTTCATAAATAAGCAGTGTCAGTCACTGACATCTCCACAATATGAAATTATTTCAGTATTAAAGATAAATCATTCATAGGTTGGGATTTTAAAAAAAAGCCACTACTTTATGAAGAAATAACTGCTTATTTACAAACAACACCTTAACAAATAAAATAAAACAAAACTATTAACTGAATTTCAGATATTTCAGATTGTGACTACTTTGTAGAGACTCGTGTTCTTGCACTCCAAGAAAAATTGGCACCATAAGACTTCCTAATCAATTTGTCTGCCTTTTTGGGTTCCTCAACAATCCAGTCCCAGCCTTGAGAAGATATAACATGAAGAACAATAATAAAGTGCTGAAATGTTTTATCTATACAATGTTAATGATAGTGTGGAGAATTTATCACACGTCATTTACAGATTCCAAAGACTGACAGGAAAAATTAAACACATAGGAGTGTGTGTGTTTATACACATGTATAACTCACATGCGACTGTGTGTATTTGTATGAAAGAGAGTGGGGAAAAAAATAAGAAGAAAGGAATAAAAACAGGAACAGACAGTAAAAGAGAAATTAAATTGACATATGAAGCAGAAATAAGAGATTTTAAAAATACAGAGAATACACAGAGTGAGTCAAAATAAACTGGAGTTTTAAGAAATCACTACATGTTGCTTATTGGGTATATCACAGGGAAACTGTACAGTAACATGAAGACAGTGGGAAAATTGTGTTTTATACTATTGAGGATGATGTGTTTTCATTTGGCCACCATCAGGAAAAATTCTAGTGAAAATGACATTTACGGGAGAAGAAATTGTATGGCGGTCAAATTCTTTAAATTGTGTATACCAAGCACAAATTGTTTTATCTTCTGCCAGATTTCTAAAAGAACTTTGAACAATGGTTATAGATGTTCTCACAATAGTTCTTCAGCACACAAAAACCATTATTTCATCTTGTGAATACCATTTTCACTATCATATCACCTTGGTGGCGACCATTATTTAGAAAAATGCTGCCTTGTAGCAACCAAATGAAAACTACATTTTATGCAGCAATAAAAAAACAAAATATTTTGATTCAACCTGTACAATTAAAGAAATGAGAATGTATGTAGAATTTGTTCAAGAACAAACAGAAAATAGTAGCCGAGGAATATGTATATGGAATATACAGAGCTTATTTCATCTTTAGACAAATTAAATGGAGACATTGAAAGAAAAACTGTTTCAACAACTAAATGAACTATATGAGGACAGACTATTTTATTTTGATACATTTTTTTTTGGCAAGTTCACCTAGAATCTAAAAATAGGTACCAACAATTTGCTATGATAAAGTAAGACAGCCTGGTGTAATACTGACAACATCACCTATAACTGTGCCAATTATTGTTAAAAAAATATCGGCACCCTTTTAAATATTCCCCAAAGACACCTACGGTATGGAGGTACCTTTACCTTAATATATCATGACATGTCTCATTAGGTCAGAAATTTAAAAACATACTAAATTTGAGGACTGTAATATATGGTGACGGAGAGCAGAAAGCAAAGTCAAACTACTGATAGCAGACTGCAGACAAATCATGACAGCCAAAAAGAATAAATCTCAAAGATATGATTGTGAGACCCTAAAAAAACATCATAAAGAATATGTGTCACAATACCTGCAAGGCAGTAAAATTAAAATTACTGAGGAGATGTATGGAATGCGACATATGGTTGTGAATCAGGAGCAATCTTACAAACAGCATGGAAAAAAATCAATTCATTCAAACCAGCTTGGGTCATGAGCTTAAGGTCATCATCACCGGTTCCCCATAACTTGTCAAACAGGGTTGTTTCAGTGGGCCATATTTGGGTTCTTATAGTGTTGCAGTCCTGTAGTGTATGTTTTGGAGTTTGTTTGGATGCTCCACAGTCACATGATGCAAAATCACAGAGCCCTATCTTGTGTAAATGTGTCCTGAGGCCACAATTATAAATATGTCAGTCTCCTCATGTCTGCTAAGTTTGTTTAAGCTGTCATGTTCTGGCTCATATTTTCCATGTAACTCCCTCCATTCTGTTTTCATGACTTGCTTCAGGATTATTTTTATTTCTTTGAGGCTCTGGGGTTGGTTGGACTGTTGAAGATTCCCACCTGCTATCTTATTTCCAGGGATGCCACTGAGTGCTGGTCTCAACTGCAGGACTAGTTCTGTTTTTTCTAAAAGTGAACATATGTTCTTGATTCATTCAAAACAAAAAGCTACAGAAAAATTCTTAAGATACCTTGGTTAATGAAAAAGAGCAATGAAAACATACAGAAAAACTTTTAAAATAACACTATTCTACCAGAGGAAATTAAAATACTATGGCCATGTCAAAAGACACAGTAGGCTGGAAAGAATAATAATGGAAGGCATAGTTCCTGGTCAACTCATCGGGAACAGACCAAAAAGAACATGGTTTCAAGACATTGAGGAGACCTTGAACATGATAACAGAAGAAGTTGAAAATCTGGCTAGAGAAAGAGATTTTTTCAGAGGGACTGTGGTGAATGCAACGTTCTGCAAAGGACATACAACCTGATGTTGGAGAGCAAAAACTAACTCACCATTTTTTTCACAAAATGCTATGGCATCCTCTTTACTCTTAAAATCAACCTCGGTATTGGAAAAAGGATCACCACTGAGGAAATTAAAGAAAATGACATTTTTAAAACTATTATAAAACAAAATATAAAACTACATGATTATAGACTTAGCTTCAAAGACACATCATGAGTACCAAAAGTAACAAAGTTAAAACATCTATCACATATTTTAACACATGAAAATTGCATTAATTTTAAAGTTTTAAATCTTACGTAGAAATCCAGCCCATCAGGGGATTTTCCCATCTCTCTCTTTGGTCAAAACCCATTCGCCATTTTCGTGTGTTGAATGTTCCTGATTGCATTGCATTACGTGCAGGCACATATATTCTCACAGTTCGAGTCTTTATATGTTCTTGAGGAACACCACTAATTGATGTGATATCCATCTGGGAAAAAAAAGTAAATAAACACTTACAAGAAAAACCAAATAAATGATTAACACATATTTTCTTTTCTATTTTTTTTTAAATTCACTTCTTACATATACCTAGCATACTAACATAAATATTCAAATATCATCAATTACAATCTCTGTATAAAGAGTTTCTTGTTACTGCTATATGGTTAGTCCATTGACAGCTAGGATCTGGACAAGCATGACTGTTATGTTTGTTGTTCTCTGTGGTTAATAGTCATACAATAAAACTGATTTAACTCTGGAATTGAAATTTGTATTCTGATGTTGGAACTTGAATCCTGATATAACAGCAATTTTAAAAATATCCTAATTGTTTCTGCTTTATCTTATATATTAAAAAATCATTTATAACGCTATTTTCCAGCCTGCAAATCAGTTATATCATTCATATATCATTTAGAGAAATTTGCCTAACCAAAAAAAACAAAAAACTGTTAATGTCGTATACTTTTCTTGTTTCTTGTGTTAATTATGTGGTCATGTGGGGTTAGTATGACATGCAAGGCCTTCGTGCACATGGCAGTGCATGAGAGAGGTATAGTTTGGGGAAATAAACCATGAAGTACAATGGCTGCTGGTGTAGAAATGGCTGACCAGTGCCCAATAGGCTTTCATCATAAAGGCGGAATATTAGCACACATGGAATTCTCTACAAGTTTTTCAAATCTATTTGCAAGTCATTAAATTTGTTATTGTGATGGCTTCGAGTACTGGAAAGAAATTCAAGTGCTTATCACTTGAAATGAAAGTGATGTTGATAGAGAGAGTGGTCAAAAAGTTAAATTCAAAAGCAGAAACATGCAGGAGATATATTTCCTCAAGCACATTACATACAGTCCTGATGGACAGAAACATTATTATGTTAGTGTTTACAAGCGATGGTTATTGAATTATTGGCGGGTCATTATTGCACATGTCCATAGGTGCTCAGTTCCCCTCCTCAGCAAGTCTCGCAGTGTCCAGCCACTGACGACTCCAGTTCTGTGTTGATTGATAAGTCATCTTATACGCCCACTAAGTTTCTAACTTCTGGCTGCGCCCATCTTAACTCCCATCTCTTTCATCCGAAGGAGTGGCATGGACTCATGGTTGTCAAAGTCCTGTGCCCATCCTAAGCGATGGTTTTGTGCAGAAAAGGAAGAAATTAGGAAGCCCAATTATGAAGACATTGACTCCATTTTGCACACATGGTTCCGGCAACCTAGGATCAAGAAACTTTGATTTCAGGACCAGCCTTATTGAAAAGGGAAAAGAGCTGAGAGTCTAGGTCATACAAACTTTAATCCTAGATTACAATATCATAGTAAAAATTATCACATCAAAACACAAATTCTACAATTGTTACCGTGTTCAGACATTATCATCCTCCGTGTATCTTCCTAATTACCACTTCCGGTGACCTATGAGTGTTTAATTTGTTTCCATTGCTGTTTTTTTTTATTTGAAACTGTGAGATACATTGTTTAATGCGGAAAAAAAAACGCAAACTTTTAAGAATTGGTCGTTTTTCCTTTTCTTTTTTTCTGCGACCTGGGAAATTTCCTCGGTCATTAGCAGACGTCAAACAACTCTTTGTGACTTGGGAAACATAACAAATAATGCTTTGTGGCAGCTGAATATACTGATGAACTTACAACAATCATACAGATAGACATTGTAAAACGTCGGTCTATAAGGTGTAACTAAGGTCACAAATCAACCTGAGCCACGAATTTCCAGTCACCGTGTTTTGCCTAGTGTGAACACATGGTTCAGAGAATTACTATTTTTTGAGCACCTAACGATACATTTAAGTGGTAGTAATTTTTACAACGGTAATGTATGTGGAAGAGTTACGTATTGGTATAGTAATCTAGGGTTAATCTATGAGCTGGCTGAACTGATTCAAAGTTTGAGATGTAATTGCAATGAACATAGTCTGCGCTAATGATGGTCAATTTTAAAAGAAACAACTGATAAATGAAAAAGTGAACTACAGGAAATTCTCAAACAATTTGAACCAAAAAATATATACAACCTGGGGGAGACAGGTCTCTGTTATAAGTGTTTCCAAAATCACACATTTGCCAAAAAAGGAGAAGTGTGCAGTACTTTACAAGATTCCAAAATATAGAATTTCTATTCTGATTGATGCCAACATGAATGGTGACAAACTGTCTCTGTTCGCAATAGAAAAATTTGAGAAATCATGTTGATTTTAAAATATAAGAAGACTGGAGTACAAGTTTAACAAAAAATCATGAATGACAAGGTAAATATTTGAACAATGGGTGCACAAGCTAGACATGAAATTATTGTTGCAGGGAAGAAGTATTGCAATTATTGTGGGCAATTACACAGCTCATACACATTTAACATGTTTGACAGCTATTTTCTTGTTCTTCCTGCCTTAAAAAACACAAGTGTGTTGCAACCAATTGACTAGTTTTTGTTTTGATTGTACAGTGTAATTATTGTTTTTAAGGAACTTATTGTGCTCATATTAAAAAAATTGTGAATAATTTATTTATTTAAAAAGTTATAAGTTTAAAAATAATTTATTTACAGGTATAATTAAAGTGTCATTGTTATGCTAGCTTCGCAGCCAATCTAGATATTATGTTATTCATTTTAAGAAATAATTTTCAAAGTTTTAACAAAGTACTTAGACCACACAGTGAAATCAACCAAGAGTGTGAACAACACCAGGTTCCTAAGTTACCTTTTCATCAACAGCAATAGTTACATCTTTTTTCTCAGTTTCCTTCTCTTCTGCTTCAAGTGAGCTGCCTGCTGCAGATGTTATACTTGACATGGACCTGAATTAGAAAAAGACATGAAGATTATTGATAAAATGAAACAATATTCTCAGCCATTCTTTTTCTCTCCTTCTGCATTTACCTTTCAGCGCCAAGGGAGTCTGCAATCTGGAGACAAATAATAATAAATGAATATTATTCTAGAGGGAAACTTCCGAGGCGATAATCAGCGAATCAATTCAGAGGAAGAGGTATGTTTACAGCACTCTGAAAAATTGACAAATAATCAACAACAGAAAAAAATATGGACCAAAGCAGGATCAAACCCGTACTCAGTGGCACAGCGCCTTGCTATGAAAAGCTAAACGTTAGGGAACACTGCCACTCAGCTAACTAAAAAAATTAGCTTCGTAGGCAATGTCTTTTGCTCAGGTGCTCTCATGACTATAGCATAAGGTCGCGATCACAGCTGGGAAATACATAGTGTATCTGTATTTTTTCCTGTTAAGACAAGTATCTCCCGGATAGGGTAGGGCTGAATACTTGCGTTGCAGACAAACATTTAGGACGAAACAGCACGAATAGTAGTTTCCAGTGGTTTAGGCTGGAGACAAATAATAATAAATGAATATTATTATAGAGGGAAACTTCTGAGGCGATAATCAGTGAATCAATTCAGAGGAGAGGTATGTTTACAGCACTCTGAAAAATTGACAAATAATCAACAACAGCAAAAAATATGGACCAAAGCAGGATCGAACCCGTACTCAGTGGCACAGCGCCTTGCCACGAAAAGCCAAACGCTAGGGAACACTGCCACTCAGCTAACTAAAAAATTAGCTTTGTAGGCATTGTCTTTTGCACAGAGTCTGCAGTCTCTTGCTTTTCTGTTAGACTCTATTGCTTAGTGATTCTAAAATTTCATCAATCCATCTTTTTCATGATCTGTCCATGAGTCTGGTGTTCTCACAGTGTTTATTACAGGCTCATTGTGTTGTGGTCTTTTTGTATTATCACATGACCTAATCATTTTATCTTCTGTTTCTTTATTTATTCTATGGTGGGAATTATTCTCAGCCACTGACTTTAAAAATAATATAATTTATAATTATATATTTTATATAATATAGTACAGATAGTGAATAGTAGTAGCCGGTAGTCAGTCAGCAAAATAGCAAATTGATTATATGATTATTACTATCATAAAGTACAAAAGAGTTACTGACCAATTACTAAAATTACATAATTAATTAACTTTAGAAAAAGTATTACTAACTCATCATCATTATGTGCCATACCAGTTGGTGTATGCAATCACATTTCCACAATTCTCTATCCACAGTACTGAGTTAACTGAGTACAATATATCATATCAATTCTGTTCACTGTTTTCCATGTCAGGTCATGATATCAAGCTATCCAATATATTCTCTGTATGTCATCTGTGATCTCTATTTCCCTGTATTTTTCCAGTTATAACCAAAGTATTCCAACTTTCCTCTTCTCTGGATGGTGCTCTAAAAATTTTGATTGTTTCTTTCTGATGTTTCCTATGAGCTCCCTTTTACTTAGCATTGGCCTCTTTCAGAATTTCCTCACTGGTCTTTTTAGCAGTCAACATTCTTCACTTCTGAGAAATCCCATCTTTGTGGTCTCAAATCGTCTTTTCATTTGTTTGTCAACTAATGTCAACTGTTCAATATTTCACTTCCATGATCACAGTGATAGGTCAGAATTAGCTAATTGACTAAGAAAAGAAAGAAGTTAACAATTAAGTAAAGTAGCTTAAGTAAAATCTAGACGACACAGACATACGACTAATATGTAATTTGTACTGGGAGCAAACAGCAATAATAAAATATAACAAGGAGAACTCTACACCCATGGATATAAAAAGAGGAGTAAGACAAGGATCATCCTATCGTCAAGCTTGTTCAATCTATACACTGAGCAAATCTTTAAAAACTTTTTAAAGATGCCAGGCCTAAATTTATTTTTTATTATTAATGGAAAGATAATCAATAACCTAAGATATGCTGATAATACTGTTCTACTAGCAGAAAATCCTAAAGACCTATAACAATTGCTTAATGTGATAAACATAACAAGCAAAGAATATGGACTAGATATGAATATCAAAAAGACTAAAACTATGATCATAAACAAAGAAAATTCTCAAGACCTACAAAAAAATATCACAGTTGAAGGAATACATCTGGAGACAGTTCAGAGCTACAACTACCTTAGACATATTATAACTAATGATGGAAAATGTAAAATTGAAATAAACAAAAGAATAGGTTTGGCAAAAAGTATTTTAATGCCATAAAAAATATACTAACAACAAAGCAAATAACAGCAGGGCTGAAACTAAGAATAGCAAAGTTTTACATCTTCTCAATATTCCTGTATTATAAACGTGGACATTAGACAAGAAAACAGAACATAAAATTGAAGCCTTTGAAATGTGGATTTATAGAAGAATAGGTAGAACTGGATGGAAAGAAAAGAAAACAAAGGATGAAGTTTTTAAAACTAAAAATAAAAAAGACGAAGTTTTAAAACAATTAAAAATAAAAAGAGAACTACTAAATGCAATTAAGACAAGACATGAAATTTTTGGGGCATGTTAAAGACACACTTTGAAATGTGGATTTATAGAAGAATAGGTAGAATTGGATGGAAAGAAAAGAAAACAAACGAGGAAGTTTTAAAACAACTAAAAATGAAGAAAGAACTACTAAACACAATTAGAGCAAGACAAATGATTTTTTTGTTAAAAGACACAACAGTCTAATAAAAGTAATATTAGAAGGGAAAATACAAGGTAAAAGAGGCAGAGCAGACCAAGACTAACATGGATGAGTAACATCAAAAGATGGACAAGTCAGCCTATGGCAATCTGCACCATCAAAGCAAGAGACAGAGTGGAATGGCGCTCCATGGTAGCCAACCTTTGATGCGGAGAAGGCACTCAATGATGATGATGATGAAAAGACACAGCGTGACAACAACCTACTAAAAGTAATATTGGAAGGGAAAATACAAGGTCAAGGCTGAGGCAGACCAAGACTAACATGGGCTTTACCATCAAAAGATGGACAAGTCAGCCTATGTTGACAACCTGCACCATCAAAGCAAGAAACTAGAACTGAGTGGAATCAAATGGCAATCCATGGTAGCCAACCTTCTTGCTATGACGGCACTCAATGATGATGAGCTTAAGTAAGTTAATAACAAAACTAGTTTACTTTACATTTTACCATGACTAATGAACACATAATCAGTATCCATACATACACTCACACAGTGGCTGTTATGCCAAGTTATGGCAGTATACGAGTATTAATAACTGACACTACTCACCGAGTCTAAATCTTAACTTAGTAGTCTACTACACTTTAACACTATCTATCTATCTATTGACCTTTCGAGCCGTTGCCGGCCCATAGGGCGTAGACCAAGATACACCATCTCATATCTGAATTTTTGTTCTAGCTTGTTTCATAACTCGTGCCCAACTTTTAAAATCGATAGCTTTTAACCGTTGTTGTAAGTTGTTCAAATTTGCATGTAAGTTATAATGATTAGAACAGGGAATTATTCATTAAAAAAAACATTGGTTATTATTGTCTTATTTCATTTATATAAATTTATAACGACCCATTGATGTAGTCAAACTAATGTTTACAGTATTTTAAGTTAAAATAGCGAGTAAAAATCCATACACGGTACAACTGACGTGTGCACCTTTTGCCTGGTTTTTTGACACAATTAGACACTTGAAAATTGTGTGTTCCATTTCCGTTCATTCAGAGGTGTAGACGTGAAATTTGCAAATTTGGTATGAATGAAACTGAGCACGGTCATTAAGTTGAGGCTGCCACCTTACCATGCTCATTTAAATCCAATAGACTAATCTGGGCAAAATTAAAAGAACAAGTGGCAGATGAAAATACAACATTCAATTGAAAATATGCGATGTAGACTCTTGCTATCTCGCTTTATTAATATAGACAGGATTATTGGCTGAATGTGAAGACCACGTCTTAAAACAGGAAGGGAATATTGGAAAATGATGGTTTGAATTGTTCAACCAACATTTATTAATCTTAGACTCGTCTGATTCAGAATGAAAGTATATAGCCCCACAATGTTGGCCCTATATTACCTTAAATTTGTTCAACAAACGGTCCTTCAGGACCACACAACTATGAAATTGGACATACGTATACCTTGATATTATCATCCGTCCTCGAACTGAGAACCATAATTCTCCTGTATTTCCCCATTATGGCCACGCTTTACTTTGAAATTAATCATAGACCAGCAACTACGGTAATTTCTATTATTTAGGGGTTCACAATTTCAATTTTGACACATCAAAGAAATTCGCTGCTTTAAGAAACTGGCAGCTGCAAGATATTGTTAAATTACATTTAAGGGTCTTTTGCTTCTAATAACATTTGAAAATTTCAACAGTTTTAACAAACGTTACTGAACAATAGCATAGCGTAAGTTGGGCAAGTGATTCCAGAGCTATAGCAGTTTTCTTTCAAAGATTTTTTAAAATAAATCTCGCCATTTGTCTCTGTTCTGTGCAAGCAGCTCTATCTCATTCAGGGAGCCGAATCTGTTGCTCTTGCCTCTCTCATCAATGTTCTTCTGGTTCTCTGGTCTTCCTACTTCTCTTTTCTCTTACCTGTTGTTTCCCATATGACCTGCTTTGCTATTCGTTATATCTCTTCTCATCACATGTCCAACATATGACCATCGTCTTTTCTTTATTACTGAAGATATTAGTGGTTGATTGGCGATTTCTCTAATTTCCTCGTTTGTTTTGAATTCGTTTCACGATCCACGCTCTAACCATATTTTCCTTAGACATTTATTTTCTAATACGTTCAACTTTGTTTCTATATCTTTTGTTGTTTTCCAGCTTTCACACGCATACGTAAGGGTTGATAGTACATTTGATTTGAATAGCCTAAGTTGCAGTTTTGTGTTTGTGCTGATTAGCACTTTAACACTATCATGACTATGACTATTATTATATATTTATACTACCCTTACTTAACACTACTTGACTACTACACTACAGTTACACTTTAAACTTACACTGCCTTACTACTCAACTTACTCCCTGATACTCACTGACTATGACTATTATTGAAAAAGAAAAAATGTTTTAAACAAAAGTACTACAGTGACCGAATGCAGGTTATATTTTTTTAACAGTAATATAAACAAAGGCAGTGATATTAACCTTATTGCTGATACACGAGCTGAATTGCGAATATGCCCCAACAACTTTACAGACAAAACAGAAGCCATTTCTGTAGCTCTCTTCTCGACCTTGAATAACGGGAGAGAACTCTCAACTTATTTTCTGATCCAGGAAGTTATGGAGCTTGTTGCGGTTCACTTGATGTTGCTGAATATAGAGAAGAATTCTATACTTTCAACAAAATACTACCACACTGTGACGCCTGACGGGGTCCCCACTTAACTAGCTCTTATGAAAAACCGATACTGTAATGACGTTTTAAGAATTTATCAAGGTTAATGTCATGAGTTTAGTTAAAAAATAAATATGTCGGAACCGCCTTTTACAATTCGCATTCGGTCAGAAAACAACCCTGATATGGACTGGATGGTTAAGCCAGATGAAGTAACGTTTTTGCAAACATTGGTAAGAAAATAAGAAATAATTGTACACCAACATTAGTTTGGTGTTGATACGCTTTTTCAGTATCTTTATATTGAGAGAGATATTCACCATGTCAATCATAATTTTCACAAATTAATTACAGTAAAGTAATTAGATAGTAAATTTAATTAAAATCACGTAAAGTTAAAGGTTACTTAAAATTAAAAGGCAGCTCCTAAAAAACATCAGAAAGAAACAATCAACAATTTTCAGGCACGTCATGAGAAGAGGAAAGTTGGAATACTTGGTTACAACTGGCAAAATAAAAGGAAAGAGAGATCGCGGACGACAAAGAGAGAAAATACTGGATAGCTTGGTGTCATGGCATGGAAAACACTAAAACAGTAACAACAGAACTGATACGATACACTGTAGATAGAAGATTGTGGAAGGACATAATCGCCTACACCAACCAGTATGGGATATGATGATGAAAGGTTACTTACTTACTACCTGTTACTCTAGTGTCTATGGAAAATCTTGAAATACTTCTGCCCCACCTCTACAAACTCCTTGTCCAGTATTGGAGATGTATACCTCAAGATATAAAAGATGCCAAGATTGTATTATACAAAAATATAGGGGACAAAGGCGATTGTAACAACTATAGGGGTATTTGGTGGTTATTTGGTTATGGATGGCCCTGGTATCACTGCAAACGGATTAAAATCCATAATTGCTCAACTGCCCGAGCCAGCGTAATCATCTGAATTAATATCTCAACTCCCAAACAAAGAAAGGTAACTGTAGTCCCCATCGTAGCAGTCTCAGCACACGCCAAAAGACATAAGGAGAAACCGTGCAGAAAGTGAACACAGCCAACTGTTCCCTGTCATACGATATCATCATTCATCGTAAACAATTGGAATATCGAAACATGATCAAAACGGATGAGACACACTGCTCACGGTGTGCACAGAGCACTTAACTCAGTAGCTCCTGCAACAAGCAATCAAAAAGCAAGATGATCAATGAGTGGTGATACAATGCCTTGTTCAGAACTGCTATAGGGGTATCTCCCTCCTGAGTAAAGCTTGCAAAGCACTCAGTCATTTTTGTAAGTATTGTTCTAAAGCACCTTCATCAACTGACAAAACGTATTCTTCCTGAGACCCAGTGTGGGTTTAGAGCTGGACAACCAACCACCGATATGATTTTTACTTTCCATAATTATATATATTTTTGTTCTTTAAAATTATTTATGTCTAAATAATTGTCTTCAAGATACTGAGTGTTAATCAATGACATAAGTTAATCTGAATCAATGAAAGCAGTCTCAGACTTAAATGAAGGGTTACAAAGTGTATGGCATTTTTTTATATTAATATATTGAAAAGAAGTGCTACACATTATCATCATTTTCTTCTTCTTCTTTCCTTCTTCATCTGCCTTTCAGCGTCGAGGGAAGATATAATTTGGTCTTTTGCTCTTCTTTTCGCCTCTGCTGCTGTTATGTTTCCTAGTGCTTCTAATATTCCATCGATCCATCTTTTTCGTGGTTGACCTTGGGTCTGGTGTTCTCACAACGATTGTTGAAGGCTCGTTGTGTTGTGTTTTGTTCTTTCCGCCTTGTCATGTGGCCAAACCATTTTATCTGTTGTTTCCTTGTATATTCTATGGCGGGGGCTATTCCTAGCTTTTTTCTCAGTTCTTCATTTCTGATCTTATCTCTCAGACTGTTTCCTGTCATTCGTCTAACACATTTTATCTCTGTAGAGGTTATTTTCTTATTGTTCTTGCATCTAGGGTCCAGGTCTGGCATTGATAACACAACGTTGGGATGAAGATTGTATTGTATAGTGCTCATTTTGCCTTCAGAGTTATTTCCTTGTTGGACAATAGTGGGGATAACTGTCTGATAATTTGACAAGCTTTGTTGCATCTTGATTCTATCTCTGAGGTTTGAGCATTATCGTTTGTCATTAGACTTCCTAGGTATTTGAATTCCTCTACTTGTTTTAGTTGTCTGCCTTCTATAGTTATGTTGATCTGTTTTTTTTTTGGCGACATTCATGACTTTTGTTTTGTTGATGTTGATTTTCATGTTGTATTTTGTGCCTGAGATGTTGAGTTTGTTTAAGTGTTCTTGATTCAATTATCATCATGTCCTTTCTTTTCTGTCCAAAATTCTGCCTTTTTCAGGTAATATGACCACTTTTTCAGGTAACATGCCCACTTTTTCAGGGAATATGTGCCAACTTTTCAGATAAAATGCCTTTAATCTGTTTTTTCTCCTTGACTTTTAGCTCTTTCAAATAACTGTGAAAAATAGTAGGTCCTTTGTGCATGTTTAAAGTAAAGAATCTTTGACAGTTAAAAGTCTTAAAAAGTAGCCAAAACATCCAATATTTCTGCAAAGTTGTTAAGCAGTTAAAAATACATCCATGCTGAAGATAGGTGTGCTGTTATTTTGGCAGCTGTAAACTAGCGACACAACATATCCTTGCCCACTTAATCTAACTTAATGCCCACTAAAGAAGAACAACAATAAAAGAAACAAACTAATAATAATTCTTAAAGAAATTAGAAGTTAAAATTAAAAGGAAATTTGAGTGCTACTTAAAGAATTGACTTCACTACATTTTCATTTAGACGCTCAGTAAACTCAAAGACAGCCATCCTAGCACTAAATCGAAGAAATATTATAAAAGTGCTGGTCATTTTACAACAGAGCAACAGAAAGTACAACATTATGGTTGTCATCATTTTATACAATCTATTTAAGAACTATCAGAATAGTGTGGCACAATGAGCTGCTAAGAGCTGCTCAACAGGTGCAACCAACAGGACCAACTGGCCACTTAGAATAGATTCAGAAACGACAGGAACATCAGTGTGGTAGAGTTTTTAACTCTTTAGTAATGTTATTTTACACATTTCTTTCTTCCTAGGAGGTCTTTTCACAAATAATGCCACAGGCAGCACACTCGGCTTTTGAATGTAAGTAATTTTTATTTAATGCATTGATATCATTAGTGCTTTGATTTCTGAATATCATATTATTTTTTTACTTCATGTTATCTATCTATCTATTGTCCTTTCGAGCTGAAGATGGCACATAGGGCAGAACCACAATCTCAAAAACAGAAACCTTGCGTGCCAAATTGGCACATATTGCGGAGATCACTGCTTCTAAAATCTGTGACTCTGTTTCCATGACAACACTTTTACAATGACAGATTGTCAAGCCATCGATCAACCTCCTTAGTCGCCTTTTACGACATGCCTGGAAGGTCACAGTGTCACTATTCTTTACTTCCCTCATAATGAAGCCCGGTAACACACGGGAAACTTCATGTTACAGTATCATCAAAAATTGCCAGTGATTATCTTAAGTTTATCATCTTTCTAGTTTAGATTTTTCTTACATAATTCTGTTTCTGAGATATAATATGCATTTATACACAAACGTGCACAAATGCACTTTCATAGATGCTTACACACACACACATAAACATATTTTCCTGTTAAATATGCTCCCTGTCAAATTGCTGTTTTTATATGTCACTTGAATGTATGCTGTTTCTTTCTGAGCTTCTGAAACTCTTGGCAAATTTGGTATTTTATTTACCTTTTATGTAATTGTGATGTTAGGTAAAGATAAAGGAAACTAAATCATTTTTAAAATTTGTTTTTCATGCATAAAGTGGTAACTTCTATCATTTGAATAGATGAAGATGAGGATGGAGATAGAATAACGGTGCGCAGTGATGATGAAATGAGAGACATGTTTAACTATGTAAGTAAATTGAGCTTTCTGTTATATTGTAACAGATCTATACCTAAGTTTCATAGATTATACCAAAGCATTTGACAAAGTAAAGCACCAAGAAATAATCAAAATTTTAGAAAGCATAAACATCATCATCATGTGCCATACCGGTTGGCATAGGTGATCATATCCTTCCACAATCTTCTATCCGCAGTTCATCATATCAGTTCTGTTGTTGACTGTTTTCCATGACATGACACCAAGCTATCCAGTATTTTCTCTCTTTGTCGTCCGCGATCTCTCTTTCCTTTTATTTTGCCAGTTGTAACCAAGTATTCCAACTTTCCTCTTCTCATGATGTGCCTGAAAAATGTTGATTGTTTCTTTCTGATGTTTTTTAGGAGCTCCCTTTTTGTGTTGGCCTCTTTGAGAATTTCCTCATTGGTATTTTTAGCTGTCCAGAGAACTTTCAACATTCTTCTGAGAAATCCCATCTCTGTGGCCTCTAATCGTCTTTTCATTTGTTTGTCTACTGTCCATGATTCGCTTCCATAGGTCAGAATCGGTTCTATATAGCACTGATGAATTCTCTTTCTCATTTCTATTGACATAGATTTGTTGCATAAGATATTTTTCATTTTCTGAAATGCTATTTTGGCCTGAGCTATTCTGTTTTTTATTTCCGTAGTGCATCTTCCATCTGATGTTATTATTGTGCCCAAGTATTTGATGCGTTGCACTTGTTTCAAATTTGTCCTGTTTATTTTTATGCTGCAAGCTGGTGATGATTGTTTCTTCGGTATGACCATTATTTCTGTTTTCTTACTAATCAGACTGAGACCTTTCTTGTTGCTTTCTTTTACTATTATGTGCATAAACATAGACAGCAAAATCTAAGAATAATAAAGAACATGTACTGGCAACAAACAGCGGCCATAAGAACTGGAAACCAATTGGGAATGTTTCAACAAATAAAACAGGTGTTAGACAAGGTTGTGTACTGTCACCAGATTTGTTTAATATGTATAGTGAGATTATTTAAGATCCATAAGGGGCATGCCTGGAATAACAATTGGAGGTCATAATATAAATAATCTAAGGTATGCTGATGATACAGTCTTAATGACTAAGAGTGAAAATGAGTTACAAGAAATATTGGACATTATAGTGAAAGAAAGCAAAAATAAAGGACTCAGCCTTAATAGTAAAAAGACAGAGGTAATGGTAACAACAAAGAAAAAGACATCACCTCAGTGCAAAATAAAGACAAGTGGAACAATATTAAAGCAGATAAATGAATTTAAATATTTGGGAACTTTGTTAACCTCAGATGGAAGAAGTACAAAGGAGGTGAGAAGAAGAATGGTTCAGGCAAAAGCAGCTTTCCAAAAAAATGAAGAAGATACTATGCAATCCATTTTTGACAATCGAAACAAAAAAAAGAGTTCTTAAATGTTATTTAGAGCCAGTGTTAACAATGAATGTGAATCATGGACAATAGGACAACAGATAAAAAAATCACTGGAGTCTGTAGAAATGTGGTTTTACAGAAGAATGTTGAGAATACCATAGACAGCTAAGAAGAGTAATGAAAACGTTTTGAAAGAAGCCAAAGCAAAAAGAGAGCTAATTTCCAATATTAGGAAGAAACAATCATCATTTTTTGGCCATGTAATGAGAGAACAACTGGAATATATTGTAACAACTGGGAAAATTGAGGGACGATGAGATAGAGGAAAGCAAAGAGAAAAAATACCAGACATCTGAAGAGAATGGCTTGGCAGATAGTCAACAACAGAAATGATAAATAACTGTTGAGATTTAAAATTATGGTGAGACATGATCACCTACACCAGCAGGCCTGGTATTTGATTGATTGATTGATTGATTGTTATATTGTATAATTCCCAACTGGAGCAGTTTTTTCCCAGAACTACATGGCTTCAAGATTCACCCAACTGCTGATAATTATTATTAAAGAATTCAACATTTTTTTAAAGCATAAATGAAATCACATCTGAAGAGATCAGATAAGTTATGTTTAAAAGCATATATGATACTTACACCAAACGTGTATTCATGAAAATTGTCTCTGCATTGTGGTAAATTTATGATATTTTTTGTTGGTTTTGATTAATTCTGTATTATTGTTAATGTTATGTTATCATTTGAAATTTATTTACCATTATTACAATTGTCCTCTTTTCTGTCCAGTATTTTAAGGAACTTAGTGAAGAAGACAGAGCAAGAGGCCTCCTTCCCCCATTGATCATCTTTCCTAAGCGTAAGTTAACAATTTTCTAATGAAATATCTGTTGATTTCTTTATTTCTTCTTCATATCTTTAAAGAAGATTGTAAACTGAGTGAGGTGCTGCAATGTATTTGTTATATTTGGTGAAAGATAATATTACATCTTTTCTTGTTATTATTTTATTTGTCAGGAATTGTATATATATCTAGCAAAAGTAAACACTGCAAGTAAAAAAAAAATGTATTTTAAAACATCCTTTTTTGAAAAAAATTATAACAATAATATGTTAGTCATTTTTTTAACACACACACATACTAGTGTAGTCTGATTTTAATTAGCTGTTTTCCATGGTTTACAATTTGTTTGGCTATATATCAGTCCCTTTTCATTCTTGTGTTTTTATCCGCTAGCATTTGCCAGCCTTTTAGGCAGCTTATGTTTTAAGATCATGGTTTACATTTTCTCAAAAGAATTGGCATTCAAAATAAGGTGAGAATACTGGGTGGTCTAGAGGTAAGACATCAGCCTCTAGATCAGAAAGGTCCCAAGTTCAAATTTTGCCACATTGAAGAAAAGATTGAATGGAGGTCATTGTGTGTACATACTGCTAGAGAGTTATGCTATCAATTGTGGTGTTGTTATTCAGGATATCAAATGTGAGAGTTGATCCTACCCTCTGACGTGAATGAAATGCTTATGATCTTTTCTGGTTGAGGCTTGTGTTCTCTCAACACCAGTCTTGGGCAGTCAATTAGTGATCTTGTTTTATAGCAAACAACACAAAATTACTTATAAAACTTGAGGATGTAAGATATCTAACCAACCTTGTGTTGATTATAACCTTAGTTGTCACATCACCTGTAAACATTTCAACACCATCCATTGAAAGTCTGTATTTTCTGTCCTGGGGTGCGTATTTGATATTCCGCCCCATCCTTATACACTTCAATCTGACATGCATTGATGTTGTTCATTACAAGTGTCAATATTCCGCTCTTTTGTCTGTTTTTTTCTGTCAGATCGGTAGCACTGGTATCCCCTAATCTTCAGGGCTATGTCGTTGTTTAGATGAGTTCCTGCAAACAGCATATGCTTACTTGTTCTCCATGCAGGATATTTTCTAATTCTATCTTTTTACTGTACCTATCTCTTTTGCTGTTGTTGCCTTCAGCATTTCAGTGCATTATTTTGAGTGGTCTTATTTTGGATTGGCCAGTAGCCCTATTCTCTTGCCCCCTGACTGCACAGAGCGGTTGAGAAGGACATCCAGTAATAGAGGTTGGGCCCTTTCGAGGCTGAGGACCCTGTGCTGCACCTAACTGAGTGTCCATCACAGGGCGAGTGCCATATCGATTTGCGGTTATAGACTTACTTCCCATTGGCGTGAGTGTGTGGCATCCTGATTTTTGTAGTGCGCCTTTTGGATGGTTGCCTCCGACTTCAGCATTTAAACTTGCTAGAGCAGACTGTGGTCTTGCTCGGTTGTAGGAGTGCCTGGCCAGTCATGGTTTTCAGTCCCTGATAACTGTTAAGCCCCATCCCCACACAAGGAGCTGGCCTTGATTAAAAATACAAGGGGAAAAAATGGCAAAGTGTGTGCAGTTACGAGATAAGAGAGAGAGACATAGATTAGAAAGGAAGAATAAATATTCCAAGACAAAAACTTGTAACAAATTTTTAACTGCTGTGATCTGTCCATATAGAATTGAGCATGGGTACTTTTGAATGATTAGTAAACCTATTTCCTCATTGTTACAGCAATCTAAATTTATTTTTTAAACATTGTTAAATACAATCAATGGTTTGAATTTTCCATTTCATGTCGATGGATCTGTCTTCTAACTCAGAGCTAGTAGATAGTTTCTTACATTTCATTTGATGTCATAGAATAGTTGGTCGATGTGCAATAAGATAACCGTCAACTAACTTAACATAATGTGTTAGAATTCAACAATTTTCTTTACATTTTCTGGTTCCTGCTAGAGAACTTGGAGCTTGTTTGTTCTAGTGATATAGATCTATATCAGCAATTTCCTACTTCTTTGGGGATTATGGTGACCCTCCCATCATTAGCTACTCTGCTTTGACACAGACTATTTCCATGCAGCTCCTCGGCCAAAGTGAAGTGAGGTCTTAATCAACTTTGATTAACAGTTAGTCTGCTTCCTGGCTCCTTTCCTTTGTGCAAAAGCTAATTAAATTTTTTGAAAAATTGCTTCCAGATGGAAAAACTCCACGGAAAAGAAATATTCACGGTTTAAAGGTATGTTTCTTTCTGTTTTCTTCTCCATATGTCAGAATTTTGAAATTGAACAACATACTTTAATATTCTTATATTTTAAAAAGGAGAGTATCTTTGTGCAGTAAGTCTTCGTCTCTTTTATCTTTTAATATTGTTTTAGTTTAACTTTATAATACTTGTATAATTATATTGTTTCTATATTTAATCTGATTATTTCCGTTTGTTTAGTTTTAAAATTATGTATTTACTATGTTTGTAATTATTGATAAATTTTGTTGGTTTCTCAACTCAAGATTCGAACTGGTAGTGAAGCTGAAGAGAAGGAAACTGACCCATCTCCAAACAGACTTCCATATTCAGAACAAAACAAGTATGTTAAGTATGGTTATCTGGGATTGGTTATCAGGGATAATTTTTCATTATCCTTTAACCATTGCATGCCATTGAGACACAGATGCTTGCATTAGCATCCACTATCTCACTCTTTCCTGCACATGTACCTGTAAATCCAAGACCTATTATGCTTTTCTATTAGGGAAATAGATGACATAAAATTTTAGTTACAACTTTAAAAAAATGAAATTAAACTTAATAACAAAGTTAAAAGCCCTTTCAAACATGGTTGTATTACTATATATTATGCCTATTTACACATTGTTATTTTTCCACCTCATCTTTTGTCTGCCTTTCTTTCTTCTTTCACACTTCCCAACAATATTGTTTCAGGCAGCTCATGATTCAACATTTAAGAAGAGACGGTGGACATATGTCTTCCATGTGATGAGAAGAGATAATCAGAGAATCACAAAGCAAGCACTGAAATGGGAAACAATAAGAAAATGAAAAAAAAAGCTGGCTTTGGGAGGCACTGAAAAGAACACTGGCAAGAGTGGCAAAGATAGCAGGCATCATTCCTTATTGACAATGAAAAGTTAGTTCAAATAGGGATTTATAACAAGTTACTCTCTGAGCTGTGTGACATCTGAAGTCACTGGAAGGATGTTAAGTGTTAGTTTGCTAAAGATCAGATATATCTTTTTCTGACAAGACTAACTTCGTTTAGTTCTTCAAATGCACTTATTGCTTCACAATTTTAAAAATATGTTGTTTATTATGTATATTCACTGAGTGTCTGATACAATACTCCTTAATAGTAATTGTTTCACTGATGGGATTTATATTTACTCGAATTAGTTCTTGAAGAACTTCATGGGTTTTTTTGTTGACAGCAAGCACTACTATTAAGTTACACCTAAGTTTATGACTGAAAAAGGAAGTAGAAGTTTGATACTGCCCAACAAGTGTTTGTGAAAACAATTTGTGAGGATTGTCTCTGTTTATTGCTATCTCAGATATGAGCATGGTAGTCTATTTAGTTTTAATATCTAGTAACTGCTAACAGACACATTAGTACTATTTCTGTTTTTTTTTCCTTATTTTTATTTAGTCAAACAGAGGTTGGCTTTGAGAGCATATTGAGCCATGGATGGATTACCAAAGAATCATTACGATATGTGAAACTTGTAGGCAAAGGAAATGGAGGAAGAGTTTACAGGTGTGTACTGAACTATAGCTGACTTCTATCTGAATGTTGTATTTCGTATGATAAATATATGTGTCTGTACAATAACATTTTCTGCTTTATAAAGAGTATTGCCTTTATTAATATTGTATCTGTCTGCAGTATCAAGTCAATTTAAAATTACTATTAAAACATTTTACTAACTAACCATTTTTCTCCTTTTTTTTTCCAGGACTGTACACATACCATCTGGGAAAACTATGGCAGTAAAGGTAAATACTTTTTTTTTATTTTTAATATTTTTAGCTTACAATGATATTTAATTTGACATTATCATAAGAATAAGATTTGATGTGGATTAATCAGAATATAGATTTCTCAAGTACCTATCATTTCTTGATGCATATTGATAATATTGTGTTTGTGCCCACACTTGTCATGCCCATCAGCACATTTTTATGGCTCATATGGTCAGTATCATGCCTAGTTGTTTCATTGGCAAATGAAAGTCACTGGTACTCACTTAAAGAGATTAAATAGCCCCCTATGTTGTGTCAGTTAAAAAGAAAACAATTTTCATATTTGGAAAGTTAACCTGGATCCACGTGAACATAAGTATATGTGACAAATTGAATCACTTAGTGATCTTGAAAGAAGAATAGTCTCTGGAAATAAGACACTTAGTGTGCTTACTATATATAGATCACATACCCTATGAGGAAGTGCGCAACAAAATCCAACTACTCACAGTACCAGTTAAAAATGTACTGTTTACAGTAAAAGAATGAAAAATAAAATTGAACAGGCATGTTACAAGATCTGCAGTCCAGAGTGGAGAAAATAATAGAGTCACTGTCAGCTGCCACATACGTTGGAAGGAGCGACTAAGGAGGTTTGGAATCGTTTGCCTGTGCATTCAAGTAGGATGTGCTTGAAGCAACATTGTCAACAAATGTGATATGTAAAATAAAATAAACATAAATTGGTATGGAGCACCTTGATACTATACCATTTTATGCTTTTTTTTATATATTCTCTACCTCTTAACATGAAGCCCCACATAATATTGAATATTTTATATTTGGGCTTATTTCAACAAATGTGACAGATGGAGAAGAATTCCCAACTACAATGAAACTGGTTCCATGGATAGGACAGAATAGCAGTCTCTGCTAAGACTATTTTGTAGGGCACAGTACCAGGTAAAAGAAGACAAGGCAGACAGAGAAAGCAGTGGGAAAACAACATCAGAGATGTCACATTTCAGAAAGCGGCTCTTGATCATGAAGGGTGGATAATTGTTAAGAAGTCATCAAGAGTGCCTCAACAATTACCAAGGTTTACGGGACTAATGGATGAATCTAACTATCAAACTAATGTGTCTTTTTTGCTTTGCTAATGATTGAAAAATAAATTATTCCTATGATTACATAAATGTAATTTATTCAATATTAAACATAATTCTGTGACTTGTTAATTGTATTCAGCTTTCTTCTGTACTATTTGGTATCTCCCAATCTTATAAAGTAATTTGTGGTCAAAATGGTGCTTTCCAAACAGTGCTAGAGACCACTTTCTGTTTTATATTTTAATTAATATTTTAATCTAACCATGTTATTTTTTCTTTATTTACTTATTTAATGTTAAGTATCCATTGTGCTGTGATTTAAGCTAAATTAGTAAAATCACTTTCAGTTGTGATTTTTCTCTTTTTTAAGGTAGTAAAATTGTAAAGTATATTTACAGGAGACATTATGTGAGACTAATCTAAATTGTCCATAAGAATGGCAAAAATTAAGAATTTGTACCATATCTCACTTTGATTTTATGTATTTTCCAGGAAATAGAGCTGGATATCTCTGTGACAATACAAAAACAAATCATATCTGAACTAGAAATTCTTTATAAGGTAATATGATTATTTCACATATTTTGTAGAGATTTAGGAATTATTACTGAAGTTGTAATAAAAGGAAAAATGAGGTATGGATCTGGATGCTGAAGAACAACTAAAAAAAAGAAACATCAAGCTGTCATCATTTCATATAACTTGTTTGGGGAATTCAGATTAGTTAGGTCATAAATGAAATAAAGTGGCTAAGATGTACAACCAAAATAAATGTATGCTATGATAATGGATATAGAATATCCAAGAGATTTTTATAAGATAGTCAAATATATCAGAGCGAAAAATTAAATCTTCATTCCTGCCACAATTATTATTAATAGCATAAATCTATTATTTCTATCTATTGTCCATTCAAGCAGAAGAAAGCAGACAGCACAAATTTTAGACTCTCTGTGTCAAAGATCTTTATTGTATCTCATCATCCCTGTTCTAGACGATCTGCTAAATTTTGGCAAAGGAGCTGTTAAACAGTCTGCTTTGTTGCCTCTCACCTCATATTCATTTTAGTGTATCCTAATGTCAGCCTCTTTTTTTTTTTATTTACCCCAGAATCCCATTTGAGAGTTTGCTTTGAGATTCTCTTGTTGTCTATTCTCATCACATGGCCTACATATGACCACACTCTTCTCTTGATAATAATGCTATTAATCAATGTTTTGTTATTTCTCGTATTTCTGTATTAGTTTTGAATTCATTGTAAAATAGCAGAAATGGAACACTTAAAATAAAATTAAGTAGGAATTTGATAGGAAAAAAAATATTTCCAAAAAATTCTTAAATAAGCAGGTGGTCAAGGAAAATTAATACATATTATATATATATACAGTGATCTGAAAGAGCCAGAATATTGAATTAAAAGATTAAATAAGTTGTAAAAAAAACAGCCCCTCCCACGCACACACACACACACAATTATGCAGAAATGGTTGAAATTACAAAGCTATTAAGTGATGTATAAATCAAGAGTTAAATCTTTGCTTAGAATATATATAAAACCAGGGACTGCAAGAAGAGCTAATGAAGACTAACAAAAAGATATAATCTGATTAATTTTGAAAAAATTATAACAATAAAAATAAAAAAGTGTGTCACATATAAATATTTTGACCACCAAGCCATACTGTGAAGGTGTACACAAAAGTACTAGAAGAAATTGCTACACCAGTCATAGAACCCTTGTTGAATAAGTTCACAGTTTGGATTTAGAAGAGGAAAGAACTGTGCTGTTTTTATTCAGTCAAGGGAAACACCTACTATCACCTATTATAAATCAATATGGCACTCGCCCTGTGATGGACACCCAGGCAGGTGCAACGCCGGGCCCAACCTCTATTACTGATGTCCTTCTCAACCGCTCTGTGGAGTCAGGGGGCGAGAGAATAGAGCTACTGGCCAATCCAAAATAAGACCACTCAAAATAATGCACTGGAATGCTGAAGGCATCAACAGCAAAAGAGATGGGTACAGTAAAAATATAGAATTAGAAAATATCCTGCATGAAGAACAAGTAAGCATATGCTGTTTGCAGAAACTCATCTAAACAACGACATAGCCCTGAAGATTAGGGGATACCAGTGCTACCGACCTGACAGAAAAAACAGACAAAAGGGCGGAATATTGACACTTGTAAAGAACAACATCAGTGCATGTCAGATTGAAGTGTATATGGATGGGCGGAATATCAAATACTGCACCTCAGGACAGAAAAATACAGACTTTCACCTACTTAACTACTACTGTCCGAGTGACCGCCCACTAGCAAGGATATGGAATACATTTTCTCTTGTTGGGTAATGTCTCAAATATGCCAAATTGTAATATCAAATCAGTCACAGGACCACAAGCCTCAAATCAGGTTGTCTTTCATGATATGAATAGATGTGAATAAGTTATCATTATACACCTCAGAACAGGACACAATCGACTCCACAGTCACATGTATACAAAATTCAAGATCGGCACCTCAACTACATGTACATGCAGTCAGGCGCCCCAGACTGCTGAACACATACTTCAAGACTGTACCGAATATAATCTATCTATCTATCTATTGACCTTTTGAGCCGTAGCCGGCCCATAGGGCATAGACCAAGAAACTCCTTCTCTTATCTGAATTTTTGTTCTAGCAGTTTTCAATTCTTTTAAAGATATTTTATCAAATCTCGCCATCTGTCTCTGTTCTGTGCAAGCAGCTCTATCTCATTGAGGGAGCCTATTCCTGCTGCTCTTGCCTCTCTCATCAATGTTCTTTTCAGTGTCTCTCTGGATCTTCCTCTTACCTGTTGTTTCCTACATGAGGGCTTGCTTTGCTATTCGGTTATTATCTCTTCTCATCACATGTCCAACATATGACCATCATCTTTTCTTGATTACTGAAGATATTAGTGGTTGATTGGCGATTTCTCTAATTTCCTCGTTTGTTTTGAATTCGTTCCACGCTATACCAAATATTTTCCTTAGACATTTATTTTCTTATGCGTTCAACTTTGTTTCTATGTCTCTTGTTGTTTTCCAGCTTTCACACGCATACATAAGGGTTGATAGTACATTTGATTTGAATAGTCTAAGTTTTGTGTTTGTGATGATGAGTTTTGATTTCCACAACTTTTCAAGGCTTCTGAAAGACATTGCTGCTTTAGCTATTCTGATTCTAATTTCTTTGCTTGTATCCCCTTCTCGATCAATGTGACTTCCAAGATAGATAAAGTGATCGATCTCTTCCACTGGTTTTGGTTTCCATGTAATATTTTGTCATCTGTTGGAATTAAGCTTTTCATGACTTTAGTCTTTTTCAGTACCGAATATAATAGACTGAGGAAAATCCATTATACAGGAAACAACATTGCAGATATAGACAATACTTCAGACGAATGAAAGATAGATAGACAATGAGATGTATTCAAGATATCAACAGGGATGAGACAAGTTATATACTATCACCTATGCTCTCTAACATATGTGGAACAAGTGAAATTAGTGATTTTTTAGTAATTGGAGAAAAGGAAGATAAACTGAACACAACTGCACTTCATTACGGTTGTAAAACGTATGTTAAAATTAGCACATCCTAACCTAAACAGAAATGAAATCACTTGACCAATTAGGCATTAATGTCAGTTGTATCAAACTTTAGTAGATCTCAGAGTTGAAGCATATGGAAAGCTTTTTAACATAGGATAAAAGACTTGATCCAAAACTTGGAAGAGGACACCAGAATGCCAACATTGTGGCGAGCACATGGAGAAACAAAAAAATACATTGGTTCAATTTCTATGAGCCTGCAACACAACAGCTGGTGGCTGAAAGGTCCAAGAAAGACTAGAAGTTACTGTCATTAATCCCTGTTTGAAAATAGATTTAACTTATAAAACTTTGACAGACCTTGAAATGTCTGATTCATGACCTCTCAAGAAGGACATTATTGTACTGGGGTTTGAATTGTGGCACAATCACATTTTGAGCTGCGTAATTTGTTCTTTTTCCTCACAACTTTCAGTGCTCTTAGTAGTCTTTCTGTGTTAGGCTGAATGATTGATAGAAATACACTTTTAAACATCATGATACAATAGTTCTTTAGTGACCCCTTTCATGTTTTACCTGGCCTTTTTTCTGGTCCATCATGTGATCTTTTGCACGTGTATACTTCATAAAATAGCTATTCATAGTTGTTAATTCAGAATGTGAATCACATGTCCAACACAATATATTAGTGATATAATAGTACTATTCATTGCAAAAAAGACAACTAGTGAAAGCATGGTTTGCTCTGGATATTATTACAAATTATTCTAATTAGTTGAATTTGAAAGTTGCTTTTAGTTGCAATCATAAAGCATAGCAATACTTAAAAACATGTATGACTGTTACTGCATGCTCAATTTTTATGAACCCTGTATAATGGTAATGATGTTACATTTTCTAATCCTCACAATAGTGCAATTCCCGTATGATCATATCATTCTTTGGTGCATTTTTCCTGGAGAACAAAATTTCCATTTGTACAGAGTATATGGATGGTAAGTGATTGTGCTGCCAGTAAGTAAGAGATTTCGTTAATTAAATAATTAAAAGAGAATAGGTAAATATCACATGATTATGTTAACAGAGAGCAGACTGAATAGTAAGTGATTATGTTACCAGAAAAACATACAGAACATTCTTTTAAATAATTATGTGTAAGGCTCATTTCAATTACTTTGTTCTTCATAAGACTTTATCCTTTCTATAGATAACTGCAGATATCATTACAGTAGCTTTTATTTTGAGCAGTGATGGTCTGTCAGTTTAATTCTCATAGTTTTTTCTGTTACTAATTGTCAAGTATTCTTTAGCTTCTCTACTTTTATATATATTTTTTTTTTCAATGTGGATTCAAATCAAACACATATGTTTGTGGTTAGAAAGAGTTGTCAGACTTTTGTAAGATGATGACGATGTATCCTATCTATCTTTGCTTTCTCACTGTAGTCTCTAGCTATATTAGTTGCTTTCCATATTTGTATGTTTGAAGTGATCATGAGGGAGGGGGCTTGGCACCGTTTAGCAACAGAGCTGAAAGACACCAGGATCTGTGAGCCAGAATTATCCACATCCCGCTCCACCCCTTCACTGCACTCTTAGAAACAGATTAACCAGTCTAGTCTGGCCAAGTGAATAGTGATCTAGAGGAAAGGCAACTTGGTACTCAAAAATGCCATGCTGAAGTCAGAAGTGTTGGGTTGAAAGGAACAAATATCACAGTTCTACTGCAAACCAGAATGCATCCATGTCCACTTAATGTCCTTTGAAAGATAGATGATGAAGAGGTCTATTCCTTTAGTCATCAGGTAAATGCAAGAATTTCTTATTCTGACTCTGTTTTCCAGTTATTGGTTATGGAAGGCCTCGGTATCACTGCAAACAAATTAAAATCCATAATTGCTCAACCGCCTGTGCCAGTGGAATCATCCGAATTACTAACACATCTCCCAAACAAAGAAAGGTAACTGTAGTCCCCATCGTAGCAGTCTCAGCACACGCCAAAAGACATAAGGCGAAACCGCGCAGAAAGTGAACACAGCCAACTGTTCCCTGTCATACGATATCATCATTCATCGTAAACAAGCGGGATATCGAAACAGGATCAAAACGGATGAGACACACAGCTCACGGTGTGCACAGAGCACTTAACTCAGTAGCTCCTGCAACAAGCCGGACTTGGAATATGAGGAAACTGCAAGAAGGAACACTTTTCAGACATAGCCTTCAATGGTTCCTGCCGCCTATCCACCATATACCATGGAAGTTCGCGTCCTCCCGAAAATGATGATTGTCGTAGCACTTGATGATGTTAGGCCATCGTTGATGACTCCAATTCCAAACATATAGACACACAGTGGTGGTAAGTTATCATTCCAATCAACAGAAGCCACCTGACCTGTAGTTAGTAAAACCACAGAGAGAATATGATTTTGTGACCTTCACTGATTCACTCTTGGATGTGAATGTGTAGTTTACACAAGAGGAGAAGTTTTCAACTACAGTGATCCCATTTAAGGCAATTCTGTGATAGCAAGGCAAGTCTCCTTTATAGCAGCAGAACTTGATGTTCTCTGCTCCCTTCTTGTAGCTGCTGCCACACGATTCTGATGTCTCATTAACTTGGACATCATTCAAGAACAATGTCAGATTAACATTCCATAGATCTGGCTCTGCTGATGAAGTGTTTGGTGCAACAGTTGTATCAATCATACAGGAGGCTCCTGGTTTGTGGTCATTAATATCACAGACGGCATATGATGTTATATTCAATATTTCTTTCTGTGGTGTAGATATGTGGCACACACATGGAGAGTGGTTTGTGGTCACAGTAATCCCATTAAAGGCAATTCTAGGGTAGCATGGCATAGCTGTTTCAGAACAGCACAATCCTATGATGTTTTCTGTGTTCGCTATAAAGCTGCTACTGTTACACAATCCTGACCAATTATAGGTGTGGACATTATTCACTTGCAATGACAAAACTGCTTTGTTTACATCATAAACCTCTGGAAGCGAATCATTTATGGGACTAATAATACAATTTATTCTTCCATCGGGGATATCTTCCTTGAGTCCCCAAAAAAAAGGTCTTTGGTTAAAAAGCACATATGCTTTTGAGTTAAACACAAAATGATCCCACTTCGGATTCAAAATGATCCTTGCCAATGCCATCCGTTTGCACAAGTTAGGTCCTTAGCTACCAAGGTCAGAAACTAAGCCATCAAATTAAAGACTTTATCTACAGCGAAGGTTAACGAACTGTGAACAAACATTTATGTTCAAACCCTTGAATACATTTTCAAAAATCTGCCAACTTGCTGCAATAAGAGATATCGTAGTGTTCAAAGTAAACATTGCTTAGTCCATGGCTCGAATATAAAAATCTCTGTTTTTCAGTTTAAGTTCACATGGAGTGTGATGATTTTGTTCTTTTGAAATAATCCTTATTAATGACAACAGGATTCTCAGAACAACAAAAAAATATTTAAGGCAAAATTATTACATTTTTCCTAATGTGTGTTGTCTTCTCAGTAAATAACCATTATGTATATCTTTTATGTGACCAATGGCATGATTACTTTTTAAAACTCCCTAGTTATAATTAATTAGCAATAATTTGTTAAATCCATAATTAAATATAATGTATAAATAAATGTGTAATCAAATCTACAAATCATTCTTTGTCTCAGGTGGATCTTTAGATGGATATATGCCAGTCACTGAAAGAGTTTTAGGCCAAATAAGTCTCTGTGTCATGGAAGGGATGCTGTATATGTGGGACCTTAAAATATTGCATAGAGGTAAATTTCATTTTCAAATGTGAAAAAGAGATACGATCGTAAGTGCTGTGTATTTATATTATGAAGTTACATAATATCCTCATATAGCAATTTCATTTAGCACAGTGGTTGACTTCATGTAAGGATTTATAGAAACAGAAGTGCTTTATTTTAAAAAGTGTTTTGAGTTTCAAGCAGTGTGTAAGACAATGCTAAGTAAAATGAAATTCAATGAAGACACATTTATTATGATTTAAGTGGAAGCAAGCTTTTAAAAAGAATATTGTCTGCTGTGTAGAAAATATTGAAGATAGAGGCCAAAAGATTGCACAAAAAAAAGAAAGAAAGAAGAGCAAAATAGCATTGAAAATAATAAATTTAAAAAATATAGTGAGACTTGCATTATTGAAATTCTTGAAAGATTATTTTGCTCAGAGTTAAACTGTTGTGTTGTTGCCACATGTTAAGACATATGATGGTGAATTTATGAATTTAACTTTAAAATTTGATGATGTAGAATAAGAGGTGAGGAATTGTTATACACACACAAACTAGGAAACTCTTTATACAGAGCTTCACAGCAGAATGCAATCTAATCATCATTAGTTCCCGTCGAGCGCATGCTTTGGTCCTTTAGCTTCTGGACAGTATAAGGAAGATGGGCCCGCCTGTGTCATGACTCCCTGGTGTCGACATCCTGTTGCATTGAACTCTGAATCTTACTATATATTCGGCAGCACTTCTGGTCGAATGTGCGGTCTATACCCATTCATGTACTTACTTGTCTTAACTTTAACCCAGCACATTGATGTCCTCTTCATTGTGGCAGTAGTCTAAAATGGTTTGTATTTGGAACATCCTTTTATATACACTCATGTACACACTTGTGTTAGTCAAGGGCATAATTCTGCACAATATAATAGAGTGGATCGGTAACTTGTAATAAAAAATTTAATAGGTCTGCCTAGAACTGCATTACTTTGAATTGTCAGTATTGTAAACATTTGGTGTGGTTCTCCCACGGTCGATGATGAAATTTTTTATCGCTTACCATCTGTGCCTCAGATATTCAAGTATTAAACTGTCGCTAAACTGTTGACTTACAAGGGAGTCAGGAGTGGTCGATGTTTAGATTAGTCACCTAATCGTCAGAACATCAGATTATTCTGAGATTGTTGATATATCTCAGTCTTGCCAGAGCCAGCATGATGTTCTTTCAGCTAACTCAGCAATAGTCTTCATTGCTCTTGTTCACAGTCCCTCCTTCCCTAATTCCTAACCTTTTTAAAAGGTTGTATAGGGATGAGTTCTCTGGCGCTAGTTTCCACAGCATACACTCTGACCAGGAGTCCCTGCTGTCTCAGCTCGGTGGCGAGATCCTTGTATTTGGCTAATTTAAATAAATGCTGTACCTCTATCCTGGATTCAAATGTCACACGTGTGTGTGTGTGTGTGTGTGTGCATGTGCGTGGTCTTTCTAAGGTTCACCCAATGACTACTAAAGAAATAGATAGTCCTATTCATCATCCGTTCTTCAATGGATGTTAAATGGGGATAGAGGAATAGTGTTGCGGTTTGCAGTAGAACTGTTGTATTTGTGCCATCTTGGTCTAACACAGCTAACTTCAGCACAGCTTTTTTGAGTATCAGGTTACCTTTACTCTTCGATACTTACTCACTTGACCAGGTTAAACTCATTAATATTTTTCTAGAGGCATCTCGAAGAGGTGAATTAGGATCTGTATAGTTGACTATTGATTTTGCAGCTCTCCTAGAAATGTTATTTTTTCTTTTTTTTTCGCAATGTATTCTCTTTTTCTATGAATTTGTCTGCTTCTTGTTTGAGTTGGAGCTTCAGAGTGTTTCCAAAGATTGTGATCACGTTTACACATGTCTACAAATCAAAGTTTTGGGCGGCCCTAGTTCTTTTGCCATCTGCTAGTTGTCCATAGAGTATATCATTTGGTATATGGATGTGTTTCATATGGTGTACATGGCCAAGCCAGCGTAATCTATGTTGTTTGAGCAGCGTTAGATGTTTGGGTGGCCTGTACAAGTGAGGAGCTTCACATTTCTCACTTTGTCCTTCCAGGTGATACCAAGAATGCAGCGTAGACATCACATATGGAATGTATTTAGCCTTCTCTCCTGCTGTGCATTAGTTGTCCATGATTTTCTGCTTTACAGGAAGATACTGTGGCCTTTGTTTTAATTGTCATTTTGGTGTTGTGTATATATATATATATATATAAAGGAAGATAATTTTTATTTCTATTTTATGAAAGATCGACCATGTTAATGTTAAGTATCTTAACATTCTGAACACAATACTTTCTTTTATAGATATCAAACCATATAACATTCTAGTCAACACCGCTGGTGAAGTGAAGCTTTGTGATTTTGGTGTAAGCACTCAGGTAATCCAAATTCTGTTCCCTTTATCACTTCCACACATGTCATTCAGATATATTTAGCTAGTTCAGTAATGATATCAGATGGACAGCCAGTGGATAGGACAGGTATTAGAGATTTGTGTGGAATAAAGGACTTTGGTTGAAGTGAAACTTCATAATTATCTAAATTACATGAGCTGGAATTGAAGGTTGGCATTGGCAGACCAGAATGATTTCTGGGCAAATAAAAGAATCATCAACCAACACCGAACTAGCACAAGTAATTTTTGTGTGCTGATGAACAATTTGAGGTAAAGATCTGAGCACCTAAGGATGTGATCAGAGTAAAAAAAGTAAAGTGCCCCGGTCACGCCAAGTGGCATATAGGGAATATGGTGTTAGTGACCATAAATTTCACAGACCTTCGGCACATGATTTTTGGGGTAATGTGGTCGGTATTACGCCCATACCGCTTTACTTTCCCAGAAAAAATCTGGTACCCATTAAAGGCTGGGTGAACCCGGAAGCCGTCGGTTGGGATCGAACCCTACCTCTTGCCCTTTGTAGTCCAGTTCACTAACCACTGAGCTATCGCGGCTCCCTATGTGATCTGAGTGCAGTGATGATAATCCTACTATAATATTGCAACATATACATTCCCTCTTCTCAGCAGTTATTGAAATTCTTAACCATTGAAGGATTATTCTAATTTCTTTGTCATGAAATGTATGAAAAGGATTATTATTGCCTTAGTTTTGCTTCCCTAGTTCTATGTACACCATATATTAGTGTTGAGCAAATATAATAATTGACAGTTTTTCACTTTGTACTTATTTATTATTTGTTTAGATGTTAAAGTGTTTGTCAATTTGTGGAAAATATATTCTTGAAAATGTTAGTTCTTTTCCTTATCTGTATCACTTCTGCTGCCCCCTGTTACTGTGTGCTGAAGATATAAATAATGTAGATTTTTACTTGATCTGGTGACAATCTATTTATTTATATGATTTACTCATGTAACACTTCACTGTTTTGCCAAATTAGACCTTTATTACTGTGACTATTAATGTACTGTAAGATACACTAACATCATATCACCTGTATGCCTAGCAAGGCGTGGAGGGAACCTTTACTTTACTTTTAAGATAAATATTACCAAATAGAAATGTGTCAGATGTGTGTTCACATCCAGTTTAAGAGACAAAAGCAGAATTCAAAATGTGGTTTTGATTTGAAATGAATTTATATATATAGTGTATATAGTGAATATATTGAGTTATTTGTGGGTCATCATCATTGCACTACAACATGTCCATAGGTGCTCAGATCCTCTCCTCTGCAAGTCTCTCAGTGTCTAGCGACTGACGACTCCAGTTCTGTATTGGTTGATAAGTCTTCTCACATGCCCACTAAGTTTCTCGTTTCTGGCTCTGCCCATCTTAACTCCCATCTCTTTCATCCGAAGGAGTGATGTGAACTCATGGTGGTCGAAGTCATGTTCCCTTCCTACATCTTGGAGGGCATTGATGATGTCTGCCAATCCATTGGTTGACCGTCTTCAACAGTAGCACAGCTAGTCAATTTGTCTGCTCTTTCATTTCCCCTTATTCCTGCATGTACTGGGACGTAGACATGACAGGGTGACCTTATGTATTTTTGACTTCTGCAATGATTCTACCCATTGCATGCGTAAAGAGCTCACCTCCACCTTTTTTTTTTATAGATATCGATTCACTCATTATGTTGTAGTCTTGTGACTAACCAGATAAATGCCCTGGTCACTGCCATCGCCTCCATCGCCATGCTACTTGTGGTCATAATGTATGCACCACTGTCTTCCTTGATTATTCTTCCTGCCAAGCATACTGTAAAGGCCAATGCACTCCTTTGGTGTCATATTACAGATCTGTCTGTAAAGATAACTGCATCTTTCTCATCAGTGTTATCCTAGATGAGACCGTTGACCACAACTGAGTTCTGTTCCCTACATTTCCTGTCAAATGTGACAATAGACGAGAATGTCCCACTGAATGATGTTAGGCGCCGGTATCCACTCCTTGCCAGCTTTGATATAGGTAAGCCCACAGACCTGTTTGATGACATCTTCTGCTCGGCCCAACCTTGATTTGAGTTTTTTTTTAGCCTGACACCTTTCCCTGTGTTGAGTTTGTGGTGCAATGGATGCTCTTTATCTGCACTTATCTTCAGGTATGCTCGTGCCCTCCAGATCTTGATTGTGTCATCCATGGTTGGAAAGTCAAGAAGATACCTCATTGCTACACAGGGAGTGTCCCTCGTACACCCCAAGATAATGCACTTAGCTTCATTCTGTATTTTCTCTAGCCTGTCAATTTGTGTCATACTGACTGTAAGAGTTGCCATGGCATACTTGATTGGTGTGAGGACTAGTCCCTGGAACATAAGGATAAGTAGCCTCTACTCAATGTTGGTAGCTGCCATAACCTTCAAGGCAGCTAATCCTTTGTGGGATTTTGTTATCACATGGTCCCAAAAAGACAGGCTGTGATCAAACTTAACTCCGAGGTATGTCATCACCCTGTTCCTGGTCACCTCATCAACTCCCAGTGAATATATATATATATATAAAGAAACAACAAATTAAATTATTTGTTTTGTAATAGGACAGAAAAAACTAACACACAATCTACACAGCTATCAACAAATGAAATGAAGACAAGTAACCATAAGGATGTATTTGAAAAGGATGAATTGATGGTATACTAAAAACACAAAACACTTGAAAACATGACAAATGAAGTGGTCAACCAAAGAACAAAAGATTGTAGAATATCTCTCCCATCAAAATGAAAGGCAGTTGGAAAGGAAAAGAACATTCATGTCCAAATAATTGTCATTATTTTTGTTGACATATTCTACCTAAATATGCAGGTCTTTATTATCAACCAACAGTATACATATCTGAAATTGTCCACAGTTATTTACCCACTATTATTTTATCTTGGTATTTGTTAAATATAGATATATTTTGTTCATGTTATTAGGTACGGTGACTGTACTTTTCTATGAGCAGCTGTTCGGGACATATATTGTCTCTACTCTCAATATTGATTTATGTTTAGTAGCATAATTTTTCTTTCTATATTAATTTATTACAGGCACCAAATTAATTTTCAAGCTGGTTTTTAATAAGAGTTTTTATTCTTGTATATAGAATCATCACTACACTTGTACATTGTCCATTAATGATGTGATCTTTTTTCCTGATAACTCAGGAAGATCTCAACAAAGATCAATGAGTCTGTAGAATATGAAACTAAACTGAAACATTGAACATAGTGAAACAAATTAATACCATTAATTATTATTTATGTCTGAATATTTATACCAACAAGCCAGTGATAATTTTAGAATGTTAAAGTGATAGCAGGAGTAAAATTATTGGTAGATTTTTGAAAATCAGTGTAGTTTATGAGTCATTATATTTTTGTGTGATAAAAGGCATAGCTTAGGGGAGGTGACCCTCAATAGATTGGCATCAAACATAGCACAATGGTATTCCTTCAGAATGAACTAGTGAAAGAAACAACAAATTGAATAATTGGTATTTTCCCCATCAAGACCAGCTCCTTGTCGTGAGGATGGGGCTTAACAGTCACCAGGGACTGAAAATCAAGACTGACCAGGCCTTCCTATACCAAAGCAAGACCACAGTCTATTCTAGCAAGTTTAAGTGCTGAAGTCGGAGGCAACCAGCCAAAAGGTGCACTACAACAATCAGGATGCCACGCACTCACGTCATTGGAAAGTATGTCTATAACTGCAAATTGATATGACACTTGCCCTGTAATGGACAGTCAGGCAGGTGCTGTGCTGGGCACTCAACCTCGAAAGGGCCCAACCTCTATTACTGAATTTCCTTCTCAACCACTCTGTGGAATCAGGGGACGAGAGAATGGAGCTACTGGCCAATTCAAACTAAGACCACTTAAAATAATGCACTGGAATGCTGAAGGCATCAACAGCAAAAGAGATGGGTACAGTAAAAAGACAGAGTTAGAAAATATACTGCATGAAAAGCAGACTCTCAGAGTGGGAAGAGGTAAGACAATGAGGAAAATAACTGGACACCTTATATCCAAATGTATAGTTACTAACTGTATTGCCTCAACACTATGCACACCCTATATTATTATTTGCTAATGTGTGACCTTTATCCGTATGTAGAAAAATTATTCCTTTAGAGATCTATTTATATTTTTTTCCTCAGCTTGAAAAGTCCATAGCCATAACCCATTTAGGTACATGTTACTACATGGCGGTAAGTGAATGTACAATGGTTACACTTGCAATATTTCTTTCATAATAGTTAATTGGTATTATAAAGGAGAGAGTAGATTCTTATGTATTTGTTTTGGATTAGTAATAGGGGACTAAGGACAAGGGGTAAGGTTCGATCCCAACCGAACCTTCCGGGTTCATCCAGCCTTAAATGGGCACCGGATTTTTTCTGGGAAAGTAAAGCGGCATAATACCGACCACATTACCCCAAAAATCATGTGCTGAAGGTCTGTAAAATTTATGGTCACTAACACCATATTCCCTATACGCCACTTGGCGTGACGGGGCTCTTTACTTTTTTTTTTTAATAGGGGACTGGGTTGTTTAGATGTTAAATGTCAGCCTCTAGGCAGCAATGTCTCAGGTTCAAATCCCACCACAGGCAGTAGGAATTTTTCAAAACTGAATCCATGGATGGCCTTGTGGGTTTATTCTCCCCTGGTCTTTGGGTAGTAAGATTCATTGTCTAGTCCTAATGGAAAATGGTTAAAAAAAATAGGAGGTCCCGTGTTCACTCGCACATGTTAAGGAACCCTTGACAGTTAGACATCAAAAAGAGTAGGGCAAAAATGGCCACTGCCCAAAACAAAATTTCTAAGCAAATTTACCTATACTGAAGATAAATATGTCGGGCCTAAAGGCACAAATATCACTGTAAACTAGCGATGCGACGCACCCACACCACTTAATGGTGAGTGCTAAGAGGAATGAGAGAAGAATTAGTAATGTTCACTTCAGACCCAAATTAGAGACATACTTCATTCTATATAGTTATGAAAGCTAGTAACTGATTCACAGTGATAAGGCTAATAAAAATAGTGAGAAAAAAATTGTGAACTCACCTTTAAACCTATAATTGAACTGGTTTGCTGTATAATGCTTTACAAAGCTACATTTACTCTTTTTTAAAAACCTCTTTTTTTTTGTGTGTGAGGTTTTATTGTTTAGTGTTACTTTTTAAAACTGTAAATATCTATCCAAAAGAAATTCATGCATTGATTATTTCTCAGATAATGTTTTACTTTAAGTGTTTGTCCCTTTTTTCAGCCAGAAAGATTGAAAGGTGATGCTTATGGAAATCCTGCTGAGGTCTGGAGCTTTGGGGTCACTTTATTTGAGGTATTCATGTTTTCCATTTTAATATCTTTCCTTAACTGTATAAATTTTTCCAATGCATATTTATCATCAGCTCACACACATTTTGTGTGAATTAAGGAAATGATTGGAAATTTGTACTTTAACAACTTAATATTAAATGGTGGAAGTAATTTAATTGTTGCACATTCACTTCATGGCCCAGAGATTATTCAATGAGTAACAGCTGAATACACCCCAGTCAAGTCAATTGTAAAAATAGGTATATGGGTCACAGATTTGAAATGTCACAGAATGAGACACTGTTTCTCACTTCCCTTCCCCCATATCTGAATAGTTTAGTTTGGTGACCTGATGTTCTTGTGCATTTGTCAAACGGCTACTCCTCTTTATTGTCCACCTTTGAAAGATCATTAAATAAGCCAGATGCTTTTTTTTACAGCAAGCAGTGATATTTTTCACCTTTTGGTCCAACACATCAGACTTCAGCTATGTATTTTTGGGTAGCAGGTTGCCTTCCCTCTGTGATCCCTACTTGTTTGGCCAGACTAATTATTTAGTTTTCTGATATTATCAGTCAGTTATGAATCACTGCCCACTTTCACTGTAGGTTCTGGTGGGCATCTTGACACCACTGATGTTCATACACTTTACACTTCTAATACATTACTGTGGGAATATATTTACCTAATAATTATAGCAGAGGGGTTTATTTAAAAAAAAAAAAGCCCAGTGTCATTCTTTTTTGTTATTGTCAACATTTGGTAATGCAAGGGAAAATTGAAAAAAATAGAAAAAAATGGTATGGTGAAAGCTTTACATGATGGGGGGGGGGGGGTGTTAGACGACACAGATTTGAACGACGTTTCAGCTCAATAGGCCTTCAGCAGGAACAAACAAACAACACGCACACAGTCACACAGATATGTAAGTAAATAAAACTAATCCTACATAGCTAACTAGTAACGAAACAACCAAAACAAAATAATCGAAATTGGTAGATTTGTGGCTTTACCTTTGGTAATGCAAGTGGTTTTCTTTTTGTTAATATTACTTCCAGTTTTATGTATTATTAGCAACACATTGTAAGGTATATATATCCTTTTAATTTAAGTATTCTATAGCTTGTTTGTTTGTTTTTTTTTTGTTACTTTAGTGAAGACCATACTTTCTCATGGTTTCTTTTGTTTTGGTATTGACTTGCTTGTAACTTTTTTCTTATTTTGCTATCTTCAGTTGGCCACTGGGAAATTTCCGTTTGCAACGGTGAGTAACTTTGACAATATATATTTTATTATCTGGATGCTGTAGCTGTGCACACGATAACATGTTTTAGTAGTTAATCTACCAGAACTTTGTTCACCACTGACGAGAATACCCAGGTTTTATTCCAAGATGTGACAAGTTTTTTTTTTTTTTCAGACTGACAGAGCTTTGGGGTTTACCTAGTCTCTAAAAATAGTACCAGAGATAGATTTAGGGAAAGGAAAGACAACTTGGCATGATACCATTCACATCATCCAAAAATGTTTTTGGTCAAGAAAAAATATTGTCACTAACACCAAATTCCCCATTTGCCTATCAAGGCATGAAAGAAGCCTTTAATCTTTACTTCTACCAATAAAACGTGATTTAAGAAGCAGAAAATACCATATTTTGTTAACAATTTGTTTCAACATTTTCAGTTAAACATTTCAAATGGGTCTTCAGAACTTCAACTGTTCCAGATCATGAATGTGATAATTCTTGAGGTGAGTAGCACTTACACTGGAATGGTAAATATGAATCTCATCATCATCGTGTGCCTTCTCCGCAACGAAGGTTGGCTACCATGGATCGCCATTCTACTCTGTTTCTTGCTTTGATGGTGCAGGCTGTCATAGATTGACTTGTCCATCTTTTGTATTTTACTCGTCCATGTTAGTCTTGGTCTGCCTCTGCCTCTTTTACCTTGTATTTTTCCTTCCAATATTACTTTTAGTAGGCTGTTGTGTCTTTTAACATGCCCCAAAAATTTCATTTGTCTTGTCTTAATTGTGTTTAGTAGTTCTATTTTTATTTTCAGTTGTTTTAAAACTTCATCGTTTGTTTTCTTTTCTTTCCATCCAATTCTACCTATTCTTCTATAAATCCACATTTCAAAGGCTTCAATTTTCTGTTCTGTTTTCTTGTCTAATGTCCATGTTTCTGCACCACACAGGAATATTGAGAAGATGTAACATTTTGCCATTCTTAGTTTCAGCCCTGCTGATATTTGTTTTGTTGTTAGTATATTTTTCATGGCATTAAAATTACTTTTTGCGATACCTATTCTTTTGTTTATTTCAGTTTTGCATTTTCCATCATTGGTTATAGTATGTCCTAGGTAGTTGTAGCTCTGGACTGTCTCCAGATGTATTCCCTCAACAGCGATATTTAATTGTAGGTCTTGAGAATTTTCTTTGTTTATGATCATAGTTTTAGTCTTTTTGATATTCATTTCTAGTCCATATTTTTTGCTTGTTATGTTTATCACATTAAGCAATTGTTGTAGGTCTTTAGGATTTTCTGCTAGTAGAACAGTATCATCAGCATATCTCAGGTTATTGATTATCTTTCCATTAATGTTTAGGCCTGGTATCTCTGAGATGTTTTTAAAGATTTGCTCAGTGTATAGATTGAACAAGCTTGGTGATAGGATGCATCCTTGTCTTATTCCTCTTTTTATGTACATGGGTGTAGAGTTCTCCTTGTTATATATTATTATTGCTGTTTGCTCCCAGTACAAATTACATATTAGTCGTATGTCTGCGTCGTCTAGATTTATATCCTTTAGGCAGTCTATAAGTTGGTTATGGTGTATTCTATCGAAAGCTTTGGTGTAGTCTATAAAGCAGGCATATATTGGTTTATTTACTTCTGTGTACTTTTCAATCAATGTTCTCATGCTGAATATGGCTTCTTTTGTCCCACTGTTTTTCTTGAATCCAAACTGTTGCTCATCTAATTCAGTATTGATTTTATTCTGAATCCTTCCCTGTATAACTTTTAGTAAAATTTTTGTTACCTGACTCATTAGGCTTATTGTTCTGAAGTCACTGCATTCAACTGCACCATTCTTTTTAGGCAATGCAATGAAAGTTGATGTTTTTAGATTGTTTTGGTATGAATCCTGTATGGTATATGTCATTGCATATGTCTGTGATCACTTCGACGCCAGACTCTTCTAGATCCTGTATCATCTCTATCTGTATATTGTCAGGCCCTGCTGCTTTTCCCTTTTTCATTGTTTTTATAGCTTTTTCTAATTCAGATTTCAGGATTTTATAGTTATTTGTACATTTTATGTATGTTTTTTTATCCCTTTTGTCATGAAATAATTCTGTTATATATTCTTGCCATCTATCTATTATATCTTTGTTGTCTGTTAGCATTCTTTCCTCTTTGTTTGCAATACATCCGTTTCCTGCAGCTTTTTTGTCTTTATTCGTCATTCTCTCTATTTCTATGTGCATCTCTCTTAAGTTTTGTTTACTTTCCATAGTTTCGACTTCTAGACATCTTTGGTTGAGCCAGTCTTCTTTGCCTTTTTTGCACATTCTCCGTATTTCATTGTCTATATCCTTGTATCTGGCAGTGTTTTTCGCTTGTCTTCTTTCTTCCATTTTTTCTAAGATTTTGTCAGTGAATCTATATAACATTATTGCCAACGTCAATGACAGTGTCTACTTTTTAGTTCACCATTTGTAATTTCAATCAAATGATTATCATTTATTAGTGTTCTTTTTCCTTTGAAGGTAATCTGTTTTTAAAGATAATCACATAATACAACTGTCCATTCATCTTTGAGATCATAACATATATAATCGCCCTTTCAACTTCTCCTTCCCTGGCATGTCCCACTTTACTCTTTGACAATCAACACTATTTTTAATGTAAATAGCCATTTGTGTGATGTTGATATTTTACATTTGTCTAAAAATTCTTCCATTAGGTCTGTTTTTTTATTTTACATATTATTTATTTGAGTTATTTGCGGGTCATCATCATTGCACTCCGAACATGTCCATAGGTGCTCAGATCCCCTCCTCAGCAATTCCCTCAGTGTCCAGCGACTGACGACTCCAGTTCTATGTTGGTTGATAAGTCTTCTTACACGGCCACCAAGTTTCTCATTTCTGGCTGTGCCCATCTTAACTCCCATTTCCATCATCCGAAGAAGCGACGTTGATCTGTGTTTGTCGAAGTCCTGTGCTCTTCCCACATCTCGGAGTGCATTGATGACGTCCGCCCGATCCATCGGTTGCCCGTCCTCAACGACAGCGCAGCTAGCCAACCTGTCCGCTCTCTCATTTCCCCGTACTCCCGCATGTCCAGGGACATAGACAAAGGTGACCTTACGTATTTTGGATTTCTGCAACGACTCTACCCATTGCATGCGTACAAAGCCCGCCTCCACTTTTTTTATCATGCTCATTGAATCACTCAGTATACATGCGTGGATGTAGTCTTGTGACTCTAACCATTTGAATGCCTTGGTCACTGCCATCACCTCCATTGTCATGCTACTCGTGGTCATGGCGTATGCACCACTGTCTTCCTTGGCTATTCTGCCTGCCGAACGTGCTGTAAATGCCCATGCACTTTTTTCGTGTCGTCTTACAGATCCGTCTGTATAGATGACTGCATCTTTCTCATCGGTGTTATCGCAGATGAGACCGTTGACCTCAGCATTAACCACGACTGGGTTCTGTTCCCTACTTTTCCTGTCGAGTGTATTTTGCATGAGGTATTATTTTACATATTATGTGCTGTGAAATGATCATTTTGCTTATCAGATTCTAACAGCTTATAAATGTTTATATTTCAGCCACATCTGAAACTTCCTTCAGATCAATTCTCATCAGAACTCATTGACTTTGTCAATAAATGGTAAGTATTATCATATCTGAGATTATACAATAAAAGATAAAATGGTATGTATTACATATAGTCTTGATATTGGTAACAGGTAGCCAATATTATCCCAAATCTAAATATAAATTGTAAAAATCACCTATAAATTAAAACAAAAGAAATTGTAAGTAATCATATATGAGGTATTATTTTGAGGTATAATGCCCATGTTTGAAATGCTCTTTCAGCCAATTGGCCAAATCGATCATGTGACCTAGCATTTGCTTAGATTCTGCAATGCTTTGTAAATATTTGGCTTCAGCAACTATGCTAAATATTGTAGTGCACATTAAATTAAACACTAAAAACCAAGTTACTGAGACAAACATTGTCTAATTTAATTTGTATGCATTTAAACTTTCAATCAAAAGCACAAAGGTACATTTTTCAATCTCTGAGTGTTTTATTTTCTTTTGTCCTTTTAACCATATGATATGCACGAGCGAAGAAATTTCTTGGAAACTATATATTCAATTCTCAAGAATCCTGGCACATTTGACTTCTGTGTGTTATACATGAAGTGAAGTAAATACTTTGCTCATAGTGCATATGATTCTTTGATTGTGGGGTGGGAGGGGAGTTCATTACCAGCACTCATAATTTGGGCCTTGTAGACACACAAAAAATATATAATTGACCCAACATATTTATAGCAAATCTGTTCTGCAGTCCATTGATTACCTTCAATGTGTACAAATGTACTAATAAACTGTGTTGCTGTGATGTGTATTAACAAGGTAAAATGAAATCATAGAATTCTAATAATGCAGCTGCTTATCTTGGTTGCAGTGGCAAAACATTTCTTTCAAATTACAGTCAATAGTATTAACATTTCATTTCAAAATAACATAATTAAGCCAATAAATTAGGAAACAAATTTGTATTGTCGCATTTTGTCCTTAAAACACAGTTCTATGTGGTGAGAAGAAAAATAAAAATAATGGCCAAATTATGGTCTACTATAGTAATCTTCATTGGGATCTGATGTGCTGCGCATAGATGCTGAGCAGGTAACATTCAGTGACACATAGCTGACTGCTGTTATCAGGTTGGCAAAATTAAAACGGTTGACCTAAAATCTTACATCATCTCAATGCCAGAACACAGGCCTTTCTACAACTAAGTGCCTACCTAGGAATTGAAGAATTAAGATAAACCTGGAAAATGCTATAATATGAAGTTGAATGTGTCTAACTGAAAGATACGAATGCAGCTGCTTGCTGTAAACTGTGAACATTGCAGTAAAAAGTCCTTTATGTGACTAATAATGAGAAAGAAGTTTTCCAAAGCAAAACATAATCTGGATCTAAAGAAGAAGAATTTTCAATACCTGACAGTTTTGTGCATCAAGTTACAAACACAGGCATCACTATCTTGACAAAATTGTAAACATGTAAAAATCAGCCGTGCAAATGGTGGATATGTTGAGTCAAAGGCACAGATGTCACGGCCTACAGTAATATAGCAACACATGGCAAAGTATGCCCGCTTGACATAGTAAATGCTGAAGAAGAAGAGGAAGATAGTATTATTTGAGACAAAATATAGATCTATTTGAGATTTAGCAATCAAGATTTGTTCAAGGTGTACTCAAAATTCATAATGAAAGTATTGAATTCCAATATTTTTACGTTATCGTGCAACATCTCTGATAAATTTCAATTCAGTGTGGTCCCAACTTTTTTTTGCCCAAGGGTTAAACGGAATATAGTGTGTAGATCATTACTTATATTTTATGCCTCCTCTCTCTCTCTCTCTCTCTCTCTCTCTCTCTGTGTGTGTTTGTGTGCATGTGTACACACATGCACATGAATACACATTTATTGCACATGCTTAACAAACAGACAAATAATTTAATGATAAACATTAATGAAAACATCAAAGAATTTACTCATTATTGTTATTATTGGTTATTGGTTATGGAAGGCCTCGGTATCACAGCAAACGAATTAAAATCCATAAAATTTACTCATTGTATCCCACCATGGCAATTAGGAAGTTTAATATGAGGATTAACACTGCTTTTCTGAAACAAATTTCTCAGTGTTTGCTTTAAGATTAAGATCTGTCAAGAAAAGTCTCAAACAGGATTCCAGTAAAGCACTTTCAAAGTGATCTATATTTTTGTATTTAATAGCTTTTAAAGCTGAATAAGTATTTTTATACACATATTACCAAGTAATAATAGAGTTTCATAATTGAAAGTTTACGTAATCTGGGAAAACAGTCTTTTGTTAAAATTCTCCAGAAGTCTTCATAAATGCCACGCTTCTTGATTTGGAAGATTAAGTCTGCCTGAAGATCACAAGCCTCTAATTGAAAATCAGAGAATTGCTGTCTCACTTAATTTTCCATGGGATTGTTAAATAGTTTTTTTTTAAACATATATCACAACTGTGGTTCACCATAAATGTTAAAATAAATGCTGCATTCTTTCCACTTAGGTTGTAAAAGTGAAAGTACCCTCCACTCCTTGCTAGGCGTAAGAGGAATATGATGTTAGGGATCACATTTTTCTATGACCGCAGCTCATTTTTGGGTGATGTGGTCGGTATCACGCCAGGCCGCCTTTACTTCCCAGAAAAATCTCTGGTACCTATTTTTAGAGGCTGGGTGAACCCCCCGGAGCCTTGTTACTCCGAAAAAAAATCCACCACTGCTGGTCAGAAAGTGAGCACACTAACCACTCAGCCACCGAGCACCACTTGGTTGAAACTGTTGTTTTACTTCTGTAATGTTGCATTTATTTCGTTCCTTCATTTGGAGCTACAACAGAAAATAGTGAAGTATGTTCAAACCTTTATAACAAGCACATATCAGAAGAATACCAAGTTAAAAACATATTTGAAAAGAGTGAATGGTTTAAATGTGGATACAGACATAAGCATACTATGTGCTGCTATCAAATAGAAACTAGAATTTGTAGTAAATATTGACTTATCTACCAAACACCAACAATTTTAAAATTATGCTGTTGGTTTATCTTCTGTTAATAAAAACTATAGAAGAGGGTCATAGGTCACCTATATAAATGCTGCGCGTTGGATAACACTAATTTAGTTGCCACATTTTGACTACACATTTTGAAATAGTGTCCATATAAGATTATGTAGTGACTTATTCAAGTTAAGTAGAAGAAATTGAAGTTTAAATAGTACTGTATTTATAGTTTTAAAAATGGTATATTCAGCTCCAAAAAGTAAGATTTTACATTTTGAATTTTTCTTTTTGTAAATACCAGTCTAATAATGTCATCATTAAAACACAAAAACAATGAAAATGAAGATTAATTTTGTACCACATATAATACTGCGTTTATCCCTTTTCAGCTTACACCACTCTGTGAAAATGAAGATTAATTTTGTACCACGTGTAATACTGTGTTTATCCCTTTTCAGCTTACACAAAACTCCATCATTTCGTCTATCAGGGCAAGATTTATTGGTAAATACTGTGTGTGGTTCCATGATATGGATTATAAAGTTTTTATTGAGAATTTTAAATTTGTCATAATTAATTAATTTGACAGTTTATTTTTTTCATATTTCAAAACTTCCTAATAATGAGCACACTACAGATGAAGAACAAGCTAGTGTTAAACAATAATTCCAGTTAGATATAATAGACAGTTGAAAATGTGGCTGTCCTGAGACTATGAAAATTTTGAATAAAATACATAAAGTGTCTGAGAGAAACTAAAAATAGAGTGGATATAACCAGTGAATCATGCATAGTGTGAAGAGACTGAACACATTTTGCTCTGTCCTTAGAATTCATTAAAATTGATTTTACTAGTTAGTGCAAACCAGACCTGAGGAATTAATAGATTGTGTACACTGTGTTTAACACCTTATGGTCCAGTTCATCTGTCTTCAGGATGTATTTTTCCCTGTTATTATTCCCTAGCTTTTGACTTTCCTTAATTTATTCTGATTCAAGTGCAGTTAATCATTTCTGTGGTTCAGACTAATTTTTAAAATCATAACAAACATACATCTATCTATCTATCTATTGACCTTTCGAGCCGTAGCTGGCCCATAGGGCGTAGACCAAGCTACACCTTCTCCTATCTGAATTTTTATTCTAGCAGTTTTCTTTTCAAGATATTTTGTCAAATCTCGCCATCTGTCTCTGTTCTGTGCAAGCAGCTCTATCTCATTGAGGGAGCCGAATCCTGCTGCTCTTGCCTCTCTCATTAATGTTCTTCTCAGTGTCTCCCTGGGTCTTCCTCTTTTTCTCTTATTTGTTGTTTCCCACATGAGGGCTTGCTTTGCTATTTGGTTATTATCTCTTCTCATCACATGTCCAACATATGACCATCGTCTTTTCTTTATTACTGAAGATATTAGTGGTTGATTGGCGATTTTTCTAATTTCCTCGTTTGTTTTTAATTCGTTCCACGCTATACCAAGTATTTTCCTTAGACATTTATTTTCGAATGCGTTCAACTTTGTTTCTATATCTCTTGTTGTTTTCCAGCTTTCACACGCATACGTAAGGGTTGATAGTACATTTGATTTGAATAGCCTAAGTTTTGTGTTTGTGCTGATTAGTTTTGATATCCACAACTTTTCAAGGCTTCTGAAAGACATTGCTGCTTTAGCCATTCTGATTCAAATTTCTTTACTTGTATCCCCTTCTCAATCAATGCGACTTCCAAGATAGATAAAGTGAATCATGCATACAACATCATTATTTTTCAAATTGAAATAAAGACACTGTTGCAGAACTAGGATGGATGTATCTGTGTGACTTTAAAAAAAAAAAGAGATTAAATTAATGTTTTGTAAGACTCAACACTTGAGTTGTTATACAATATATAATAGGTAAAAAATAAGACATTTTCTTAAGTAGTACACTTCTAATCTTTTGGCAATCAAGCAGTCTTTCTTTCACTCTGAGTTAGAAACATTATTTGATACACAAAGATTTTATTAGTCAATAATATTGATGAAATAACATTATTCAAATCAAATCTTTCTATTGTACTAATGTAATATTTGTTAATATTTTCTTCATTTAACAGAGACATCCATTTTTACAACGGCAGGATCGCTTAGATCCATCAATAATAGCGGAGCTTGTGGCTCATAAACAGCAGTCTCAGCAACAGCAGATCATGATTTCATAGTTTCTGTTTTTTATGTTTTCATTGTTTGTAAAATTCTGTTTTAGTGCACCATGTTATCATTATTTCTGTAAAAAGGGAAATGTTTTCTGTTAATATGCCTATACTTTTATATTTCATTGTGATAGTCATTACAATGCCTGCAGGTCTTACAGAAGCATTTGGCTATAAAAATCATTTTTTAAACAATTCATATGTAAAAATTATTAGATTAATTTTCTAAATTTATTCAAAAATTTGTGTAATTTAAGATCTGGAAAATATTGTCTATCTATTCTTTGTTCATTTAAACAGACAGCATTGCACTCTGGGTAAATCCATAGGTGCCCAATTATCTTTTCAGCAGATATGTGCACATTAATGGTTCCAGTAGTTCACTTGTTGTGTATGAACCCAATGTGTCCTTGCATATTGTCACCTCTGTTTGATGCTGTATTCCAAATTGCTGTAATGGCAAAACCGCATCCTCATTGATAGCCATGTAAGTTTTCAAAATACATTTGTTCAGGGCATTCCAAATATCGGGAGCCAAGATACCGCTATAGCTCAGTGGTTAGTGAACTGGACTACAAAGGACAAGAGGTCAGGTTCGATCCTGATTGATAGCTTCCAGGCTCACCCAGCCTTAAATGGGTTTAATTTTTTTTTTCTGGGAAAGTAAAGCGGCATAAGCATAATACCAATCATATTACCCCAAAATCATGTGCTGAAGATCTAAAAATTATGGGCACTAAAACCATATTCCCTATATGCCATTTGGCATAATGGAGCTGAAGATCTGTAAAAATTATGGGCACTAAAACCATATTCCCTATACGCCATTTGGCATAATGGAGTTCTTTACTTTTTACTTATAATTCAAGATATCATCCTTTTTCTTGTTCTTATCATTTCCTTTATAGGTGCTCCTGTGACTTACTTATCAGCTCTTTTATTACCATTAAACCTAGATATTATATCCACATGTTTGTTTATTTCACCTGACAAGGTCTGCTGAGAGCCACTAATTATTTGCTACAGACAAAACTTTTTTCAACCCATTTGACTTTTTACAAAAAAAAATATGAAAATGTGATATAAAGAAATTTTGTGAGGAGACATTTCGCCAAAATGAAAGATGGCAGCCATTGCAGCAAGCCGCTTTAGAGTGCCAACACTAAAACAGTGTTTTTTTTCTATTTATTCAAGAGAATTGGAGTTGGAAGTGACTGTAGACACTCTCTTTTTGGTGATGTCATTTGAAATTGTCGCCCACACAGCAGACTTGGCTTACACTTGAGTTGGACCTTGCTTATGCCAATTGACAATGCAAAATCAAAATGGCTGCATGTAGCCCTGTTTTTGCAGACTAACATAGATGCTTGAACATTTCGGTTGCTTCATATATATATATATGTGTTTTCAAGGAAACTTGAGTAAGGAAGTGACTGTACATTGTCTATTCAATGGAAGTCGTTTGGAATCGTCACCTGTGCGCTGATTAAGGCTGCATGATAGTCTGCCTTGTCAAAAGAATTTACCAACGTACTTTGGTGGGAGCTGTAACAGGAGTAGACTGGATATGGGGAATTCCTGACTGCAGTGATACTGATTCCATGAACAGAACAGAACAAAACTGCTACAGATAATCTGTCAAGACAAAAAATGCCATATATTTTCTTTTGGTTTTACTCTTCCCTAATAATCCTTTTGACATATGAGAAGGATTCACTTGTACATCGCACAACATTATCTATGCCATCATATGCAAGTGATCTAAGATGACCTACATATGAGAACCAGGACGCCACCTCACAGATAGATGCCGGAAACATCTGTATGGCATGACTCGAGGTGCATACACCTCAATAACATCTCACTTCAGTTCTAAGAGCCATCAGAGTAAGGCAAATGTCCAAGTTACTGGCCTGTTGTCATGTTCTTCTGACAGCCATAGCCGATTCACTTTAGAGAATCGTCTGATCACCCATGAATTGCCTTACCCCACTGGGTATCAATGTATTCCTTTCTCATGGGAAATCTATTAAATTAATTGATTAAATATTAATCTATTACCCCTCATTTCCCCCCCCCCCTTTCCTTCTCATCTCCCTTCTGATTCCCCCTCCTCCCCACTCTTCCCTCCCCTGCTCGTGTTTTGGCCCCGCACACCCTGACATGGTCTCCCCAGGTGATATTCAGGGTCTATATTACATATTTGTAAGCACGTTGGCACCCTTCCACAGGAATCATGATCCCTATTTACCAACTTATATTTATAATTACAGCAGTACTGCTATTGTTTTGTCTGTTCTCCACTTACATTTATTATCCTTATCAATACATATTCTGCCACTTTATATTCCAGTTCTACCTTACTCTCCCTTTTTTTTTCTTTTATTTCATTTCCATATAGCTGCTTTTATACTACTCTTGCCTGACACTCTACCACTCTGTACCCCAGTGCTCCATAATCCCCCTATTTATCCCCATGTTACCTGAGTCACATTTGGCTTTGTTTGCTCGTTTTCACTCTATAGTACACACTTCTCCTCTCTACCTGTGGCATCTTGACTGCCTCTTACACCTCATTCTATCACCTTCCAATCTCATCTGACTTTTCATCAAATCATTAGACTGATTTTTTCCCCCTCTCATGTCTCATCCCATTTGGCTCACAGCCATCTACTTGCAGGAAGCTTTTGGATCTTGCCTCAGTTAAGTCTTGGTTTAATTATATATATATTTTAGCTTACTAATTTTTACATATTATCAATTTTAATCCTCTGAAATGTAGCACATCTCCCTTTCATTTTATCATTGAGTTATTTGCGGGTCATCATCATTGCACTCCGAACATATCCATAGGTACTCAGATCCCCTCCTCAGCAAGTCCTGCAGTGTCCAGCGACTGACGACTCCAGTTCTGTGTTGGTTGATAAGTCTTCTTACATGCCCACTAAGTTTCTCATTTCTGGCTATTTTATCATTACATCTCTTAACCCTTCTTTTATTTCTAATTGATGAACCTGTTCCGCTCATTCTAGATGTGGTAGAGTTTATCTTTATTTTGTTGTCCATTTGTGTTGTTCTCATATTCTGAAAAAGGCTGCATGTAGGCCAAAACATCAGTATTTTGTTGTGTTCCTTTTTTGTAAAACTGTCACCATACCTTTTATGAGTATACGTTACAACCCACTACTTGCTCCTACTACCAACTTTACCACAGCACTGCAATTATTTGCTTGTTCCCTACCAATTTTCTTTTGGTACTTGTCTTCTGATCTTTTTCTCAACCTACTTTCCAAAGTGGTTGTGCCTCTCTTTATTTCTGCTGTCTATGCATCTCTCACTGATGAAGAATTCCCTCATAGATGCTTTACAGTCGTCTAAATTTTGGTCTCCCCATAGATACCCTGCAATCCTTAAGCTCCCCAAATAGTAACTACCTCTTGTTTTGATTATCTATCCTTATAAAGTGACCCAACCACATCAGTCTTTGGTTTCATAACATTGCATAGGAGGACTGGTTGGTGTCGAGGCAAGACACCGGTCTCGAGACAGAGAGGTTGTGAGTTCAAATCCCGGCTGCACCAGTTCAGATTTTTATTTGTGATTTCTCTTTGCAGCAACCACCCCTGGTCTCAGCAGTGAGGCCTGGCCTGAAACGTCAATTACTCATCAACGGAAAAAAATATATATAAGTACCTCGAAGTCTGAGTTATCTGCCTGTGCGTCGAGGGACCCCTATGTACGTGGCTGCCAGAGAAAAACGGATTAACACGCAAAATTCAGTTCCTAGCTTCTAGGGACTTCACCAGAGGTGAAAGCTGGTGCAAGAAAAATTTTTTTTTTAAATAAATAAATAAAAACATTGCATGATTGGAGGCTTAACACATAGCAGAACAAATGATTTAGCTATTCTGTCCTACTTTTAATGGTAAACAATTTTTGAAGATCACCCAGATAAAAAATTGTTCATTCACATTTCATGCCTTGAATAAGTAGTTCAAGTCTCAGATATGTTTAAGAGCGTGCTAAGCATACATGTTACTAGAAGCAATAAGATTTATGTTAAACTTATGTCCCAGATCTTTGTGTATGCTTGTCAAATATAGCAGCCTTTCCGATACGGTGCTTATATTTTCATCAAGATAAATTATGGCTGTGACTGTTGATCCAAGGTAGCAGACCTGTGAAATAGATGCAAGGGGGCTGCCATTTAGAGTAATAGTCATAGGTCTGACTACATGTTATAGAAGAACAGTTGTCTTATGAACATTAACAATCAAGGAAAAGAAATCACATGATACAGACAATCTATTGATTATTGACTGCTGAGCAGTTTCGTTATGGGCACCAATGCTACATTGTTGACAAATAGAAGTTAGTATTATATGTTGAAGTTATACCAATGTATAATAATTGTAAAACAGTTTATGAATGGAGGTAATTACAAACTTTCACCATTGATTTATCATATTTCCAAAACAAAATGCATTCAATATTTTCATGTATCAATACATTTACAGTAATGGTAAGTGTACTGTACTTACATATTTGTTTACATAATTTGTATATCCATTTCCATAGATATCTTATTATTCTGTGTTCAAGATTGTTTAGAGTAATTGCTATATATAATGATATATAAAACATGGTTCATGGTAGTTCTTGACAGTTTTAATGTTTTAAAACATACTTTATAACACTTTCAAACTGGGATAATTTAGTTTATAATGGGTTCATTTTATATAACTTAGTCAAAATAGGTCAATGTTGTAAAACAGTACATATCATGCTATTTTTCTTATGATGACTTTACTATCATTTTATGTTAAACAAAATATAAAATATAAATCTTATGTCTTTCACTGGATTAAATTTTCAGAAGCTTCTAATTTCAATTTTTGTTTTGCATAAATAATACTTGATCTCAGCCAAGAATTATTACTTTCGATTTAGTTAAATTCTTATTCAGTTCTATATGAAATTTCTTTCATATCATCTATTTAGTTGTACATTTAGCTTTTATGACAGAAGATTATTACCATGCAGCATATGCATTAGCAATGTTAACTCTAATTTTTATGGTAAACAGTTTTAAAGTGTAACAATTTTTTACATTTTTTTTAAGTAATTGAAGTACAAACATATAGAGGTTAAATAAAAGGTTATACAATATTACCTGTATATCTTTTACAAACTATTTGTGTTATAGACAAATAAATAATATTTATGAAACTTTTACATTGTTTACTTGTTATGCTCATCTAAATGTCTTGGCCACACTTTCAGAGTGTCAGTGAAGCAATCCTATTTATTCCTATTAAAACAGTAAAAGCAGAGATTATTTACAGTTTAAACTAGTGTTCAATAGCAGATATTTCATATTCATTTTACAAAAGGTGCAGTAAAGAATATGAGTAGCAAAGAATACCCACCACATCATGTGACATAATGGAAAATATGTTGTTTGTGTCTATATATTTGCTATGTTCATTGGTATATTTATGAGTATTGTGATTAGTATTATATTCTAATGAGACATCAAAGAGACCTTAAACATGATAAGACAAAGAGATCTTAAACATGATAAGAGGAGAAGTGGGAGATTTGGCTAGAGGCAGAGATTCTTTCAGATGGGCTGTGGTGAATGCAATGCTTTGCGAAGGACATGCAACCTGTTGATGATCATATTCTTTCCAAGAGAATATATCAGGTACCCATTTTCAGTGGCTTAATGAACCCTGAAGCAGTGTCAGTTGTTAAAAGAAAAATATCACTAATTGGGAATTGAAACTAAACCACCTAGTCAACGCTTAATGAACCCTGAAGCAGTGTCAGTTGTTAAAAGAAAAATATCACTAATTGGGAATTGAAACTAAACCACCTAGTCAACAGGTGAATGCAATAACTGCTTCACCACTTTATCATCAACGTCTCCACATTGAAGGTTGGCTACCATGGAATGCCATTCTGCTCTGTCTCATGCTTTGATGGTGCAGGCTGTCATTGTTATAGGCTGACTTGTCCACCTTTTGATGTTACATGTCCATGTTAGTCTTGTTAGTTATTTGTTTTGATGTTAGTATATTTTTCATGGCATTAAAATTACTTCGCCACTGCAGCTTCCTGAATATTAGAACAGGTTTGCAATTGAGTAAAAAATTAAAAGGAAATTAGCATGAAATTTAATAGGAGATAATTTTTTTTGTCTGATGATATGAGAGCATATGATCATATAAGCAGAGATACTATAGGTATAATAATGATGAAATATTATTTTTATGTTACAAGATACTGACTCTCAAAATGACCAAATACAACTGTTTGGAAAACACATTGAATTTGATTATTAGAATGTCTAACAAAATATGTTAAATGGAATGTTTCTCTTATGACATTTCAAGTTTCTATCTTTACATTTAATTTTTAGGCCTCTTTTGTGTGCTCAACTCTAGAACTGCTCTTGTCTTGGTCGCCTTATATATAACTTCTGAATGTTTATGTTTACATGGAGCAACATCTGTTTTATCACCATTTTGGTTTTTCTTCTATGTCTTGGGATTCTAAAAATCTCTGTTAAAAATGTCTTGTTTTGTTTGCATTTGATCCAATCGAAGATATTTCATGTTTGAATGAAAGCTCCTCACCACAACCCCTATTGGTCACTTTTATATATCTTGATAAGAAAAAAAACATTGGGACCTACTGTGGTTTTTTTAACATTTGTTCTTCCATTTTTAAATATTTTGATAAATATATTTTTTAACAAGGTTGCATTTTGTATTTATAAATACATTTTAAAAAGTTTATTGCCACTTTATTTTCAAATGGAAGCCATTACATTAATATATGATAGAAAAATTATGCATATTTGAATTACTGAAATATTTATGAAGTTATTTTTCTTTTAGCCAGTAGTGGGGTGTGATAAACACTCCAAGGTACGATGACAAGGAAGGAACACAACACAATACTGACGTTTCGGCCTATGGCCTTCTTCAGAATACAGGGACAATGACAACAAATGGTGAAGCACAATTATCTATAACTACATGTTAGATGATCAAGTGTAGGGAGAGGTGGACAGAGAGAGGAAAGTAAGATTTTGAAATAAGAAGGGAGGCTACATGAGGGGAGGTAGGATGAGCGTCGAGATATATAAAATAGAAAGATTAGAAAATGAGGAAGAGCTCGAGACTAAAGAGTAGAATGTAAATAGTAAAAAGTGAATAATGTATCGTTAAAAGTACATGAAAATGACTTAGCTGGAACGACTGGTCTGTCCTCCATGATGGAATTCATCTAAATGACTTAGTACATTCAGGCTATATCCGGAAAGCATCACGTGATGAAAACACATGTGGTTAAGATAGACAAAGGACATGGGTTGTGGGATAACAACTGTGGGGTGGGGGGGGGGGGGGGGTCATGCCAGCCAGACTACTGTGTAAACAAAGGCCGATGGTCAGAGGAAATGTAGACGCCCAAACAATGGCCCAGGTGGGGAATGGCTGCGTGCAAACAAAGAACGGGAGGGAGGGTAAAAAGGAAATAAGTGGCCTCATAAATCTACTAACACAATACAGGAGGGTAACCAAGCAAGAAGTTTAAAGAAAGGGTGAATCCAAAGACAAGGTAGTGAACTGGGAGATGAGTAAGAGAGATAGTCTGTTCAGAATGGATGGGCTGGAAATGGATGAATAGAGAGGTAGGTCAAAGAGGGGAGGGAGAGGGAGGAAATATATACCTTTCTTCTCATTTTCTAATCTTTCTATTTTATATATCTCAATGCTCATCCTATCTCCCCTCATGTAGCCTCCTTTCTTATTTCAGCATCTTACTTTCCTCTCTCTGTCCACCTCTCCCTACACTTGATCATCTAACATATAGTTAGAGATAATTGTGCTTCACCATTTGTTGTCGTTGTCCCTGTATTCTGAAGAAGGCCACAGGCCGAAACGTCAGTATTGTGTTGTGTTCCTTCCTTGTAAAGGTGTTGCTTCCTTGTAAAGCTGTCACTGTACCTTGGAGTGTTTATCACTCCCCACTACTGGCTCCTTGGGAGCCGCGATAGCTCAGTGGTTAGTGAACTGGACTACAAAGGACATGGGGTAGGGTTTAATCCCAACCGACTGCTTCTGGGTTCACCCAGCCTTTAATGGGTACCTGATTTTTTTCTGGAAAGTGAAGCGGCACGGGCGTAATACTGACCACATTACCCTAAAAATCATGTGCCGAAGGTCTGTAAAATTTATGGCCACTAACACAATATTCCCTATACGCCACTTGGCGTGACGGGGGTACTTTTCTTTTTTTTTTTTTTCTACTGGCTCCTTGCTACCAGCTTTACCGCAGCATTGCAATTATTTTTCTTTTAGTTGATGATTTTTATAATAATAGTTAATTTAATTAAAGAAATTCCCAGATTGATCAAACACTGAAACTACAATAATAACAATCTAATCATTTTAAATGTTTATCTTGTCTTGTGCAGTCCAGCTGTCTGACTGAGAATTATATGTGTGCACATGGCATGAAACTGGTGAAATATTAATGTGAATAAAGACCAAAAAATACAGACTGAATTCTATGAGTGCTGGCTTCTGCAGGTAAAACAAAAAAAACATGTAACCTGATATGATACTACTTCCAAAACTGAACGACCTTATAACAGACTTTTTTTCCACACCCTACAACACTGTTATCACTGTTTGACTGAGAAAAGGATGGTGAAAAATAAATCTATATCTTGTGTGCTCTAAATACCTCTTGCTTCACTGCATTTTCTAACAGTTTAGGTTTATAATTGTGAACTTTGATCTTGCAATAAGGATTGAACATTGATGACAGTATATACTTAGATTATTCAAAAGTAATGCCAGTCTCCTTGTTGCTGACAAACAACTAGCATATAGTTGTTCTTAGCAGATCATCAGGGGCAAACAGCATTGTTGGTGAATATAGCTGCATAAAGACACAGAACAAACTTATTTTGGCAGCATTTTGAACCATTAAACAGCAGAACATATACAATATATTGAGCAGCCTGAACATAGAATGTATTATATTTGGTTTGTGATTCAAATATTCAATAATTTGCGCTGTTGTTTTAATAGAATGATATATCTGAAGGATACTATCTTTTGTTATTTTAGCATTATCTTAAATCATTTTTGTTGCTAAATTATGTGTCATTTTTTTTTTATTTCATGGTGTCATTAATAGATCTGTAAAGTTGAATACAATACATCTTAATTTTAATTACTTCTTTTTCTTTTATTTTCACATTTCTGCCCAGTTAACAAGATTTATTCAGGAGTTTGTTGTACCACACTTTGCCTGTCACACTCATGGGACACTGTAGGATAAGATCAGAAAAACACATAAATGACAACACCCATAGGACTCTTGGTCCCACATATACACAGATGGCTCTGCTACAAACACCACTAGAAATAGAGGAGGAGATATGTTCTTGAGGCTGAATAACCAGGAAGAGATCACCAAGTCAATAGCTACTGGGAAATTCTCAAACAACTATAAAGCAGAAATTGAAGCCCTCAAAGACGCTGCAAAACTGGCTATCCAACACAAAAATAACATGCACAAAAAATTGGTGATACTGATTGATGCACTGTCAGTTCTTACACCTCTAAAAAAACCCAAGAACAGTGAGCTAGATGACTTGAGAACAACCCTAGACCAACTGTGCAATAACTTCCAGAGAGTGGTCATCCAGTGGATACCATCACACTGTAATATACATGGGAACGAACATGCAGACAAATTAGCTAAAGAGGGAGGGAGATTACCACAAGAGAACCATCTGGTCAGTTACGATGAAGCCAAATCCATCATCAAAGGCCAGTATCATGAAAAATGGAAACAAGAACTTCCAAAGTATAACCTGAGGGACAGATACCTCCAACTATCAAGGGGGAATCAAGTCATCATACTTCGCCTATGCACTGGCCACAAGAATGAGAAACCACATATACACCAAACTCAAAATAGGAACTACCAGCCTATGCCAATGTACCCTGGATAACATGACAACAAAACATGTTCTACAGGATAGCCCCCGTATACAGACCTGATGAGGACAATGTGGTTCACACCCACCTCCCTGGAAGAGAAACTATATGGGTCAACCGAATCACTTAAATAGCTGCCTTCATAAGAGAATCCGAAGTTCTGGTCTGAATGAGTCATAATTGCAGAAGAAGAAGAAGGATAAGACAGGCCCATTACATAAAACTTTGGAGCAATTATTCTCTTGCTAACCAACTTGTAACAGTTTCCTCCTTCACTGGAGGTCACCTGACCTCCAAGTCTCCCTTGCATCTAGGCTGTGATGTTTGCACTTTTTGACCCAACACATCCAACTTCAGCATGGTGTTTTTGAGTACTAGGTTGCCTTCCTTCTTTGATCTCTCCTCACTGGGTCAGAATGGATAGTTTATTTCCAGGAGAACAACTAGGAGATGACATAAAAGTCTTGATCAGCTCTGTCTGCTGATCCTGACATATGCAATCATTTGTGGCTCAATGACCAGTCTCAGCTCAGTTGCTGGTGGGTATTTTTGCTGCACTTTTTCTAATGGTGTGAGCTGCGATAGCTCAGTGATTAGTGAACTAGACTACAAAGGACAAGGAGTAGGGTTCGATCCCAACCGATGGCTTCCGGGTTCACCTAGCTTTTAATGGGTACCGGATATTTTTCTGGGAAAGTGAAGCGGCACGAGCGTAATAACGACCACATTACCCCAAAAATCATATGCCGAAGGTCGGTAAAATTTATGGTCACTAACACCATATTCCCAATACGCCACTTGGCGTGACGGGGGTACTTTACTTTTTTTTTCCAATGGTGCATGTTTAGAACATTAATATGAGGCCATGATCGATATCTTGTCCTGGTCCTGAGATATGGGCTATGTATCATAACACTCATTTTTCATCAAGCTTTCTATATCTCCTTCAGTAATGAACACAAGAAAAAAGCAACAATAGTATTGTCAATATAATTTGTTGTGTTATAACAAATATGCCTTGTGACTTAACCATCAATTCCATCCACAAATACTTGCCCTTTAAATATATCAGCTTTCACATGTCCTTGAGGGTATTGGGGAGGGGGGCTTGAGTGGTCTAGAGGTAAGGTCTCTGGACAAGATCCTTCACTTAAATCCCACCACAGTCAAAAATGTGTGAAAACCACTTGGTGGCTGTCTGTATAGAAAAGTAGGAAAATACTATGTTCACGCAAAATTCAGTCTCTCATGACTTCACTAGAGATATTTTGCTGATGTATGTAAACAAACAAACAACATAACAACCTGACCTTTGTTTTCTCCATCTTATCTTATCATTTGTTTTACTTTTTTCTTCACTAGAATCTACTGCTTTAAGTTCTACCTGCTATCACAAAAGTTTTCAAAGTCTTCACTCATAAGTCCAGTAAATATGTTTCGGTTATCAATGCTCTGTTGATTTCATTTTCTAGTAATACTATTTCATTTGATTTCTTATTTGTCCATATGTGAATCATTTATTTCAGAATCCAACCCTCTGTTGCTGCATGAGATTTTTTGACCTGTTTGCCAAAAAAAATTCATATAAAAATGCAGAATGTATGAATATTATTATTTTCAAACATTTCAAACTAAAAATAATAACGTTCATACAAATAGATAAACTTATTTTATACTGTCTTATTTGTCTGAATAAATAATGTCTTTGATGTTAAATTTGAGTGAATTGTGCCAAGATATATATATAAACAGGTTATGATATAATTATTTTATAGAAAATAAAACACATTATATGACAAATTTGTTGCCTTAATATTTTGTCGGTGCATGTATATGATTGTCAGATATATGTCACAAATGCAAAAATTAGGAGATGCAAAAGTAGTGAGTACTTATACTACCCTTACTAGTTTACATCATCTTCATCAAGTATCGTGCCTGCTGGCATATATGATCATGTCTCTCCACAACTTTCGATCTTGATAGTTATTAATCTTTTCTGTTGTTGACCTTCTGCCAAGCCATTCTCTTAAGCTGTCTGGTATCTTTTCTCTTTGCTTCCCTCTATCTCTTTGCCCCTGAACTTTCCCACTTTTCTTTCTCTTTGCTTTGACCTCATTCGGAACATTTTCATTACTCTTCTTAGCTGTCCATGGTATAATCCTCAACAATCTTCTGTAAAACCACATTTCTACAGTCTCCAGTGATTTTCTTGTTTGTTGTCCTATTGTCCATGGTTCACATTCATATGTTAAGACTGGCTCTACATAACATATAAGAACTCTTTTTCTTGTTTCCATTGTCAAAAATTGCTTAGAAATCTTCCTCATTTTTTGGAAAGCTATTTTTGCCTGAGCCATTGTGCATCTCATCTCTATTGTACATCTACCATCTGAGGTTAGCATTGTTCCCAGATATTTAAATTCTTTTACTTGTTTTAATTTCACTTTACTTGTCGTTTTTGCATTGTGGTGATGTCTTTCTCTTTGTTGCTACCATTATACACTAACACCAGGGCTAAAACTAAGAATATCAAAATGTTATATCTTCTCAACATTCCTGTATGGTGCAGAAACATGGACATTAGTTTTAAAAAAAAAAAACATAACAGAAAATTCAAGCCTTTGAAATGTGGATTTATAGAAGAAAATGAAGAATTGGATGAAAATGAAAGAAAACTAATGATGATATGTATTATATGTATCAAATTTAAATTAAAAACAGGCAGTAAGTGAGTTAAAATTGGGCTCTTGAGGTCAATCATGAAAAGACTAAGGTCATGAAAAGCTTAATTCCAACAGATGACAGAATATACATGGAAAACAACCAGTGGAAGAGATCGGTCACTTTATCTATCTTGGAAGTCACATTGATCGAGAATGGGATACGAGTAAAGAAATTAGAATCAGAATAGCTAAAGCAGCAATGTCTTTCAGAAGCCTTGAAAAGTTGTGGAAATCAAAACTCATCAGCACAAACACAAAACTTAGACTATCCAAATTAAATGTACTATCAACCCTTACGTATGCGTGTGAAAACTGGAAAACAACAAGAGATATAGAAACAAAGTTGAACACATTCGAAAATAAATGTCTAAGGAAAATATTTGGTATAGCGTGGAACGAATTCAAAACAAACGAAAGAAAATTCTCAAGATCTACAAATAAATATCAAAGTTGAAGGACTGGAGACAGTTCAGAGTTACAACTACCTCGGATATACTATAACCAGTGATGTAAAATGCAGAACTGAAATAAACAAAAGAATAGGTATGGCAAAAAGTAATTTTAATGCCATGAAAAATATACTAACATCAAAATAAATAACACCAGGACTAAAACTAAAAATAGCAAAATGTTACATCTTCTCGATATCCCTGTATGGCGCAGAAACATGGACATTAGAATAGAAAATAGAACTTCTTGAATAATAGAAGAAAATAGAAATGTGGATTTATAGAAGAATAGGTAAAACTGGATGGAAAGAAAAGAAAACAAATGGTGAAGTTTTAAAACAACTAAATATGAAAAGAGAACCACTAAACACAATTAGAACAAGACAAATGAAATTTTTGATAAAATGTTAAAAGACACAACAGCCTAATAAAAGTAATATTGGAAGGGAAAATACAAGGTAAAAGAGGCAGACCAAGACTAACATAGACGAGTAACATCAAAAGATGGACAAGTCAACCTATGACAATCTGCACCATCAAAGCGAGAGACAGAGTGGAATGGCGCTCCATGGTAGCCAACCTTCGATGAGGAGATGATAACAACTCAATGATGATGATTATGCCTGCACAGAACAGAGACAAATGGTGAGATTTGATAACAGATCTTTACAAGGATTGAAAACTGCTATAATAAAAAATTTAGAAAAGAGAAGGAGTATTTGGGTCTACGCCCTATGGATCGGTTACGGCTCGAAAGGTCAATAGACAGGCAGATAGATAGATAGTAAGTGAGTTGTGAAGGTCGGTGATTTTGACTACAAAATATCAAAATATAAATGTGCTGCTGAACGTGGACGAAGTTTGCAGATGTACACTGGGAGTTACGTAATATTTTGCAAGGTAGTTGATGCACTCAAATTAATTCCTTTGTTAACTGTATTTTCTTATTCAGAATTGCCACAATTCGGCTATGGCTAAAAAGCAGACCATATCCAACTGACATGGAGTTGCCTATTCTACTGTAGGTCTATTCGAGAATATCCACATGATTGTAGAAAACAAATAAATGTGTGCTTTTTCATGTGTAGTAATGGACTTTTGCAAATTGTTCAGAAAACCGTTTTTTTTTTTAAAAACCAAACTGTTTCTCTTTACAAAACATGAGACTAGGCCAGAAAATACGTTCATTTAATTTTTCTCATTGAGTTTTCAGAGATTGCTATGAGCAAACCCATTGAGAGTAGTAAGGGTGGCTGTGAACCCAACATAAAAGTGCACGTGCATGCACCGAAAGACAATAGATTTGGCACCGATACTGCACGAAACATGCACCAAAAAAAAAAAAAAAAAAAAAAAAAAAAATTTTTTTTTGAATTCGCTATTTTTTCGAAATTGATTATTTTTTGGGTGGAAAATTTTTTTTTGGTTCGTCAGTTTGTCGAAACGGTCTACTGTGTCTGAGAGATTAACGCAGGTAAATTCAAAAGATCGTGTGCTAATCGGCTTATCGTGCGGGTCCGGTGATCGCCTCTCGCGGTGTGGCGTGACGGTGATCGGCTCTCGCGGTGTGATATTTGTGAAAGAGTATTTTAAACGAGTATATTTGAGAAAGTAAAAATTCAGAATTATTGAGAGTAGTAAGGGTGGCTGTGAAACCAACCTAAAAGTGCACGTGCATGCACCGAAAGACAATAGATTTGGCGCCGATACTGCACGAAACATGCACCCAAAAAAAAAAAATTTTGAATTCGCTATTTTTTCGAAATTGATTATTTTTTTGGGTGGAAATTTTTTTTTGGTTCGTCAGTTTGTCGAAACGGTCTACTGTGTCTGAGAGATTAACGCAGGTAAATTCAAAAGATCGTGTGCTAATCGGCTTATCGTGCGGGTCCGGTGATCGCCTCTCGCGGTGTGGCGTGACGGTGATCGGCTCTCGCGGTGTGATATTTGTGAAAGAGTATTTTAATCGAGTATATTTGAGAAAGTAAAAATTCAGAATTATTTAAAAAAATATGTATTTGTGAAAGTAAAAAAAATTCAGAATTATTAAAATAAAAAAAAATATTAAAAAAAGTCTCCCACCAGGATTCGAACACGGGTCTACTACGTGACAGGAGGCGACATGTAAAAAAATGCTGACAAGCAATGACGTTGAAGGGGTATTGTTAGGAAAAGGATTAGGTAAATACGACTAGCTCGCGGGCGGGAACGGGTTGGTCGGCACAGGTGTGTTATTGTAGTATCGCTAACATCATGTGCCAGGATAGCGGATCTTGGGGAAAGATTATTGGTCGTGTGTGTTATCGCTACCAACATCATCATGTGTCGTGTAGTAAGGTGTGCTAATATTAAATAGTGACGCTCGCTCTTTCTCATTCAATGTAAAGCAAAACAAAATTCTATATTTCACAACTTTATTAATACATCATATATATTACTGTCCGGTTGCTGATAATTTTAACCGTCTGGGTTTCCTACACAACCGCCCTCCATTTTGACAAAACCTTGATCAAAGCTGGAATAGGTAATCGGTGACTCTGCTGAAACATCCTGGGCATCCATACTGGCTGCCCGATCTGTCGTCTGATTAACAAGAGTGAGGTCCCCTTGGTTAACAAAAAGGGGCGTGCAGTTGATCTGGTTAACAACAGGCGGCGTGTAGTTGAGGTTAGCATAAGCGTTTTCGAGACTGCCTTAACGCCATCTTTAGACAATGGAACTACCCCCTCTGCCTTCATGTCCTATCATCATCATGTGCCACCCTCAACAACATCATCAACCATTCATGGCCTATCATCATCATCATGTGCCACCCTCAACACCATCATCATCCCATCATGTCCTATCATCATCATGTGCCACCCTCAACACCATCAGCATCCCTTCATGTCCTATCATCAGCATCATCTGCCACCCTCAACGCCATCATCAACCCTTCATGTCCTATCATTATCATCATCATGTGCCACCCTCAACAACAGCATCATCCCTTCATGGCCTATCATCATCATCATCATCACCAAGACACACAAAGTGACACATCATCATCATGTGCCACCCTCAACACCATCATCATCCCTTCATGTCCTATCATCATCATCCCTTCATGTCATATCATCATCAAGCCACACAAAGTATCAAACCGATTATTAGTAACACATCATCATGTGCCACCCTCAACACCATCATCATCCCTTCAGGTCCTATCATCAAGCCACACAAAGTATCAACCAGCGAAATTCTCTCTCTCTCTCTCTCTCTCTCTCTCTCTCTGTCTCTCTCACATTCATGGTAAACCAAAACAAAATAGGCTCATACTCAAAAAGTCGACCTAAAAATCCCAAAAGCTACTCCCATACTCATACTAGTTAGACACAACGAACCGATCGTTATTTCTAAAGCCAAAAAAAGTTTGGCCAAATCACAAATATTTTACCCACAGAACACAAAAATGTAGGCTCATATTAAAAAAGTCGACCTAAAAATCCCAAAAATCTACTCACATAGTCGTAATAGTTAGACACAGCGAGTAGAAAGTTATATTCTAGGTCCAAAATGTTGGACCAAATCACTAAGATTTTACCCACAGAACAAAATAAATATAGACTCATACTCAAAAAGTCGACCTCAAAACCATAAAAATCTACTCACATAGTCATACTAGTTAGACACAACGAGCAGGAAGTTATATTCAAGGTCCAAAATGTCATCCCTTCAGGTCCTATCATCAAGCCACACAAAGTATCAACCAGCGAAATTCTCTCTCTCTCTCTCTCTCTCTCTCTCTCTCTGTCTCTTTCACATTCATGGTAAACCAAAACAAAATAGGCTCATACTAAAAAAGTCGACCTCAAAACCATAAAAATCTACTCACATAGTCATACTAGTTAGACACAACGAGCAGGAAGTTATATTCAAGGTCCAAAATGTTGGACCAAATCACTAAGATTTTACCACCATAACACAAAAATTTAGGCTCATATTCAAAAAGTCGATCTTAAAACTCTACAAATCTACTCCCATACTCATACTAGTTAGACACAACGAACCGATCGTTATTTCTAAAGCCAAAAAAGTTTGGCCAATTCGCAAATATTTTACCACCATAACACACAAATTTAGGCTCATATTCAAAAAGTCGATCTTAAAACTCTACAAATCTACTCCCATACTCATACTAGTTAGACACAACGAACCGATCGTTATTTCTAAAGCCAAAAAAAGTTTGGCCAAATCACAAATATTTTACCCACAGAACACAAAAATGTAGGCTCATATTAAAAAAAGTCGACCTAAAAATCCAAAAGCTACTCACATAGTCGTAATAGTTAGACACAGCGAGTAGAAAGTTATATTCAAGGTCCAAAATGTTGGACCAAATCACTAAGATTTTACCCACAGAACAAAATAAATATAGACTCATATTCAAAAAGTCGACCTCAAAACCATAAAAATCTACTCCCATACTCATACTAGTTAGACACAACGAACCGATCGTTATTTCTAAAGCCAAAAAAGTTTGGCCAATTCGCAAATATTTTACCACCATAACACACAAATTTAGGCTCATATTCAAAAAGTCGACATCAAAACCATAAAAATCTACTCACATAGTCATACTAGTTAGACACAACGAGCAGGAAGTTATATTCAAGGTCCAAAATGTTGGACCAAATCACTAAGATTTTACCACCACAACACACCCACGACCTCTCGAACCACGCACTTAACAAACTACAAACTTAATAAACCACAAACTCACGAACAACGAACTTAACAAACCACGAACTCACGAACCACAAACGTAACAAACCACGAACTCACGAAACACATACTTAACAAACCACGAACTCGCGAACCACGAACTCACGAACCACTAATAGTTGTTAAGTATGTGGTTCGTGAGTTCGTGGTTCGCGAGTTCGTGGTTTGTTAAGTATGTGTTTCGTGAGTTCGTGGTTCGTTGTTTGCGAGTTCGTGGTTCGTGGGGTTGTGGTTCGTGGGGTCGTGGTTCGTTGTTTGCGAGCTGATGGTTCGTTAAGTCCATGGTTCGTATGGTCGTGGTTCATTGTTTGCGAGCTGATGGTTCGTTAAGTCCATGGTTCGTATGGTCGTGGTTCGTTGTTTGCGAGTTCGTGGTTTGTTAAGTATGTGGTTCGTGAGTTCGTGGTTCGCGAGTTCGTGGTTTGTTAAGTATGTGTTTCGTGAGTTCGTGGTTTGTTACGTTTGTGGTTCGTGAGTTCGTGGTTTGTTAAGTTCGTTGTTCGTGAGTTTGTGGTTTGTTAAGTATGTGTTTCGTGAGTTTGTGGTTTGTTACGTTTGTGGTTCGTGAGTTCGTGGTTTGTTAAGTTCGTTGTTCGTGAGTTTGTGGTTTATTAAGTTTGTAGTTTGTTAAGTGTGTGGTTCGAGAGGTCGTGGGTGTGTTATGGTGGTAAAATCTTAGTGATTTGGTCCAACATTTTGACCTTGAATATAACTTCCTGCTCGTTGTATCTAACTAGTATGACTATGTGAGTAGATTTTTATGGTTTTGATGTCGACTTTTTGAATATGAGCCTAAATTTGTGTGTTATGGTGGTAAAATATTTGCGAATTGGCCAAACTTTTTTGGCTTTAGAAATAACGATCGGTTCGTTGTGTCTAACTAGTATGAGTATGGGAGTAGATTTTTATGGTTTTGAGGTCGACTTTTTGAATATGAGTCTATATTTATTTTGTTCTGTGGGTAAATTGTTAGTGATATGTCCAAACTTTTTGGACCTAGAATATAACTTTCTACTCGCTGTGTCTAACTATTACGACTATGTGAGTAGCTTTTGGGATTTTTAGGTCAACTTTTTTAATGAGCCTACATTTTTGTGTTCTGTGGGTAAAATATTTGCGATTTGGCCAAACTTTTTTTTGGCTTTAGAAATAACGATCGGTTCGTTGTGTCTAACTAGTATGAGTATGGGAGTAGATTTGTAGAGTTTTAAGATCGACTTTTTGAATATGAGCCTAAATTTGTGTGTTATGGTGGTAAAATCTTAGTGATTTGGTCCAACATTTTGGACCTTGAATATAACTTCCTGCTCGTTGTGTCTAACTAGTATGACTATATGAGTAGATTTTTATGGTTTTGAGGTCGACTTTTTTAGTATGAGCCTATTTTGTTTTGGTTTACCATGAATGTGAGAGAGACAGAGAGAGAGAGAGAGAGAGAGAGAGAGAATTTCGCTGGTTGATACTTTGTCTGGCTTGATGATAGGACCTGAAGGGATGATGATGGTGTTGAGGGTGGCACATGATGATGTGTCACTAATAATCGGTTTGATACTTTGTGTGGCTTGATGATGATAGGACATGAAGGGATGATGATGATAGGACATGAAGGGATGATGATGGTGTTGAGGGTGGCTCGAAAATTAGTTATGCTAACCTCAACTACACGCCGCCTGTTGTTAACCAGATCAACTACACGCCCCTTTTTGTTAACCAAGGGGACCTCACTCTTGTTAATCAGACGACAGATCCGGCAGCCAGTATGGATGCCCAGCATGTTTCAGCAGAGTCACCGATTACCTATTCCAGCTTTGATCAAGGTTTTGTCAAAATGGAGGGCGGTTGTGTAGGAAACCCAGACGGTTAAAATTATCAGCAACCGGACAGTAATATATATGATGTATTAATAAAGTTGTGAAATATAGAATTTTGTTTTGCTTTACATTGAATGAGAAAGAGCGAGCGTCACTATTTAATATTAGCACACCTTACTACACGACACATGATGATGTTGGTAGCGATAACACACACGACCACATGATGATGATGATAGGCCATGAATGGTTGATGATGGTGTTGAGGGTGGCACATGATCACTAAAAAAAAATGTAGTGCGAGATCCGCGACCCAATCAGTTACGCGATCGCCTATATTTTAAATTTCCCTTCATTTTAAGTTTTTAAAAATATTGATTTTTCATCCTTATATTTTATTATTTTTAACATAAGTCTGTTTTCTTTTCAATCGGGGTTTTACCCGAGTTGGTTAACTGAAATATCCTGAGCCGGACTGTTTGACGCCCGATCTTTTGAATTTACCTGTCAGACACAGTAGACCGTTCGACAAAGTGACGAAGTGGACCGTGTGGTAAGTGCCTGACCTGTCACGCAGTCCCGTGTTCGAATCCTGATGGGAGACTATTTTTTTTATTTTTATTTTTATTTTTTATTTTTGTATTTTTTATTTTTAATAATTCTGAGTTTTTTACTTTCACAAATACATATTTTTTAAAATAATTCTGAATTTTACTTTCACAAATATACTCTTTTAAAATACTTTTTCACGCACACCACGAGCGACGCGCCGATCACCGTCACGCCACACCGCGACAAGGGATCACCGGACCCGCACGATAAGCCGATTAGCACACGATCTTTTGAATTTACCTGCGTTAACCTCTCAGACACAGTAGACCGTTTCGACAAACTGACGAACCAAAAAAAATTTCCCCCAAAAAAATAATCAATTTCGAAAAAATAGCGAATTCAAAAAAATTTTTTTTTTTTTTTTTGCACGGATTTAGTGCAAGTTTCGTGCAGTATCGGTGCCAAATCTATTGTCTTTCGGTGCATGCACGTGTACTTTTAGTGTGGGTTCACAGCCACCCATACTACTATTGAGTTTTCAGAGATTGCTATGAGCAAACCCATTGAGTTTTCAGAGATTGCTATGAGCAAACCCATTGAGTTTTCAGAGATTGCTATGAGCAAACCCATTGAGTTTTCTGGTATTGCGATGTTTGAAAATGTCAAATATATTCCTTTTCTTTGTTTTTATGAGCTGCAAAAACTGTTTACATCTCAGGGCACGGTCGTTCACTTTGTATTATGTTTAATTGTATTTGTGCAGGGTGAAGATGAAATGGATGTTTTTGTAATTGGCCAATAGGACAATAGGACATCACCCGTTGTGAATCATTAAATACGGCCTTTGGCGTCTTGACAGACGGTTGGCAGCAAGCAGTTATAGTAAGTCAGTAGTTTGGTACAAATATGAATGTCTTATGCTGGATGGTAAATAGCTGAACAGCTTTTCTCGTGGCTGAATCTGCCAATATTGGATAGACAGATCCAGTCGCAGAACGAACAAGATGTATTCGTTGTGCCTGGTATCGCCTCCTTTCTCATGCGCCTTTTGTCTTCTGAATTTGATATCAGCATTGCCTCGAATGATGATGTGGCATTTTTTGTCTCCATGTGCTACGATCTGCAGCCATATTTTCCCAGTTTCTTTCACTGATATAGATTTCCCTCAAGAAACCCTGCAAACATCCTTATATCTCAGCACTGGTCTGCCCTTTGGTCTCTTTCCATCTTTAAGTTCGCCATACACTATTTCTTTGAAAATTCGAATGTTTGCCATACTTCTTACATGACCCAGCCACCTTAGTATACGACTCCTAAGTGATGCCATGATGGATGGGAGTTTGGCTCGTTGTAAGACATTAGAGTTGGTTACTTTTGATGTTCATGATGTTTGATGTTGATGGTGTGTGATGTTGATGTTCATTAATTCGCGAAGGCAACACACTGAAAGCTGTTTAACCTTTTCTCCTGCCTTGCATAGGTAGTCCAAGTTTATGATCTGTATAGAAGTGTACAAAGCACGCAACTTTGGTAAATTTGAATCTTAGTCCTCAGTGTTTGGTGTTGGCTCATGCTCTATCTTTAAGTTTACCAAGTATGGAAGCTGCCTTTTTTATTCGAGAATTTAGTTCTTCTTCGAGGGAGACAGTGGTTGTGACTATATAACCAAAATATGTGAATTTTCTCATGGATTTAAGGGATGTGTTATTTAATTATATAGCTGCGGGACTGGATACACCTTTTTGAAGCAACACGGTCTTCATTGCGAATCAATACTCATGACATCACGTCAATTTATACACAAACTATAATATAATATATGTATATTCTCTCACAAATAAAATAATCAAAGTTCATAAACATAAACACTATCAGCAACTATCTAAATTCCTTAACAAATCATCTTTAAGTTAACAAATAAACTACATGTTTTACATACACTCGGAGGCAGGATCCTGGCAGAAACAGAATTAGAAACTATCAGCAATTCATAGCTGATGGCTTGTGCTAGAATCGGTGAACCAGAACCACAGACCCAACTCCACTTATTTGAGGTGCCTCTAGAAACATACTAGCCAGTCTATTCTGGCCACGCTGTAGGGATTGAAGAGAGAAGGCAACCCGATTCTCAAAACTGCAGTGCTGAAGTCGAATGTGTTGGGCCGAAAGGCACAAATGTCACAGTTCTACTGCAAACCACAATACAACGCATCTATGCCAACTTAATCTCCCTTTTATGGTTATGATTATGGAAGGCTCCGGTATCACTGCAAACGAATTAAAATCCATAATTGCTCAACCGCCCGTGCCAGTGGAATCATCTGAATTACTAACTCATCTCCAAAACAAAGAGAGGTAGCTGTAGTCCCCATCATAGCAGTCTCAGCACACGCCAAAATATATAAGACGAAACCGCACAAAAAGTGAACACAGCCAACTGTTCCTTGTGATACGATATCATCATTCATCGTAAACAATCGGAATATCGAAACACGATCAAAACGGATGAAACACACAGCTCACGGTGTGCACATAACACTTAACTCAGTATCTCCTGCAACAAGCCGGACTTGGAATATGAGGAAACTGCAACAAGGAACACTTTTCATACATAGCCTTCAATGGTTCCTGCCGCCAATCAACCATATTGACCGGAAGTTCATGCCCTACTTAAAATGATGGTCATATTTTTTTTTTTTATGTATAGTACTTGATGATGTTAGGACTTCGTTTTTTACTCCAATTCCGAGCATATAAAACACAGTTATTCGTCGGATTATCCCCGTCGCACATCAAACAGACCGTAAGATCTTCCCGCAAAGTGAATTTGTGAAATTATAATAGCGATGGCCTTATTTTGCACCACTAAAAAGACAGGTCGGTGGTCGCTGCCTCCAAGTTGTTTCCCAACAATACGTGTTATATTCCAATCCAGGTCTGGTGAATAGAAAGCAAGGTCTGGTGTAGATGTGGTATGCCATGATCTGGAATAGAATGTTGGTGGATCTGTTGTCTAGTTTAGCAGTATAAGCCCATTGTCGTCCTACCAATTTTCAAGTTCTTCACCTCTCTTATCCATATGTTCATAGCCCCAGCTCCTAATGGCTATTAAAATCTCCACATACAATTATTCATTCCTTTACTGAAAGTGTGTCTAGTGTTAGTGTGCGGTCGCTCGGACAGTAGCAGTTAATTAAATTAAAGTATGTATTTTCTGTCCTGAGGTGCAATATTTACATTCAGCCCCATCCATATACATTTCAAGTTGACATACATTGATGTTGTTCTTTACAAGTATCAATAATCCGCCCTTTTGTGTTTTTTTATTTTGGGGTCAGATCGGTAGCACTGGTATCCCCTAATCTTCAAGGCTATGTCGTTGTTTAGCCGTGTTTCCTGCAAACAGCATAGGCTTAGTTGCTCTTCATGCAGGATATTTTCTAACTCTACCTTTTTACTTTACCAATCTCTTTTGCTGTTGATGCCTTCTGCATTCCAGTGCATTATTTTAAGTGGTCTTAGTTTGGATTGGCCAGCAGCTCTATTATCTCGCCCCCCCCCCCCCCCCCGTCTCCACGGGGCGGTTGAGGACATCCAGTAATAGTGTTTGGGCCCTTTCGAGGCTGAGGGCCCGGCACTGCACCTGACTGAGTGTCCATCACAGGGCGAGTGTCATATGGATATGCAATTATACTCATACTTCCCATTGGCGTGAGTGAGTGGCATCTTGATTGTTGTAATGCGCCTTTTGGCTGGTTGCCTCCGTCTTCAGCACTTTTTTATACTTGCTAGAGCAGACTGTGGTTTTGCTCGGGTGTAGGAAGACCTGGCCAGTCTTGCTAGTCTCTGGTGACTGTTAAGCCCCATCCCCACGACAAGGAGTTTAAATATTAAAGTCCACTATCGAGAACATATCTACTTAAATTTAAATCTTTGTTTCGGAGAAGGCAAATAGTTAAATCATGTAGGATGACACGGAGTGCTCATGTACTCTCCAGAAATAAAAGGAAAGGTAACTTCGATGTGCTATTCATACAACTGGTAACGAAGATAGCTTGAACATGGCGTCTTGCAGTCGACTTTTGGGCACGCTAGGACGAACTTGTAGCCATCAAGGGGTAATATTATCCTTCCTTTGTTATAAGTTATATGAATACTTTATGATATCGCGTAGTATACGCCTGTAGTTAATGCATCATACATTAAAATGTATAACTGTTCAATAAAATACTATTTACATTATTATGATTATTACATTCCAGTTGAGTGAGTATTTGCATATGCATGGATTTCATCATAATATTTTTAGCTTTGAAACCTTACCTTGTCTTTCTAATTCTTCGGCCTTCACTTTTCAATTTCATCTACTGCTACAAAAAGTCTGCTCAACTGCAAGCTCTTGTGTGTAAAAACCAAATGAAAATTGAATGAAAGCAGTTATACGCGCTCTATCAGTCTATCTTCATTAGTCTAAGAATTACTTTTTTTTTCCTTTCATTTATCATTTAAAGATTTTGATTTTGACATTGATTTTCTTATTCTTGACATATATAATTATAATATATTATTATTAAATTAAAAGCCTTGGCTAAAACGCAGTTATAGTTATTAACTAAGTTATTGACTGACCTTGTAAATGTGGGGTGTGCTGTCACTGTAGTGTAGTTGTAGTGTCAGTTCAGTTGAGTAGAATCTACTCATCTATCTATACACTCAAATCTCAACATATATAAATACTTAACTATTTATTCAATACACTCATCTACTGTAGATGAGTGTAATCAGTGTAGAAGTAGATGACAGATGAATCTGTAGACTGTCGGGTTTTCAGTCAGCTTCCTGAGTGTTTTGTCTAATGTCTTATTGTCTTTATAATTTAATGTTATATAAAAATAAAAAAATTAATTAAATTAAAAAAAAAATGTGTTTTGAAGTAGTAATTTTTGCAATGGTATCATCTAGGAATAAGTGCCCCTTTTCTGATCCATATTACTGACATATTAATGTATTTAACCCTTAATGATGATACCTACCACTTACCAGTGGTGCACTTCGTTACATTCCGTAGTACAAAAAAACTACCACTTAATTGTAACATTAGGAGTACTAAAGAGAGTATTTACCTTGAACTTTTGACACACAAATGTGTGTTTACCAATTACACACTGAGGGAACTCGGATTTTCTGTCTCAAGTTGATTTGTTACCGCTTGGACTGTGCATGCTATTTGTCTATTCAGATGAACTAGGTAAATTCGTCATTATGTTCGGCTATCTCAAAGTGTTATTTGCTGAGTTTTCTAAGTCACAATGATTTGACGACAGCGACAGAAAAAATTTCCCTAGTCAAAGGGAAAAATAAAATAAAAACCCTACCAATTTATTGAAATTTTGCAATTTTGTTGTTATTGAGTTATTTGCGGGTCATCATCATTGCACTCCGAACATGTCCATAGGTGTTTATATCCCCTCCTCAGCAATTCCCTCAGTGTCCAGTGACTGACAACTCCAGTTGTAGAATTGTATCTCACAAAATGAAAAAAAAATCCTACATCAATAGAAACAAATTAAATACTCAGGGGTCACTGGAAGTAGTAATTAGGAAGGTACACAGATGGGGGTAATGTTTGAACACCGCAAACTATCAAATTTGGAAGAATTTGTGTTTTGATGTGATAATTTTTACTACGGTATTGTAATTTTGAGTTATTCATTCTTGCTAGCACATGTGGGTTTGTGCTCTGTGGTAAGATGTCAAGATGAGGCTCCTCAGCTAAAATGCAGGATACAATTATTACAGAATACAATTGAGCTTAACATGTTGTATCCTCTACTATAAGAATTGAGATTAATGTGGATTTTTGTAGCTCCAATTTGGTTTCAGATTAATTGTTGAATGGGGACACACTTTTTTTTTAAATGATGAGGCTGACAAATTGACAAAGGAAGATGGTAAACTATTCCAGCAGGAAACAAATATGAGGATTCCAAGAGATTTGTTTAGAACATTACATAAACAGATGGAACATAGAATATCTGGGTTACTAGAAAAATGATGTTTACTACCAATTCAAGAAAGGAGAACAAGTAACAATTTTAGACTGAATGAAAAGGCCATAACAAATTAAAGTATCATCTTTTCAATAATCTAAGGAACCTTGATGAATGTGACTGGCACAAGCAAAATGGCTGTCAAACACCAACTGCTGAGGTATTTGATGAACAGATGATCTTCTGTGGCCATCTTCTTTCCCTCCTCATTTCCTTTCAATGTCGATCCTGTGGTCATCATGACTAGTGCAATACCTGGGAACGTTGTATGTAGGTGTCCCCAGCATTGAGCTTACCAGTGCTCTCTTTGAATTTATTAATATTGATGTCTAAAAGTGTACACAGAAGAATTCCTCTTACATATCTTTTCTGGTGTGAAGAAAGATACATTGATTTAGCTTCACTCTTCTGTACTGCTGCCTCAGTCATTGTCATTTGAAGCTCTTGTAGTTTCCTTGATATTGTCTCTCTGTCTTACTCTGGATCAGCTTCAAGCTGTACACCCTTCTCTTTTTGTTGTGATCACTACACTCTCCAATTGGCTAACCATTTTGCTTGTTGTCTCTTGATTGAAGTATTTTAAGATTAATTTTGTGCTGAATCATTTTCTTATACTGTCTCTTCAAGTGATATCAACTATTTTCCTCACATATTTAATTTCTGTGGTGACTAACTACCTCCTCTGATATGTCCTGAGTAGGTGTGCATTTAGATACCCTGAAACTCCAAGGCAACATAAATAGTAAGGTCATTACCAAGTTTTTTTAAGTAGTAAAAGACATTGCGGTTTGGTATAAATTGTGTAAATATCTTATTTCAGCACTACAGCAACGACTTAGACAATTCAAGAACTAAGAAGCTAATTTCATTAATGTTATTAAGCCTAAATTACTCTGTAAAGATATTTTAATGATTCAGTGGTAGGCTAATTGATTTTGTTTTTTTTCAGCTTTAATTTCTGCTCGACTGTTGCTCCTAGATGCTGTCCCTTTGGGAGGTAGTTGCCTAGACATAAATACAGTGCTGGTTGTGAATAACCATGTTTGACACTGATAACATAAGATGGAAATGAACATGTTTAATTAAGATGTTTCTGGCGCTTATAGGTGCAACTACATCTTTGAAAAGTGACATCTCCGTCATGAGTGAATGGCATGTAAACATGGATGTGGTCATTGCGATGAAAGAGTTGATAGACTCAGTTGTGCCTATGGTAAAACCAATAGTTTAGTTTAAGAATAATGTTCTTATGGACCTGAATGATTTCTTTTTGATATTAGTTCAACCAGTGGTGAGTCTCCAATCATGAGACAGCAGCAATTTAGAATGCATCAAACAAGCACGATTGATTGTCTGCATTTGGGAGAAGGAAAGGCTATGATAGAAACACCCAGACAGAAACCATGGGCAGGGTGGGCCCAACAGTTCTGACTGGCATTCACTCTACAAGAAGGAAAACTCCTATGTCAAACAAAAATCCAGCCGAAGAAAGTGTGTCAGTTAAGGCGTATGTTTAGGGGAAAAATCAGGACACACACACACAAGTACAGACCGTGTGACCAGCTTATTGTGTGTCACTATGTTCTTACCCCTACATCATGAAACAGGAAAAAGAGTCAAGTTCGCATGATCTGAGAGAGAGAGAGAGAAAGATGCTACTTTTGCTATCAGCACCAGTTCATCTTCTACTGAAAGTGACTGAGCACCTGGGTTATTTTCTTTAATTGTTATTAATTCTTTGGTATCATCTATAACAGCAAATAGCTATTTTTCAGTTGTTTAATATTGTCCTTAACTCTTACTTGTCACTCTAGTTCTCATCCACTGGAAGAGCCATCATTCAACGAACATTAAAGACAGACTCTAATGTCTCAAACAGAAATTCTTTGTTGCCCCATAAACCAATCATTAATAACAATGGACAGCTGGATATCAGGATATTCCAGGTATTTATTTTCTAAATGCACTCATGCTCTACTTACAGATTTTAGCAACAAAATATTGTTCCAATGAAATATTTATGAGTATAATATAACCAAACTTCGTTAACATCCAATGAAAGCTATTTAAATATGAACATAGACAAAAATGTTACAACGATTCTGATAATTCTGTAATTTTGATTTTTATTAAAAAGTGGAATTGAAAAAATTGGAAATTGTCTTAAATTTTCGGAAATGAAGATTAGAATTAAAAAAAATTTTTTACCTTTGAGGTTACATGTTGCCAATATTTATTTCCCCTCTGCCAGGAAGTAGACATTTTAAGTTGCACATGCCACTATCAGCATATTTGATGAAAAAGGGGGGAAAATAATTAAGGTAAAGACTTACCAGAAAGAATACTTTTATTTAATAACTTTTTTAGAAAATGTATGATTTACTTTTGAATATTTTGTTTATATCTGGCATGTTTTATAACATTTTTACCTCTGACATGTCAATTATAAATGATTTGACTAAAATGTGAGTTTATTTATATTTTCAGCAAAGATTCATGTCAAACAAAAACTTCTTCCAGACTGTTATTGATAATATTAGACAAGAAATGAAAAAGAGCAAAGAAATGAAGGTAATCATTTGCACATACAAAAAACTTCTATTATTCTTTATTAAAACTATTTCCATGATTACTTTAGTAGTAATTGTTATTGAATTTATTAAAGTGAACATAAATATGTTTTGATCTCATTTTGTTAAATGTTATTGCTTTTTCCTTGTTCTCTTCTTATGGGGATTTTAGACATTGTTGTCAGTTTCAGCAATATACTTCACAGTAGTCGATCTTGCTGGATAGGACACACATGCTTTGCACTGATTCGGTCTTGTTCCCTAATAAGCGATTCGACATCAAGGAGGGGTTTGCTTGTGTGTCACGGAGTATCATCTACGCCATAATATGTAAGCATTACCAGATGATGTATGTGGATGAGTCTGGACTACGCTTGAGTGACAGATTTTGTGAGCATCTTCCTGATGTCGAGCAAAAGACTTGCAGCCTGGTGTCTGCCCATTTCAGTTCCCCTGGCCATAGTGGTAAACCTGACATGCAAGTCACTGGCATTATCTCTTGTCACTCCAGCAATTGCAGCCGGTTCGCACTTGAGAATCGCCCAGTTGGGTTCGCTGTCCCCCAAAGTATGAACATATCGCTCTCCTCATACACATAGGACACCTACTACACATTTCTTACCCCCATGCACTACCGTACCTATACATGTATATATATTTGTCTGCATATGTATTGGCACATTTGGGCACCTTTGATTTTTCTTTGATGTGCTTTGTGGCAATATATTTACTGATTTATGCCTGTACGCATGTATTGTTATAAACACATGATTTTTTTTTACACATTGGTTCCGGGTGCACACACAGAGTTAGATATGCACAGTTTATACATATCCTGTATTCACCTCCCCATATTTTTAGAACCCTTCTGTTCCATCTTCTCTCCTAACTGCCTGGTCAGTGAGATATATTGTTGGTCATCCCGCCTTCTCATTTTAGTCCATTTAGTAGCTGACCATGCTCTGGAACACAGAGAAGTGACCCTTTTTTTATTTCATTTCTTGAGTATTTAGCATATTATCACATGTAGTTAGATTTGTTTGCGTATCCTTATATATATTTTTTGTGTTGCTGTTTGTTGTTCCAGCTGAAGGCCTACTTGGCCGAAACGTCGACTTTTATTTTGTCCATTACCATGTAAAGCTGTCATCATACCACTTTTTTTAAAAAATTGTTATTATTATCAGCTTTACAGCAGCTTTGCATCTCTACGCATCTTGGTTCATCTTGATGCCTTTACTTCTTTAATAGGACACAATATGGAAGCCAACTGAGAGTATTACGGACAGAACCTTTTTTTTTTTTATTTTTTTTTTTAATGCAATGGGGAAGGCCAAAATATACTTCGATAAGATAGGTGGAAACATATTAAAGTATAGGGAAGACTGAAACAATCTTAAGATAAAGCAAACTTGGAAAATATTGTATTTGCTTAAGACCTATGGTCCAGAGGGAGTTCAAAGAGGACAGAAGATGATGTCACAGTGGTTATCAAGAAACCAAAGATATTGTAATTCAGAGCCATCTTGTATGGCCTGAGTATATCTAATACTGAACTATACAGGTTGCAAGACTGGATAATGTGTTCTGTGTTTTCTGGAGACTGACCACAGAGACATATCTTCATCTCTAAGTCATTGATGGAAATTTTGAATGGATGAAGGTTTGATCTTCTGTTAGAATACAGTGCTTGTATTTGTTTATGGAGTGAGTGTCAAAGAACCACTAGCTGCTTTTATGATGGTTTCATGTTCAACTTTGAAATGGAGAAGTGGAAACCAGTGGCTGTGGTCTTGTCAGTTGTATTTCCTATTTGGCCATTCATTGTATAGAAAGTTATTGCAATATATTTATACATATATTTGAAATAAAACTATTAGATTTTTACAGTGATAATTACTTCCTACTGAAAACTTTCTATCTGAATCATCATCATCATCTTGTGTCATATTGGTTGGCGTAGGTGATCATGTCCTTCCAGAATCTTCTATCTACAGTGCATCGTTTCAGTTCTGTTGTTGACTGTTTTCCATGCCATGACACCAAGCTATCCAGTATTTTCTCTCTTTATCATTCGCAATCTCTCTTTCCTTTTATTTTGCCAGTTCTAACCAAGTATTCTAACTTTCCTATTATCATGATGTACCTGAAAAATGTTGATTGTTTCTTTGTGATGTTTTTTAGGAGCTCCCTTTTTGTGTTGGCCTCTTTGAGAACTTCCTCATTAGTCCTTTTAGCTGTCCGGGGAACTTTCAACATTCTTCTGAGAAATCTCACCTCTGTGGCCTCTAATCGTCTTTTCATTTGTTTGGCTACTGTCCATGATTCACATCTGAAGGTCAGAATTGGTTCTAAATAGCACCGATGAACTCTCTTTCTCACTTCTATTGACATAGGTTTGTTGCATAAAATATTTTTCATTTTCTGAAATGCTATTTTGGCCTGAGCTATTCTGCTTTTTATTTCTGTGGTGCTTCTTCCTTCTGCTGTTATTATTGTGCCCAAGTGTTTGACATGTTGCACTTGTTTCAGATTTGTCCTGTTTATTCTTATGCTCCATGATGGTGATGTTGATTCTTTGATATGACCATTACTTCTGTTTTCTTACTATTCAGACTGAGACCTTTTTTGTTGCTTTCTTTTACTATTATGTCTATCATTTCTTGTAGTTCATTATCTGTCTCTACTATTAAGACATCTATTTGAATATAATACACAAAAACCCCTACTTTTCAGGAAAGCATTGCAAAGTTTAAAGAGGAGACACAAAAGCTGGAAGAATCAGAGGCATTGAAGCAAGCTAGAAAAAAGTTTGTAAGTTTATGCTGAGGTTCATATTTTGTTTTCAGAATGTGTATTGTATTTCAAAATGTAGAATCTTGTATAAGTGGGCAGTAATATGGTGAAGGGAAAAGGAAAGTCAACAACAAAATGAAGATAAGCAAGAGGAGTTTTAATTGTACTAGAAAACATATGGAGATACAAAAGAAATTAGTTAAATTAAAGATAAAAAAGGTTGAAACTAAAATGTTAAATCAGTTACATTGTTGGATGCGAAACATAGAGAACAATAAAACAATCACAAGATAAAGATATTTTTAAAGGAATCTTCCACAGAATAAAAGAATGGAAATGACATGACAAAATAAAGAAAGTATTAGATAATCACCAGTGGATAAAGGTGATTATGTCGGATAGGATACACACTGCAGAAGTCATCAAGAGTATTACACATCAGGCTCTGTTTTGAAATCCCCATGGAGAGAACACAAGGAGAGGCCAAAATATACCATGAAGACAGGTGGAAACAAGGGTGAAGATGGGGAAATTTTGTGCAATCTCTCTCTCTCTCTCTCTGCGATCAAGACTCAATCAGAGTAGGATTCCAGACTCTCACATGAAGACAGCTGTCTGTTTAAGTGAATTGATTGACCCCACAGACAGAACATCATAATTAGAGTCTGTTAGATCCACTCTGATTGAATACCTGTTAAAACGTTGCACTGTGTTCTGCACCAGTGGCCCAGTGCATCCAGTTTCAGTCAGCATTTTATTCAAGTTTGCTTTCCTTAGCCTTTGATTGTCCCCAATCTTCCTGCAAGGCAGCAGATTGTCTTTTCTGTAGGGGGATTCTACCCTTAGATGGTCGGCCCTCCCAGGTTTACGAGCACCAACTGCCCAAGTCACTAGAGGTGACTAACACAAACATGCACACACAAAGATATGAGATGTGACTAACACTGACATGCACACAACGATATGAGGCATGACTAACACTGACACACACCAAGATATGAGATATGACTAACACAGACACACACACTAAGATATGAGATGTGACTAACACAGACACACACTAAGATATGAGATATGACTAAACACAGTCATGCACACACAAAGATATGAGGCATGACTAACATAAACATGCACTCACAAAGATATGAGATATGACTAAACACAAACACACAAAGGTATGAGATGTGACTAACATAGATATGCACACGAAGATATGAGATATGACTAACACAGACATGCACATACAAAGATATGACACATGACTAACACAGATACACACTAAGATATGAGATATGACGAAACACAGACACACACAAAGATATGAGACATGATTAACACGGACACACACCAAGATATGAGATATGACTAACATGACACACACCAAGATATGAGCCATGGCCAGCACACACACACACAAATGCTAAGATATGAACCATGGCCAGCACAGACGCACACTAAGATATGAATCTTGGCCAGCCCAGACACACACCAAGACGAAGAATTATGACTTTTGCTGATGATATTCTGGTATATCGACAGGGAAGAGACAGACGGGGAATCGCCTCCACAATGCAAGACGAACTCGATCGTCAAATTTCTTCCTGGTGTGGGGTTTCAGGTGCCTTGGTTAATCCTAATAAAGCATCAGTTTCATGGTTCTCCCTTAACAATCATATCGTTAATACAACCACACCGGTAGTACGAATGGGAGCTGATGAGGTGACCAGGGACAAGTTGATGACATACCTCGGAGTTAAGTTTGATCGCAGCCTGTGTTTTCGGGACCACGTCGACCATGTGATAACAAAGTCCCGAAAAGGATTAGCCGCCTTGAAGGTCATGGCAGCTGCCAACATCGAGCAGAGGCTACTTATTCTTCTGTTCCAGGGATTAGTCCTCGCACCAATCGAGTATGCCCTGGCCATTCTTACTGTCAGTACGACTCAAATTGATAGGCTGGAGAAAATACAAAATGAAGCCATGCGCATTATCCTGGGATGTACGAGGGACACTCCCTGTGTAGCAATGAGGTATCTTCTTGACTTTCCAACCATGGATGACAGAATTAAGATCTGGAGAGCACGAGCATACCTGAAGATTAGTACAGATACAGAGCATCCATTGCACCACGTGCTCAACACAGAGAAAGGTACCAGGCTAAAAAGAGGCAAATCATGGGTGGGCCGGGCAGAAGATGTCATCAAACAGGTCTGTGGGCTTACCAATATCAGCGTTGGTGAGGAGTGGATACCGGTGCCTACGTCATTCAAGGGAACTTTCTCATGTATTGTCACACTCGACAGGAAAAGTAGGGAACAGAACCCGGTCGTGGTTAATGCTGAGGTCAACGGTCTCATCTGCGATAATACCGATGAGAAAGATGCAGTCATCTATACAGACGGATCTGTAAGACGACACGAAAGAAGTGCATGGGCATTTACAGCACGCTCAGCAGGCAGAATAGCCAAGAAAGACAGTGGTGCATACGCCATGACCACGAGTAGCATGACAATGGAGGTGATGGCAGTGACCAAGGCATTCAAATGGTTAGAGTCACAAGACTACATCCACGCATGTATACTGAGTGATTCGATGAGCATGATAAAAAAAAGTGAAGGCGGGCTATGTACGCATGCAATGGGTAGAGTCGTTGCAGAAATCCAAAATACGTAAGGTCACCTTTGTCTATGTCCCTGGACATGCGGGAGTACGGGGAAATGAGAGAGCGGACAGGTTGGCTAGCTGCGCTGTTGTTGAGGACGGGCAACCGATGGATCGGGCCGACATCATCAATGCCCTTCGAGATGTTGGAAGAGCACAGGACTTCGACAAACACAGATCAACGTCACTTCTTCGGATGATGGAAATGGGAGTTAAGATGGGCACAGCCAGAAATGAGAAACTTAGTGGCCGTGTAAGAAGACTTATCAACCAACATAGAACTGGAGTCGTCAGTCGATGGACACTGAGGGAATTGCTGAGGAGGGGATCTGAGCACCTATGGACATGTTCGGAGTGCAATGATGATGACCCGCAAATAACTCAATAACACCAAGATATGAGCCATGGCCAGCACATACACCCACCAAGATATCACCATGGCTATCACAGACTCCCACTAAGATATGAGCTATGACTAGCACGGATATACACCGAGAATTGAGCCATGGCTGTCACAGACACCCACCAAGATAGGAACCATGGCTATCACATACACACACAAAGATATGAGCCATGGTTAGCACAGACAACCACCAAGATATAAGCCACGACTAACATATACACTTGGTAACGTCCACCAAAGTTTGTCTGAGGTTCTTGGTAAAGTTTCTACTGACGACCACGAAGATCCAAAACTTGCAATCTTAAAAGGACAGATTGTAAATTGTTTGTTGACCACTTATGCTCCAAAGGGAGTTGAATGGAAGAAGAATGTATTTTGAGAAAGAATAATTTTTTTTTTAGCCATCATCATCATCATCAAGTACCGGGCCTAGTGGTGTAGGTGATCATGTCTCTCCACAGCATTCGATCTCGGCAGCTACTTATCATTTCTGTTGTTGACCTTCTGCCAAGCCATTCTCTTAATCTGTCTGTTATTTTTTCTCTTTGCTTCCCTCTCTCTCTTCGTCCCTCAATTTTTCCAGTTGTTACAATATATTCAAGTTGTTCTCTTCTCATTACATGGCCAAAAAATGATGATTGTCTCTTCCTAACATTGGAAATTAGCTCTCTTTTTGCTTTGACTTTTCTCAGAACCTCTTCATTACTCTTCTTAGCTGTCCATGGTATTCTCAACATTCTTCTGTAAAACCACATTTCTACAGACTCCAGTGATTTTCTTGTCTGTTGTCCTATGTTTCCTCCATGATTCGCATCCGTATGTTAAGACTGGCTCTACGTAACATTTAAGAACTCTTTTTCTTGTTTCTATTGTCAAAAATGGATTGCATAGTATTTTCCTCATTTTTTGGAAAGCTGCTTTTGCCTGAGCCATTCTACATCTCACCTCTTTTGTACATCTTCCGCCTGAGGTTAACAAAGTTACCTCTGTCTTCTTGCTATTAAGGCTGAGTCCTTTATTTTTGCTTTCCTTCACTACAATGTCCAACATTTCTTGTAACTCATGTTCACTCTTAGCGATTAATACTGTATCATCAGCATACCTTAGATTATTTATATTATGACCTCCAATTGTTATTCCAGGCATGCCCCTTATGAATCTTAAAATAATCTCACTATAAATATTAAACAAATCTGGTGACAGCACACAACTTTGTCTAACACCCTGTTTTATTTGTTGAAACATTCCCAATTGGTTTCCGGTTCTTATGGCCGCTGTTTGTTGTCAGTACATGTTCTTTATTATTCTTAGATCTTTGCTGTCTATGTTTATGCTTTCTAAAATGTTGATTATTTCTTGGTGCTTTACTTTGTCAAATGCCTTGGTGTAATCTATGAAACATAGGTATTGATCTGTTTTCACCTCTATGGCTCTTTCTACTAAAGATCTTATGATATAAATGGCATTGCTTGTTCCTTTATCTCTAACAAAACCACACTGTTCATCGCTAATTTCTGGACTGATTTTGTTTCGCACTCTTCGCATGATGATTCTTAGTAATATCTTAGTCATATGACTCATAAGGCTTATTGTGCGATGATCATCGCATTCAATCGCACCCGATTTCTTTGGTAGGGCTATGAATATTGATTTGAGCATGTCGTCTGGTATATATCCGCTGTTGTAGATATCATTCAATGGATAGCGGGATAATGGAATTTTTTTTAGTACATTCAGTTAAAACACTGAATTCTGATAAACAGCCATTGAACTTTTATTCACATTAAATGTGTAAATAGTTCCTTCTGGATTGTCAGTGTTGTCAGTATATAAAGTAGTAAAGAGCCCCCATCACGCCAAGTGGCGTATAGGGTATATGGTGTTAGTGACCATACATTTTCCAGACCTTTGGCACATGATTTTTGGGGTAATGTGGTCGGTATTACGCCCGTGCCGCTTTACTTCCCAGAAAAAAATCCGGTACCCATTAAAGGCTGGGTGAACCGGAAGCTGTCGGTTGGGATCGAACCCTACCTCTTGTCCTTTGTAGTCCAGTTCACTAACTAACCACTGAGCTATCGCGGCTCCCTCAGTGGTATATAGGGTAGAAATAAAAAAAACTTACATGTCCGACAATTTCCTGTTTCTATCATTCCGGTGCCATCGGACTTTGTATGGACTAAAATTGTATCTCACCACAAGTCCTTGTTCTTGGCAAGCCACTCATTCTCAACAAGGGAGTTGATGCTCATTATCATTGTCTCTCTAATTAGTATTGTCGTTAGTGTTTTCTAGGTCTGTAGGTGTGTCTCTTTTTCCTTTTGCCTACTGTTTCCAATTTGGTTAATGTAGATAGATGATATTTTCTAAGAATTTAAAGTTAGTCATTTGCTGGAATTTTATTTTAGTCTTTGATCAAGATTTGTACTTTCCTTTTTTTTTTTGCTATAAAGATTTTATTTTGCCTATTCTAATTTTCATGTTGTAACTCTTGCATACTTTATTCAAATAATTTAAATGTCATTTTATGATTTTAATTTTACATAGACTACAACTTTAACATGTTTAAACAGATGTCAGAATCTATTACACTGTCCTGCTTTTTCAATTTAAGCTGTGATAATTTGGTACAGTAACTTGTACTATTTTATGTAAGAGTTTGAGAGAAAATAATTGAAAGCACCCTAGTCTTTTCAACCCCTTATGTGCACAAGGCGAAGTTTGTCAGCACAGTGAATTATAGAATGAGTTGTTACACATCATAGTTTTAATGTTAGTTAAATCAGCAGTTAAATGTTTTATTCAAATTATGAAATGAAGATGTCAATCCTCCATCATCCACTTACATCTTCAATATCTTGTGACAAAAGAAAGGTTACTCTTATACATGTACATCTGTGTACTGTAATTGTTTTGTTAGCTCAGATCATGTATGTGGCTCTGAAAGTTAAGAAATTTAAGGGAGCAAGTATAATTTAAATTATTTATAAATAATACACTGTATTTAACAGAAAGGTAGGATTAAAATCGTATATGAAGCATAAAGAAAATATGCTGCCAGAAAGGGTAGATGACTAACTGATCATACATATAACCTGTGACAATGAATTTATGCTAGTGATAGATTTTACAGTTGCTTCCAAACTCATGAGAGTTTCATTTACACAGATCTGAAACTGTTATGTTGTTGTGATTGACAGCTATTAAGATTAATACAGAGTTACAAACAAGATATGATTGAACAAAATTTTTTGGAGGCAAAGGCGCCTAACAGCTGCATTGTTGAGAGCTGTCAGTGGCCCATAGCTTGTGCCAGGATTGGCGAACTAGAGCCACCCAGACCCTACTCCACCTCTTTGCAGGTGCCTCTAGAAATAGACTAACCTGTCTAGTCTGGCCAAGCGAGTAGGGATTGAAGAGGGAAAATAACCGGGTACTGAAAAATAACATGCTAAAGCTGGATGTTTTGAGCCAAAAGGTGCAATATCACAGTTTTACTGCAAACCACAACACAAAGTATACACACCACTTAACGTCCTTTTAATGGTGAATGATGAAGAGGTGTATTCCTTTAGTCATTGGACGAACACAAGTAACAAAATTATTTGAAAATTTAATTAGCTAAAATGTTGCTGTCACATAATACAAAACTTTATACAAAAATGTATATGCACATTAAGTTTAGAATTTTGTTTATTTAGCTAGACGATTTAAAAACATCTTGCTGGTGACTTAGCTAGAATACAGAATTCTACATCACCACATAGTTTACCACATTGATCAATTTGTTTATGGAAAAATTGAGTGTACTTGATGTACAATGTTTATATTGATCCATTTTTTTTTATTTTTAAGGAAAGTATCGAGGAGGAAACACTGAAGAGTTCAACGGCAATTAAAAAGAAGTTAGAAGATATTAAAGATAAAGTATCTGAGGTATCGTAAGTTGGAAAAAAATATTGTTTTAAACCTTTCTTACTCTGATACTAACCCACTAATGTGAATAGTAATATACTTTGCTGGAATATTAATTGCAAATGTACTGGATACTATTAATAAAAAAAAGAAAACTGAATAAATGTGTTAGCAGTCTGTTAGCTTTCTATTATAATAAATTTCCAGTGATAAAATATCTTAAAAGTTGTTAAATTTTATCTAGACATGTATATTACAATATATATTGGAAATTTACATTGAGATATTTAAGTAACTGTTAAAAATAATTATCATAATGTACATTTTCAGACGGTTGAAGAAGCACAAAAAACTGAGTTTGTTAAAAAAGGTATCGAAACTGCAACCAAGGCTGCAGAAAGCATTCAGAAGTCAGGCCAAGCTATTGGACAGAGTGATGCATTTAAACAAATAAGTCAGGTATAAATGTGTATTAACAAACAACAGCTGTGTCGACAGATTTAACTATGAAGATTGTATGAAGATTATATATATATATATATATATATATCCTTTGATTCTGGCTGATAAGAAATATTACTATTATTATTTCAGATTACCATGTTTTTGTTATTTTTGTGTCCACGAATGTTTGAACTCATTGTCTATGGTTTTGTATGTAGCATGTTATATGTAAATTACTATTGTAGCTGGAAGTGTGCTGTAGTCTAAATGTTTCATTTGATTATTTGGAAATCTTTTGTTTTGGAGCTTTGCTGTACTCATGCTTGGGGCAGGTTTTTGAAGTAGTCCTAGAGAGCAAATCAGGAGTTGGAGTCTCAGATACTCTATTCAGTGTCCTTCTGGCAGACTCCTGTGATGCAACTGAATAAGAAGCTATATTTGAACTAGTCGTTCCCTTGTATCTCTAAGCTGTGGTGAAAGCGGAGACCTGCTACATCATTGACAGTGGTCTTCCACATCACTCTGCCCAGGCCAGTGCCTCTGGAGAGCACCTCAAAACAAGATTTGTACAAAGATAATCCATTGTCTCTCAAGATTGATAAGACCCTGCTACTAGAGTAGATCTAAGACAAGGTTTGGTGAGATCCATTGACCAGAATAAACACATTCCTTACACTAACTAATCAGACTTGTCCTCCATTGTATGGAGACAACATGCCCAAGGGCAGAAAGTGGTCAGCCATTTGCAGCTGACTACTTGAATCAGGATCATTGAACTAGTACCGATGAAGATTCTACTCCACCTTCCGATGATGCTCTGGAAACAATAATAAGTCAGGCCTAGCAAGCAGATATCAAAGCGGCAAGGCATCTTGGTACCCAAAAATGCTATGCTGAATTGTATATGTTTGGCCTAAAGACACTTGAATCACAAATTGTTGTAAACCACAATTTATCTCTACTACCCCCACTAAAAACTTCCTTTAAGGATTTAATTTGAAGAGAAGTAACTTTTGAGCAAATGCAAAGGTAGAATTATTTTAATTAACAATTTTATTTGCAGAAAATTTCATTTGTTTTGTTCTTTTATTTTTAAAAATAAGGTTATATAATTATTGAAAAAATATATTTAGGGTGTGCGATCTGCTAAAGAAGAATTTGATGAGATCACCTTATCTAGAGCTCGGCATTACAAGACGCCAGGTAAAATTGTCACTTCTAAGAGCATTTTAAGATTTAACATAAAAAAATACAATTTTATTTCAGTGAGTTTTGGACAGAGAGATGTAAAGAACGATATTTTTAATAATTCACATACTGAAAGTTCCAACATGAAGTACTCTTTGTATTTTGAGATGAATGAAAATAGTAAACATTAATGTCATTGTTGTATGTTTATTAATAAAACCACTTTAGGTCTATTTTTGTTATTGTAGGCCACTGACAAGGTCTCTCTATCCCTTCCTATTCTTAGACATTTTCCATGTTTTCTTCCATTACTGGCCAATGTTTTTGAAGCTTTCCATGACTTCTCTCCTTATGTATTCCTGGGCCTATTTTTACTTTCTCCATGCTATGCTAATATCAGGATTTCTTACTGTGTGTGTCCAGTCCATCTCCATTTTATGTTCTCAGTTCTTATACTTAGTTGGCTTTTGTTCTGTTTATTCCCAGTTATCTTCATTTCTGGTCTTGTCATATCATTTGATGTTCACAATTTATAAATATTTACATTTTTTGTTTAGTTGTGTATACGAGTGAATGAATGAATGTATTGTTTTTGGGCCATAAAATATGACTGATTTTAAGTTTATATAAATAGCATCCAGTCCAATGCTTATTTTATGTTTTTTTTGCAACCTATATTTTGTTAAGATGGATGAAAGCTGCTCTTGCTATTTCATCTCAGCTTAACATCTTTCTTAGCTCATTCATTAGTATAACTTTAGTTGACTAAGTATATAAAGTGATCTACTTCCTCAATTGGTACTATTTCAGTTTCCACTAGGTTATCACATGTTTTGTTGCTTTTTATTATTTTGTTTTATCAATTATTTATCTGTAGACCAATATTGGCTAAATTTATTATTAGTGCCTGTATTTTGTCTTTCATTTGATTGTGGCTGTGCATGTGGAGTACAATATCATCGGCAAATCCAGATCCCGTTAGTTCCATAGTGTCTGTTGAATTTCATTTGTTAATTGCTTTGTGTGGTGTTCATAATCCAATTTGTTATATGTGTGGGTGGGTGAGGGAGGGAGCGAGAGTATATAAATTTATAATAAATATATAAAAAATTAAATATTAAATCTCACTGAAACAATTCTACTTAATGGAAATAATTGTAGTTGGTGTTCGTAAAAGTTAATCAGGGCACCATATTCTTAAACTATCATTGCATCCTACGTCATAATCTAAGGTGTATCAGATAAGTTGGCATAATTAAAGTGCCCTTGGCAGTTCAAGTGAAAAAGGGTAGGTCAAAATGGTTGCTGTCTAGTCAAAATTGTTTAGCAATTAGAAGTCTACCCACACTAGAGACAGGTGCAGTGGGTCTAAAGTTACAAATATTGCAGTTTGCTGTAAACTGGTGACACAACACACCCATGCCCACACAACGGTTGACTGTCAAAGAAGAAAAGAATGAATAATCACTGATTCTTGGAAATTGGTTTTTAGATCCTTCATTACAGTCTATAACAGCATTCTATAGCTGGTGATTTATAACAGGAAAATAACATACAAATTTTATTTCTTTTGAATAGAAATATACTATTGCAATATATTAAAAATTATTTAAATATTGTTTTGCAGAGGTCTTGCAGAAAAGATCTGAATTGTCAATGAAACCAAAGATAATAAGGATGTAGCTGCAGATGAGTAAGTCGTATGGTGTAAGACTTATAGATTACCTGTTATATTTCATGACACACTGAAATTGAATAAATTATTATAATATGATTTGAAGGTTTAAATGTGACATAACTTTAATAACATGTATATTATTTATAACTTTTCAAAATTAAGAGTTTATAATTGTTAAAAATAATATTGTGAAGTTCGTCTCAAATTGGCAATGATTTAATTGTGTTATGCTATGATTATTTTAGTTTGAAATCTTAGCTATTGGATATTCCCTTCTTCACTAAAGTTTTGTGTTTCCCAATACTCCAGTTACTCCTAATCCCAAAGTAAATGTATTTTTTGCCATTTTACAGTTATTGTAGTTAGTCGAAGGCATCACTGCAAATTTAATTAAAATCCATAATTGCTCAACCACCCGTCCCAGTGGAATACCCGTCCCAGTGGAATCATCCAACTTAACATCTCATCGCATTGAAGGATCCAAACAAAGAAAGGCAGCTGCAGTCCTCATCATAGTGGCTACAGTACATGCCAAAAGACATAAGGCGCAACCACACTGAAAGTGAACGCAGCCAACTGTCCTTCATCATACGATATCATCATTCATTGTAAACAATCGGAATATCAAAACTTGATCCGGACGAAATACACAATTCACAGTGTGCACAAAGCAATAAACTCAGTAGCTCCGGCAGCAAGATGGACTTGGAAACTGCAACAAGGAACACTTCAAACAGAGCCTCAATGGTTCCTGTCACATATCTACCATATTGACCAGAGGTCCTACTTTATAGTTAAAGCGACATAGACACTAGATAACTTTTATTGTTATGTGCAGGTTAGTATTTTTTGGTTGCCTATGCAGCTTATTTTCCCTAGCATTAGTAAACATATTAATGTTGAAACTCACTTATATCTTATATGATGCACTTAGTAATGTGAATATACCAGATACCATATTCTAAATTTCTTTTAATGACTTCTGTTACTTTCTTTCAGACATGCTACTGGTATGGTACTTCACAAGGACTCAAGATTTTACCAGAGTTGGCAGAATTTCAAGGACAATAATCCCTATGTAAATAGTATGTACATATATTATCAAAGTACAACATAAATAGTCTAGTAATGTATGTAGAGGTTCTCTTCATGCCTTGCTAGGTATATCTAGAATGTGGTGTTATTGACAATATTTTTCAAGGGCCAAAGGCATATTTTTTGCTGATGTGGTCGGTATCTCGCCAGACTGCCTTTACTTCCCAAAAAAATCTATAATGCCCATTTTTAGAGATTGGGTGAACCTCAGAGCCTTGTCTCTCTGAAAAAATCCACCACTTTTGAAAACGTAGAACCACTCAGTCACCTTAAAGATTCTTACAAGTTTCTATATTGTGTCAGATTACTTAATGCAATTGCACTGATAAAGCTACATATATTTTTTGCATACACTTTTAATTTCAGTAAATTTTTTTTTCTCATTACACTCATGTCATTCACATGGCCAAAATGAAAAGTAGAACAAGGTCAGAGAGCCACCGCTGAGGGCATCGGTTGAAAGGTGAACAAAGAAAGAGTGCCATATAAATAACATTTTAATTTAGGGTTACTTGATGTGTGTACTTTCTGATTTTGCTGATGCCCTACATTTCAGTTATTCACTGTTTATTGTCCTTGACCATAGACAGAACAAAGAATACCAAGTCTCAAGAGGTTTAAAAATCTAGAAGCCACTGGCATATACTGTAAAGGCTATTTACTATCTAGCCGTGATGTACACATGACATCTTAGACTTATCGTAGGGTAAATATAATAATGCAAATTTATCCAGATTGCCATTTGTTGTTCCAGAATTGTTTGATCTAAAGGTGAAATATGATGAAAGTGATAATGTGATGATTAGAGCTACCAGATTTTTTACGGATAAAGTGGGCCAGATATTTGGTAAGTATTTATTCGTGCCTCAAGGCTGTTTATATAGTGCATAAAATAATATTGTAAATGTGTACACTATTTGCAAGTGTTGAAGATATGAATTGTTCATCAACCATTTTGCTGACACGTCCTATCCTCCTGCATTCAACTCTTTTGGTCATGTGAGTTTAATCTACTGTTCTGTCTCCATGATGGGGGTTAGCACAACACCAAGGCATGGATGAGCTGCTAATATGGTCAATACTTGTGTTTGCATATATGACCTGATTTTTCCCCCAAGTGTTTTGTATGGCTAACACTCTCTTGCTTGCATAGGCTGGACTTTGGTTTAATGTTAAAATTTACCTTCTGATACGGTGAATTTTTTTCAACTAAATTTAAATTTATTTTCCAGGTGGTGTTTTCACAAAAACAGAAATGTCTGAGGTCCTAACAGAGATTTGTAAAACTGATCCAAATTTCAACAAGGAAGATTTTATACGCTTGTGTGAAAGAGAAATAATACCAAATATTTTGGAGGTGAGTGGGTATTTTATGGTTTCTTTGGTTTTTATAAATAAAATATTCTGGTTCTAGGTTTGCTTTTTTTTTAAAATTATATGTTCAATTATAAATATTTAAATTATATATAAATAAATAAATGAACAAAAAATCTCCTCAAATAGGAAACAGCAGGTAAAAGAAAAAGAGGTTGACCTAGGACAAAAACTAAGAAGGCTGATAAGAGAGGTAATGATGGCATGCATAAGCTCTCATAACTGAGATGAAGAGGTTTGCCCATTACAGTGATATGTGATGAGAACACTATGGGTCTTGTGCAAAATCTGATGTTCCTGGTAGGATAACAGGAACAAATTATTGGACATTTTACATTTTTCCACTATGTTCCGTTTTGATCTTGAAAGGATAATATATAGAGTTTTTAAATTGTTTGGATTTTTTATATTGTTTGGATCAATTGCCAAACTTAATGAAACATTCCAATAGGTATTTGAGCATTTAAAAAATAATAGTTCACAGTTTGATTTTTGGTTACAGTAGTTTTATGCTATTTATATTTTTCATTCCATTATGTTGTAAACTTTCATTTTTGTTTTGTTCCAATGCACTAAATAAATAATAAATTGAGACAAAAGCAAATATAATATGATTTTTGGGCAGAGATTTGTGCTCTTTCTTTTTTAAATAAAATTTTTCTTATCCACAGGCCATGGTTAGAGGTGACTTAGAAATACTAAAAGATTGGTGCTATGAAGCTGTAAGTACATAACTGACAAGTACTGCTCCAAAATGAGAATTATAATTTCCTTATATTTTTCAATAATTTTTAAAAGATGCTAACAAATGTTCTAACTAAAGTGCCTATGTACTATTCTCCTGTAGACAACTTTTTGTAAAAGCAACTCTTAAATTATAATAAGTTTTCTTTGCCTAGAGTTCTTCATTAAAATGATCAGACAGCAAATGATCAATTAAACGGAGGACAAAATAAAAAACACATGGGCATCTTAACCCTACATTATGATACCGTCTTAAAAATTACCACCTCAAAATACAAATTCTTGAAATTTGAAAGTGTGCTAACATTCCCTACATCTTCGGTAGCAGCGGCGTGATGAAGTCGAGTTTCAGGTCATAAATCTAATGTAAGTCAGGAAATAATTACATCATCTGATTCACGTGTCTCTTCTTGAATAAACACACAGCTGTGTAGCAAAAGTTCAAAGTAAATCTTATTTTCCAAACTCCAAATGTATTAAGTGGTAGTAATTTTTACGAAGGACTTCTGGTCAATATGGCAGATAGATGACATGGAACCATTGAAGCTCGGTCTGAAAAGTGTTCCTTGTTGCAGTTTCCTCATATTCCAAGTCTGGCTTGCTGCCAGAGGTACTGAGTAGTGCTTTGTGCACACGGTAAGCTGTTTCATCCGGATGGTGTTTCTATATTCAGATTGCTTACAATGAATTATGATGAAGGAACTGTCGGTCCTATAATACACTTTATGTCTTTTGACGTGTGCTGTATTTGCTACGATGGGGACTGCAACTGCCTTTCTTTGGATATTCGATGAGATGTTAATTCCGGACTGTTGAGCAGTTATGGGTTTCCATTCGTTTGCAGTGATCCGAGGCTTTTGAATAACCATAACTTTTATGACTGTATTGTGAAGATGTGACTCACAGAAAGGTATCAATCTAGGGTTAAACCGGTCACTAAAGCACTGCCATATCATGCATGCTTGATGGGGAAGTTCTGTTGCTGATCACATAGTGTGATATATAGAGTTGTTTTTGTGTGCTATGCGATTTAGTAAAATGGAACAAGTCAAGCTCTTGTGGAATTTCCTCATTTCATTAACAATTTGTACCTCCATGACCACTGCATTTTAGACTTATGAAATACTTCCAGTCCCATTCTAAGAAATCATTATAATATGGGTCTTCATGAACCAGTTGGATATAATTAGCAATAAAATTACGCTAAAAATGTGAACATTGTTGTACAATTTTTGCCAAATGTTTTGGTCAACCAGTCTAATGATGTACAATAATAATGTGCCAGGTTGTCTTACATGTTCAAAAAAAAGGAATCTTATTAATTTATAGAACAATCATCATCATTGAGTGCCTTCTCTGCAACGAAGGTTGGCTACCATGGAGTGCCATTCTGCTCAGTCTCTTGCTTTGATGGTGCAGGTTGTCATAGGCTGATTCGTCCATGTCAGTTTTGGTCTGCCTCTTTTACCTTGTATTTTCCCCTCGAGGATTACTTTTATTAGGCTGTTGTGTCTTTTAACATGGCCCAAAAATCGCATTTGTCATGTTTGAATTGTGCTTAGTAGTTCTCTTAATTTTAGTTGTTTTAAGACTTCATCGTTTGTTTTCTTTTCCTTCCATCCAATTCTACCTATTCTTCTATATATCCATATTTCAAAGGCTTAAATTCTCTGTTCTGTTTTCTTGTCTAATGTCCATGTTTCTGCACCACATAGGAATATTGAGAAGATGTAACATTTTGCTATTCTTAGTTTTAGCCCTGGTGTTATTTGTTTTGACGTTAGTATGTTCTTCATGACATTAAAATTACTTTTTGCCATTCCTATTCTTTTGTTTATTTCAGTTGTACATTTTCCATCACTGGTTATAGTATGTCCAAGGTAGTTGTAGCTCTGAACTGTCTCCAGGTCTATTCCTTCTATTTTGATATCCACTTGTGGATTTTTGAGTATCTTCTTTGTTTATGATCATAGTTTTAGTCTTTTTGATATTCATATCTAGTCCATATTTTTTGCTTGTCATGTTTATTTCATTAAGTAATCGTTGTAGATCTTTAGGATTTTCTGCTATTAATACAGTATCGTCAGCATATCTTAGGTTATTGATTTTATCTTTCCATTAATTTTTAGGCCTGGCATCTCTATGATGTTTTTACAAATTTGCTCAGTGTATAGAACAATAGTTGTGGAGAAAAAGAATTCCTTTGTTCATCTATCAGAAGCATTATTTAATAGCCTGATGTGATACAATTTTAATCCACATAAATTCCTTTAACCTGTTTGTTCCCTGTCAACGTATAACGCTTAAGTATCACAATGTAAAGTTTATATACATATATAATTTACTTAGTGCTCCGTTTTTATTATTTTTTTTTAAGGTGCTATAATGTCTAATTGTGTTGCTTCATGGTGCTAAGAGAATTTTGATAATTGTTTTAGATAATCAGTAAAGCCAAAGATAAAGTAAAATTGTTATCTGTGTAGGCAGCATTTATGATAATCTTCTTGCCTGAAATTTTCACTGTGTATGAATTGCAGCCATACAACACATTGGCTCATCCTATTGAGCAGGCAAAGAAGGCTGGCTACTATTTTGACTCTAAAGTTCTGGATGTTAGCCATGCTGATGTAAGTTGAAAAAAAATAAACATTTCTCATTTTTAATTCCTATAGTTTGTTTTTCATTTTAAAAAAATTTAGTTCTATATTTTTATTGTTAAATAACATAGGACAGTGGCAAAAGAATTTATAAATCAAATTAGCTGATCTAAACTAATGTTTGAATTCTAAAGAAGAACTTACAATTTACATGTGACTTTATTTAACGATGTAAATTGTAAGTTGTTCTTTTAGAATTCAAACACTAGTTTTTGTTGCACTGGGAAACATATGGAAGTCCAAGGAAATTAGGTTAAATACAAAAATAAAAATTTTCAACTGCAATGTTAAGTTGAGACACTGAGAAGAACATTGATGAGAGTGGCAAGAACAGCAGGATTCGGCTCCCTCAATGAGATAGAGCTGCTTGCACAGAACAGAGACAAATGATGAGATTTGATAAAATACCTTTAAAAGAATTGAAAACTGCTAGAACAAAAATTCAGATAAGAGAAGGAGTATCTTGGTCTACGCCCTATGGGCCAGCTACGGCTTTGAAAGGTCAATAGATAGATAGAATGTTAAGTCACATAAGTTCACATTGATCGAGAAGGGATACAAGCCAAGAAATTAGAATCAGAATAGCTAAAACAGCAATGTCTTTCAGAAGCCTTGAAAAGTTGTGGAAATCAAATCTCATCAGCACAAACACAAAACTTAGACTATTCAAATCAAATGTACTATCAACCCTTACATATGCACGTGAAAGCTGGAAAACAACAAGAGATATAGAAACAAAGTTGAGCGCATTCGAAAATAAATGTCTAAGGAAAATACATGGTATAGTGTGGAACGAATTAAAAACAAACGAGGAAATTAGAGAAATCGTCAATCAACCACTAATATCTTCAGTAATAAAGAAAAGATGATGGCCACATGTTGGACATGTGATGAGAAGAGATAATAACCGAATAGCAAAGCAATCCCTCATATGGGAAACAGGTAAGAGAAAAAGAGGAAGACACTGAGAACATCATTGATGAGAGAGACAAGAGCAGCAGGATTCAGCTTCCTCAATGAGATAGAGCTGCTTGCACAGAACAGAGACGAATGGCGAGATTTGATAAAATATCTTTAAAAGAATTGAAAACTGCTAAAGCAAAAATTCAGATAAGAGAGGAAGTATCTTGGTCTACGCCCTATAGATATAGATATTGGGCCGGTTACGGCTCGAAAGGTCAATAGATAGAATGTTAAGTCTGTCTTGTTATATGACTGTGAAACATGGAGAACAACAAAAATGACAATTATGAAGATAAAGACCTTCATTAATGGATGCTTAGGCAGAATAAAAGGATGAAAATGGCAGGACAAAATCACTAACATAGAATTATGGAAATCTACCAGTCAAATACCAGTGGATAAAGAGATACAGTGAAGACGATGGCGCTGGATAGGACACACACTGAGGAAGCCAACTGAGAGTATTACACAATAGGCCCTTTTTTGGAATCCCCAAGGAAAAAGACAAAGATGAAGACCAAAATATTCTTAGAGAAGACAGATGGAAGCAGAGATGAAGATGATGGGGAAAACATGGAGTGATCTTAAATGAATGGCAAAAAAAAAAAAAAAAAACAGAACGACTTGGAAAGTGTTTGTTGAAGACCTATGCTCCACAGGAAGTTGAAAGGTAGAAGAAGAATATTTAACGATGACAAGGAGAGAGCTAGTAATTACAGTAAAGTTTATGGCAGTTATAATTCTGAAATGATTAATTACTCCAATACATTCATTTATGATTTGATGAAATCAACATTTGTTACTTTCATTCCTTATATAGGTTATAGCAGGAAAAATAATGGAACAAGGCCCAGTATTGGTAATCAACTTTAATGCTCAGCAAATAATGGTTGTCCGTGATGCTAAAGGAAAAGTCATTGAAGGAGATCCTGTAAGTGTTCTTACATTTTGTCCATTAGTAATCTTACACTGCAAACAAAATAAATCGAACATACAAACTAAGACATGACAATATGTGTGATACATGAGCAGTCTGTTTGCTACATAATTGATGCCCTAAATAGTTTGTGAAAATGATCTCTCTGTGCTGTTAAAATACATTCTTTTATTAACCTAAAATAGTCATTACAGACATCAGTGGTTAATTATTATTGTGTCACTTTTTGTTAAGTGTTCTTTTCAATGGAACTTTTTTGTATATCTATCTATCTATTGACCTTTCGAGCCGTAACCGGCCCATAGGGCGTAGACCAAGATACACCTTCTCCTATATGAATTTTTGTTCTAGCAGTTTTCTTTTAAAGATATTTTATCAAATCTCGCCATCTGTCTCTGTTCTGTGCAAGCAGTTCTATCTCATTGAGGGAGCCGATTCCTGCTGCTCTTGCCTCTCTCATCAATGTTCTTCTCAGTGTCTCCCTGGGTCTTCCTCTTTTTCTTTTACCTGTTGTTTCCCATATGAGGGCTTGCTTTGCTATTCGATTATTATCTCTTCTCATCACATGTCCAACGTATGACCATCGTCTTTTCTTTATTACTGAAGATATTAGTGGTTGATTGGCGATTTCTCTAATTTCCTCGTTTGTTTTGAATTCGTTCCATTCTATACCAAGTATTTTCCTTAGACATTTATTTTCGAATGCGTTCAACTTTGTTTCTATATCTCTTGTTGTTTTCCAGCTTTCACACGCATACGTAAGGGTTGATAGTACATTTGATTTGAATAGCCTAAGTTTTGTGTTTGTGCTAATGAGTTTTGATTTCCACAACTTTTCAAGGCTTCTGAAAGACATTGCTGCTTTAGCCAGTCTGATTCTAATTTCTTTGCTCGTATCCCCTTCTCGATCAATGTGACTTCCAAGATAGATGAAGTGATCGATCTCTTCTACTGGTTTGTTTTCCATGTATATTTTGTCACTTGTTGGAATTAAACTTTTCATGACTTTAGTCTTTTCATGATTGACCTCAAGCCCAATTTTGCTGGCTATTGATGATAGTTCATTTGTGTTTTCCTGCATCGTTTTTATCTGATTGCTGATGAGAACTATGTCATCAGCAAAGTCCAGGTCCTCCAAATGGTCTCCTTGTATCCATTCGATGCCTTTATTACCAGTGCAGCATTTCTTCATTATGAAGTCCATAACAATTCCAAATAACAAGGGCGATAAAATACATCCTTGTTTAACCCCAGTTTCTATTGGGAAACATTCGCTCAGTCCTTCCTCTGTTCGAACTGCACATGTGTAACCATCATACATGTCTTTGATAATATTTATGATTTTTGATGGTAAGCCATATTGCTTCAGAATTTTCCACAAAGAATCTCTATGAATACTATCAAATGCTTTTTTGAAGTCGATGAAGTTAAGTACAAAAGGTTTTTGCTTTTCAATGTGTTCCTCCAATATAAGTCGTAGAGTGAAAATGTGGTCAAGACAGCTTCTCCCTTTTCTAAACCCAGCCTGTTCTTCACGCATTACTGTATCTATTGAATCCTTTATTCTATTTAGGATGATTTTACAGAATAATTTTGAGGCAACTGACAAAAGTGTCACGCCTCTCCAATTGTTACAATCTCTAAGATTGCCCTTTTTTGGGATCTTAACAATGATTCCTTTTTTCCATTTATGAGGCGTCTTCTCTGTTTTCCAAATGATGTTGAACATTTTTTGGAGATGTATTAAATTATGGCTATCAATTGCCTTGAGGATCTCAGCTGTTAACTTATCCTCTCCAGCAGCCTTGTTATTGGTCATTAGCTTTAAGGTGGTTTCTATTTCGCTCAAGGTGAAGTCATCTAAATTTACATCTAATTCTGCTGCTGGTGTTTCAGCTTCAAAATCTATTAAACTGTGAGGTAGTGGACGGTTAAGAATTTCTTTGAAGTGTTCCGCCCAACGGGCTTTTATGTCTGCGCTTGTTGTTAGCATTAATCCAGATTTGTCTAGAATTGGTGTTCCACTGGATGTATAGGTGTTTGTCAGCATCTTTTGTACAGTATAAAGAGTTCTGCTGTCTCCTGTAATTGCAGCTGTCTCTGCTTTCTCTGCCAAGTTGTCTATATAAGCTCTTGTATCTCTTCTTGCCGAACTTTTCACTTTGTTGTCTAATTCTTTGTATGTTGCTTTTGCCAGAACCTTTCCAAGATCTGTCTTTACATTAGTCATGGCTCTCTTCGTTTCTCTTCTTTCTTTGATGTATTTCCATGTGGTGTCTGAGATCCAAGCTCGTTTTTCCATTTTCTTCAGTCCAGCACTTGCTTCTGCTGCTGTCATTAGTATTTTGCTCTGTGAGTCCCACATTTCATTGATATCTAAGTCTATTTCACCAAGTGCTGAATAACAATTACTTAGCTCTATGTTAAACTTTTCCTTTATTGCTTCATCTTTCAGTTTATGACTATCAATTTTATGTGTAATTGACCTCTTCTGTTGGTTTCTAAATTTTAATCTTATTTTCCCAATGCACAGGTTGTGGTCACTATTAACAGCAGCACCTCTGTATGCTCTTACATCTATTAATGATGATCTGAATTGTTGTTTAATACATAGGTGGTCAATTTGATTTGATGTTCTATCATCAGGAGATATCCATGTTGTTTTGTGGATATTTTTATGTGGAAGTAATGTCCCACCTATAACTAAATTTTTTGTATATAGTATATGATATATTGATTTATTTTTATTTTCAGCATTTTGTAACTGGTTCCACTGATTATTTAATTTCATATTCACATGTTCTTTTGTTTATAACGTACAACTTTTTTCCCCACAGGATAAAATTCTGCGCATATTATATGTATGGGCTTTGTGTAGAGATCAAGAGGAGCTGAATCCACGTGCAGCATGGAAACTTATGGATATATCAGCTAGTTCTTCAGAACAGTGGTTATAATAGTGCAGTTTAATCTATGATGTGAATGTCTTGTAAGAAGTGAATAAATTATGAGTTAGCATTATTTTAGAATTGAATTTTGTTTGCAGTAAATATGTGTGAGAGAGAGAGAAGTATATACATAGAAGGGTTGCATACTTTTTAATGCTGACTTTAAAGTGTATGGCTGTGGATGTATGTTTTTGATATTTCTTTAGGTTTTAATGTTTGGGTATGAAATTCTCTCCTATTAAATGGGTTTTTACAATGTCATTTTCTCCTCATGATCACGAAGCCTGTGAAGTTCTACACTATATCAACCAGGTGACAGTGATAGCTTTCAGTGGTAATTTCTGTTGGAAGTGAGCACACAAAATGATTGAACTGTTAAAATGGAGATTACTTATTTTTTACTATATGAGACACAACTTTTAAGTAAATACAATACTAAAAAAATACACAAATTATCCTGTTATTCTTTTTTGTGTCTGACAGATTAAGGCAAAGTAGAATGCAAATCTGGTACATTTTTTGTTTCTTTTATTTAACATAAAAACGTGTTTATTTTTAATTTCTGTAGAAAATGCAATTTTTCTGTGTAAAATAATTATTTTACAACACCTAAACGTTGTGTGACTGTGCTTTTGATACCAAAAAAAAATAAAAATTAAATTTTACACCCCTGTAACATATGTAAAATGGCACCAATCTTTGTGCATTCTAAACGATAACATATTGCCTAGAAATTGGTGAGAGATAGCCAATTTTATCTAAAATCTTATTGACTTCACAAATAAATCTTAGGGAATCACCTATGAGATATTATTTGGAAGTATAAACCCATGTTGAAAATGCCCTACTCTACAATCCATTCAGCTGATTGTCCAAATGGATTATGTGACCTAGCAACTGTCTAGACTCAGCAATGCTTTGTTAAACATTTGGCTCAACAACCATGCTAACTAATGTATCTTCTTCTACTTCTATCCTTCCTCTGTTGCCGTTGGCGTCGAGGAGAGAAACAATCTGCGATTCTTTGCATGTGCATGTTAAATTAAACTAATGTATGTGCATGTTAAATTAAACACTAGACACTAGATTGAGAAAACATTGTCTTGACCTAATTTTGATGCATTTTAAACTTTCAGTATAGACCTGATGGTAAATTTTGTAATATCTAAGTTAGATTACTTTAATAATACTTTTTAAAAAAAATTGTGTTAATTTAGTAGCTCATGAAATAAGTATACGATGTTCATGTTCTTCATCAGTTATTTAAAAGGTTAAGCATCTGTAAGTGATTTCACCCATGCACCCATCATTAATAAAAATGGGATTTTCCTGCCATCTATTTTTATCGCACTCTTCTACTCAGGGTTTTTTTAAACAGCTGTTACTGTTATGGGCAATCTCAGCAATTTTATGGTGTTTCATGTTCAATTCAGATGTTTTCTCTAAAATTCTGACATGTTATAACTGTGTTTATCTTCGTTACCATGGCAATGGGGTGTTGTTAGCATGAACAAACATCATTAAATAATTTATTTACGGTCAATAGTATCATTTCATATCATAATAATATACTTAAACCGTTTATTTAGGAGGGAAAATGTGTACCATTGTACACCTTGCCTTAATAGACATTGGCCAGAAATAACTCAAAATATATTCATTAACAAGATATAATTAAATATGTACATTTAACGATTACTGTCAGGTCATTTTTTTTTTAATGGTTCATCACTTATGAATGAGTCTTAATTTCAGAATTTGAACACATTTTTTTTCCATATTTCATCCAATCCAATATTTTGAAAATCATTTTTCAAAAGTAGCTTTGTAAAGATGTGTGAATGTTTGTAAGCTCTTGAAGTTTTCTAGTTCTCTTGTGTTCATCCGATAACTGCTACTAGTCATTGCCCACTAATAGAAAGGCATGCTGAAGATGTGTTGCTAATTTACAGCAATCCATGATACCTGCGCCTTTTGTTCCTACATTTCCACCTTTGGCGCAGATTTTTGGATATGTAGTGTGCTTTCCTCTTTAGTCCTTACTCATTTGACCAGATTAGTTAGTCAATTTCCATGGATACCTCTGAAAAGTGGATTTTGGTCTGTATTAGCTCTATACATCAATCTAGTCATCTGTGAGTCCAATTACCACTCTCAGCCCAACTGCAAGTTTTGTTTATGTTTAATCAACAATTAGTTTTTTTTTTAAATTTTCAAATGAATTTTTTTATTTGCTTTCATCATTTCATGAACATAAACAACTATTAGCTTAACAAATTTCAGCATTAATTCATTCAAGTATTGTCAATGAAAATGTATAGGACACGGTGGAGTATTGATCGTTGAGGAAGTATTTCAATTTTTCATTGAGTGATAGTGATTCTAATCATCACAACAAAGACATTGGAGAAATGTGGTTGTTGTCCTTTTCTATACGCTCAAGTTATAGAAGTAGCAGATGTATAATAAAAGTAATGAAATAGTAAATGACAAAATCAAGATGGTAAGAAGTAAAGGTTATAGTTCTTTTCAATGATTATTTCATTTTTAATTCAAAATTATTTAACATTAAAGGTGTTCAATTGAAAAAAAAATGATGAAAGTTCATAACTTTAACAGCAACATAACAATATGTGTTAACAAATATAAAAAAAAAAAATTCCTTTTCTCACTGAAATCAGCCATCATGTATTTTATGCCTCTGAAATACTATTTAATAGCTACAAAAGTATTTTCTTCTGTTCATTTAAGGTTTATAAGAGCAGTTGTGTTCCGGCTGTTAGATCAGTAAAATGGTCTGTAGTGTTTATTGTTCATATCAGCCCTCTTGTTTCAGTGCCTCTGAAATACTATTTATACGGCTGCAAAGGATTTTCTTGTGCTCATTTAGGGTCTGTAGGAGCAGTTGTGCATGGTTGTTAGATCAGTAATGGTCTGCGATGTTTGTTGTTCATATCCTTCACTGTCTGCAAACACTTGTGAGTACTGTAACAGAACCATTTTAGATTCCTGACCCAATTCTCGCAGCATCTCAGAGTAATTTGCATAGTTAGTTAATTTTGAATGATCATTATCTGACATATTGCCTGTTATCTCATCTGCATGGCAAGATTGATCATTGTCACAACTATCATCTGTTGCTGCATTGCCAATTATATGAGAACTAGTGTGACTATAGTTTAGCTCAGAATATCCATTGGAACTCATGTTAATTGTTTCACTTGGCTTTAGGTTGCTGTAACCAGCATTAAGTATACTATTATGTTCAGCTGGCATGGTTGACATTTCATGTGGGTCAGTATCACCATGAATAGTCTGGTCTTCTTGTGAAGAATCATGGTCAAACTGAAGCCTAAAAGTAGGACGATCCTGTAACAAAAACATAGAAAAAAAACAGTAATAAGGGTGAATCCTTGGCAGTTTTCTGATGCTGAATAAACATTAAGGAGATTTACATTATAAAGAAATATGTAGCTCTAATATATGCAAGATGCTTGTACACAGGGCCTTGTTTTCAATATAGCAATGACTACTTTAGTTCTGCCTTTGAGGATAACTCTGCTAGCGCTTAGCGACACAAATTATTACGTGAATTGTGGCAATGGTAGGTTTCCCAAAATATCATATTAAAACATCCAAATTCCCTGTTACTATTGCATGTTTTTGCTTTTCTCACAAGATAAAATTGTGTGGACTAATAATTTAATATACCATTCGTTGTTCTGTAAAGTTTTACCGCTGACAATGTTCATTTAGGTTAAGAAAAAAGTTTTAAACAGTTACATCGATCGTGACCATTGCCAGTAAAAAGTCAGAGTGACCTACACACTTAAACATAATTGTGAAAACTACATGTTGTAGAGAGATTTAAAAATAACATCCGTAATAACTAAGTAGGTCACAATTTATTTACATTTAAACAGTCTCTCTGCAATGCGTAGTTATTTTTTTAAAACGTTAATTCTTTTTTTCAATAACAGTAGGAATACTAGATATCTAGGTTGGATTGTGCACATGCGCCAACATTACAGATCAGCTGCTCTCTAAAAATACCATTATAAATTATTACTAACTTATTCTGTATACTATAAAAGAGAATATTTAGGAGAAAAACATAAAATTGTTAAATTAATAGAATTAATTTCTGTTTTAAGTGCTTGCAGAATATGTATTAAAAAAATATTTAAGGAGCTATATTTTATCAAGGTTAACTATCTTTGATTATCTGTGCGCTGCGCTAAAAGAAGGGACACAACTAAATGTTTGGTAACAAGACCCTGTATGTAGGGTCTGTAACAATTAAACAAAAGGGTGATGTATTATTTTATTCATAATAAATTAATAATATTTTACCAGTTCTCTAACTGTATAAAACATCATTTGTTTTTTTTAATGTTTTTTTTTTGTTTTTGTTTATAATTTGAGATAATAAATTGTTATTAGTACAAGCAATAACACATATAGCACAGTTCAATGTGAATAAAACAAAATAAGAAATATAAAGATTCCATAAAAATAGTCTTTTATAGATTTAGAACATTACCATCAGAATGAAATGAAGTCTATAATTGTATATATTTAGGACAGAATCATAAAGAAAAATAGGATGATAGCAGTAGAATGTAGGAAAGCCAGATATGCTAATTTATCTCATTCCAGTATGGAACTTGGCATCTTTTTTCCTGGTGATAAATTCACACTGTTTGCCACAAGGAAATATCTGTCATTTACTTTGATTTATTTAGTTGAGACATGAAAAAAGGGTATCATATTCCACTACAAGATCTTCACTGACAGTTTAATATGCTGCATACAGATAGTTACAAACAAATTAGAGAAGTATAATAGGGACTTCTTATTTCTATTTTAAGAAAGAAAGAATTGATGAGTTGGTTTTTGATCCAACTGCCCTTAGGATAACACAATGTACTTAATACAACAAATTTGCTTTAATGCAAGAATGTGACTTACAAGGGGAACTTTTGTGACAATGAATAGTAGAAGAGAGAAACTTCAATCTTATTGTGTGATTTAAGTTAGCAGCTCAGAATAAAAAAATTGGTATGGGGTTCCAGATGAAATTCCATGGTGAATCTATAATGAAGAGCCACTAGAGACAACTTGTAAGTATTTTAACATTTATTTCATAAAGTGCAGTCTACCATCAAAGGAAAAATTATTCAAGAATCACAATTAATTTTCCAGACACATGATGAAATTAAAATAGGGTGACTTAACATTATAAGGACACCACAGAGCACACCATAAATATAGAAACAACATCAGAGCTAATGAACACAGAGAAAAGAAAGTAATTAAAATAAAAGAACAATTAAAATATCTTGAATGGTATCCCATGCATGCACAAATATAGGAATTAATTCCAAACTGTTTTAAAACATCAAATGTTTACTACCTTGTAAAAGACCACAAATAATCTCTAAAAAAAAAACAACTTAAAGAATAGCAACTAGAAACTTTATTTACATTCCCAAGAGGACAAAAGTCCTGCAATTCCTTAGTAACCATTAACTTACCACACCGAAGACACATATATTCATAAAAAAAGATCTTCAGAAGTTTCCAAGAAAAAAGCAGAAATTCTAGTACAAATGCAAATCTGAACAAAAATAAAGCAGAAATTTGTAACAGGAAAACTCTCACCAAGTTGTAGGCCAGAGTTACATGCAATTTTAGAAGCCACTTGTTTTGTAAGAACGAAACAGTAAGAACATAGTTTTCTTCTGCAACTGTAGCAGTTCTCCAAGCTGTCCAAAGAAAACTATAACTAACAACTAATAAGAATAGTATTTGAAGAGCTGAAATATTTAATTACCACCAGCAAAGTATTACTGCAATGGTCAAATGCTGTATATTAGGAAATAAAAACTATTTAAAAATCGGTAATCATCTAGGATTAAGACAGTCACCCTTTTAACAAATTCTTTACAGAGTATCCAAGAAGCAGAAATGCATAGAAAACAATCATCATCATCACGTGCCATACCGGTCAACTGAGGCGATCATGTCCTTCCACAATCTTCTATTTACAGTGCATCATGTCAGTTCTGTTGTTGACTGTTTTCCATGTCATGACACCAAGCTATCCAGTATTTTCTCTCTTTGTCATTCGCGATCTCTCTTTGCCAATTGTAACCAAGTATTCCAACTTTCCTCTTCTCATGATGTGCCCGAAAAATGTTGATTGTTTCTTTGTGATGTTTTTAGGAGCTGTGTAGGCCTCTTTGAGAATTTCCTCATTGGTCTTTTTAGCTGTCCAGGGAACTTTCAACATTCATCTGAGAAATCCCATCTCTGTGGCCTCTAATCGTCTTCTCATTTGTTTGTTTACTGTCTATGATTTGCTTCCATAGGTCAGAATTGGTTCTATATAGCACCGATGAACTCTCTTTCTCACTTCTATTGACATAGATTTGTTTCATAAGATATTTTTCATTTTCTGAAATGCTACTATTTTGGCCTGAGCTATTCTGCTTTTTATTTCTGTGGTGCATCTTCCATGTGATGTTATTATTGTGCCCAAGTATTTGACGCGCTGCACTTGTTTCAGATTTGTCCTGTTTATTCTTATGCTGCATGCTGGTGATGATTGTTTCTTTGATATGACCATTACTTCTGTTTTTTTACTATTCAGACTGAGACCTTTTTTGTTGCTTTCTTTTACTATTATGTCTATCATTTCTTGTAGTTCATTCTCTGTCTTAAAAATGGAAAACAATAACATAGTTAATTCTCCAAAGATTCTACTCTGAATCTTGATGATAATATTGGCTCAGCATGTTTCACCTTCATTGCTAATGAAGAATCCTTGGCAACACTGTCTTCAGGGGAGCAAACACATATAGCATATATGCCCTGCTAAGCCAACATTATTTGAGATGGCTGGGACATGTGTCCCATATGAAAGATGGCAGAACTCCAAAAGACATTCTATACAGTGAATTGATGACCTATTGGCCAACTAGCACATAGTTTTAGAGATCCAGTAGAATCCACTTATAATGAGAATCCTGATATAGCAGCAATTTCTAAACACCCCCCCCCCATTTTTTTCTTATTTAAATTATATTTAGAAACATATTTTATAATACTATTACCCAGCTTTAAAACTGGTACTAACGCACTTTGTACAATTCAATTTTCCTAGCCAAAAAAAAAAAAAAAAAAGTAACGTCATTTTCTTGCTTGTGTATACATTGTGTTGACACGCTGGCTACACATGACAAACTTGCACCTGTCAGTGGATGAGAAAAGTATGGTTTGGAGAAACATATAGTACTGAACAAGTTGTGGTTGTTGTTGGAGAAATGACTGTGTTTGTTGATTGGATAGGTGTGGCTTCCATTGTAAAGACTGAGTATTGGTGCACAACGAGATGCTTGTTCATACCTATTCACAAGTCATTAAATTTGTTATCGTGATGGCTTCAAGTATAGGCAAGAAGCGCTGCTTATCACTTGAAATGAAAGTGATGTTGATAGAGAAAGTGGACAAAAAAGTTCTAATCAAAAGCAGAAATAAGCAGGAAACATGATATTCCCTCAAACACACTACATACAATTCTGAAGAATAGAAACAACATTACGTCAGCGTTTACAAGCAGTAATATCAAACTTTTTGGGAACAAATGTAACTGCTCAATCTGTTTCTGAAGTTTATACCATACATTCCCCTATTATTAAACATAAATTGGATATAAACAAGATATGGGTTATAATGGCAATATTTTGATGGTCCCAACAATCTCATTGAAAATCAACATCAATAAAACAGAAGTCATGAATGTTGCCAAAAAAATAAAACAGAACATCAACATAACTATAGAAGGCAGGCAACTAAAACAAGTAGAGGAATTCAAATACCTAGGAAGTTTAGTAAAGTAAGTAAAGTACCCCCGTCACGCCAAGTGGCGTATAGGGAAATATGGTGTTAGTGACCCTATATTTTACAGACCTTCAGCACATGATTTTTGGGGTAATGTGGTCGGTATTTCGCCCGTGCTGCTTTACTTTCCCAGAAAAAAATCTGGTACCCATTTAAGTCTGGGTGAACCCGGAAGCCGTCGGTTGGGATCGAACCCTACCCCTTCTCCTTTGTAGTCCAGTTCACTAACCACTGAGCTATCGCGGCTCTCATAGGAAGTTTAGCGACACACGATAATTCTCAAACAACAGAGATAGAATCAAGATGCAACAAAGCTTGTCAAATCATTGGACAGTTATCACTACTATTGTCCAACAAGGAAATAACTCTGGAGGCAAAACGAGCACTATACAATACAATCTTCATCCCAACGTTGTGCTACCAATGCCAGAGCTGGACCCTAGATGCAAGAACAATAAGAAAAATAACCTCTACAGAGATGAAATGTGTTAGACGAATGACAGGAAACAGTCTGAGAGATAAGATCAGAAATGAAGAACTGAGAAAAAAGCTAGGAATAGCCCCGCCATAGAATATATAAGGAAATAACAGATAAAATGGTTTGGCCACGTGACAAGGCAGAAAGAACAAAATACAACACAAAAAATGAGCTTTCAGCAAACACCAGACCCAAGGGTTAACCACGAAAAAGATGGATCGAAGGAATATTAAAAGCACTAAGAAACATAACAGCAGCAGAGGCGAACAGAAGAGCAAAAGATCGCAAATTATATCTCCCCTCAACACTGAAAGGAAGATGAGGAAGGAAAGTAGAAGAACAATCTCATTATAACCGGTTTCTACTGTGCCTAATTAAGTAACATGAGGCAATTCAACACCAACAGTGAAAACCTGGAAATATGTGCCACAGAGGCAGAAATGATACACACTGGTAAAGAATGGCATGAAAATTGGCAATGTAATGAGGCAACAAACATAGCACGACAAAAAAAAAGACAAAAAAGGAAGTCAAAAGAAAAGCATTAACATTAACCCCATCATCCAACTACACATGTTCTACCTGCAAATGAGACGTGTCATTCTAGAAGAGAACTATTCAGCCGCAACAAACATTGTGTTTGCTCTAGTGACCTACTATAACAATTTACCTACCAAGATAGAAAGCCTAATATTCTGAATCTGAAGAAAAGAAAAGTGAGACAACAATCATACAAGAAAATACATGCTAAGTTGGCATTTAGACTCCATAAAATATCTTGTTAAACATGTGAAATGCAAAAACTTGAAAACTAAATTGTAGTCCCCCAAAAAAAGGACAACTAAGAGATATACACTGTTGAACACATTAAATTAATAGTGGCAATATATTCTTTGTGTAATCTGAAGAACGTAGAAAGTAAAATGTAGATGAAGAATCAATATTGATTTAAAATTCACTTGCTGCAGCAGAATATAATTTTTGAAAACAAAATGGTGTGATATATTATTTTTTTGTTTACACAATGAGTCGAGTTAAGCTGTATTTTGCACCTTGTTGTCCAGTATAATAGTATACCCATTTCGGCATAAATTTAAAATGTGATACTTCCATGGTTTTGCTTTCCATCATTATCCTGCATTGCAGCAATTGTTTGTAATCAGAGTATATTATGAAAAATAGTACAAATAATACAATGGAAATAATGAGTGACACAGTTGCATACAATGATGTCAAACCTGAAAAATCTATTGAAAATAATTAAGAAAAGCCCCTACAAGAAAGAGTTGAACATAGTAACAATTATTTGTCTACACAAGAAAGAACTGACCCACACATCAGTTGATTAGGTCCACACACAAAATGAATGTGAAGTACTGCAATTATCAGATAAGTGTAAGGAGAAAAGCTGGCAGCATGATGACCGATCATGTTGAAACTAATAATAAATGGTTATTTAAGCTATTTAATTAACTGCATGTGTTGTAAAATATTTTACAGAGGGTACTAATGTGTAACGGGTTGGTTTTAATGTGGTTCGCTCCAATATACTAGGTCACAAGAGAATACAGGGCCCCATAGTATGTTCACCAAATTAGTTTCCAGCCCAGAATACAAGTCGCAGAACATGTCTGCAAACAAAGCCCACAAAAGAGTCCACAAAAACCTATACCACACTTGGCCAGTAAGTGTAAATCATAGCCATCTACACTATTTTATTAAATTAATACGGTCAGGCTAAACATCTGACATTACTCAAGATGATCAAGTCATTTCACAACAATATGTCTGCCACCATCTAATTTGATGGTAGATCGTCCCAGCCTTTTGAGATGAACTATGGAGTCAAACAGGGATGTGTCCTTGCCCCTACCCTATTCTGAATAGTTTTTTTCTGGCCTTCCACACAATGTGTTTGAAACTGTCTCTAGAGACATCTACATCCATACAAGATATGATAACTCCTTATTCAATCTAGCAAGTCTGAGGTCAACATTTAAACAACTGAGACTCTAATCATGGAGCTTCTATCTGCTGTTGATGCAGCATTGGTTGCTCACGATGATGAATGTAATAAAAAAATGACTAAACCTTATTTACTTTCTAATGTTAAGAAGTTAAAAGGAAAAACGTAAGACTTGGCAACTCTAAGCAGAAACATTTTCCAGCTACGAGGAAGCCAAGTTCATCATCAAAGGCCAGTTTCATGAAAAATGGAAACGAGAACACCCAAAGTATGATGAGAGGGATGGATACCTCCAACTATCAAGGTGGGATCAAGTCATCATACTTCGCCTCCGCACTGGTCACAACAGAATGAGAAACCACATGTTCACTAAACTCAAGATTGGTACTACCAGCCAATTCCACTGGACAACAAAACATGTTCTACAGGATTGTCCCCAGTACACAGACCTGAGAAGTACAATGTGGACCATACCCACCTCCCTGGAAGACAAAATATAAGGGGCAACCGAATCACTTAAACAGACAGCTGCCTTCATAAGAGAGTCCGTAGTCCTCCTCTGAAAAAGTCATGATCGCAGAAGAAGATAGATAAAGTGATTAATCTCGTCTTCAGTAGGTGTGTATGTACATTGTTTTTCTTCTTCTTTCTTCTTTTCTCTTTTCACTGATACCTAAAAGGTGTCATGGTTTATATCATTTGTCGTTCTTGAGCTGCTCGAACTGTCTGAATTAGTGATTTTCCTTTGTTGTTACATGTCTCTGACACTGCATCTATCCATCTTCTTCTGGGTCTTCCTCTTGGTCTTTTTCCATGCATTCTCGAGAAGAAAGCCCTTGATGGTGATTGGTAAGGATTCATTCTGACCAGGTGGCCAAACCATTTAAGTTGTTGTTCTGTATACTCTTGGCAGGGTTTAGTTCCTACCATTTTTCTTATGGTTTCATTTGGTATTCTATCTCTTCTTGTGTTGTTTGTTACTTTTCTCAAGCATCACATCTCACATGTATTGATCTTTCTTAAATGTGATTTAGAAAGGGTCCATGTTTGACTTTCATAGCACAAAGTTGGTATGAAAATGCTATTTATTATTTGTTGTTTAGCTGGCATAGAAATATGTGACAGCACTTGCTTTTTGTATTCTCATGTCAATTTCTCTGTCTAGTTTTCCATCTTCTGTGAACATTGTGCCTAAATACTTGAATTCCTCTACTTGTTTTATTTCTTTATCTTTGATCTTAATGTTTAATGGGTGTCTTAATTTGCTTATTCATATAGCCTCTGTTTTTGCTGTGTTAATTTTCATACTGTAATTTGTGTAGCTTTTATCTAGAGATGTTAAATGCTGTTGTAGCAGGTTTTCATCCTCATATATTAAGCATTGGTCATCTGCGAAGAGTAGCTCGTTGATGTTGGAGTTTTCTACCTCTATGTTATTATTTGATTTTTCCTTATTGTTGGTTGTTACCTGATTTATTTTGTCCATATATATGATGAAGAGGAGTGGTGAGAGGATGCATCCTTGTCTTACACCTGTTGTAACCTGAAACCATTCTGACAGACCTTTCGATGTTCTAACGGCACTTTGACTGTTTTTATCTAATGAAATACCATTATATTATCTAGTAGTTGTCCTCCTACACCGTAGGTTTCTAGAGTTTGCCAAAGTTTGTTCATGTCCACGCGATCAAACGATTTTTCCTGATCTATAAACACTATATTTAGGTTTCTGTCGTATTCTATTGTTTTTTTTCACATAGTTGTCGCAAAGTAAATATAGCATCAGTACACAAGTACAGCTTTTGCCTTTTCTGAATCTGAATTGATTTATTACTTAATTGAGGTTCTATTATGTATCTTACTCTCCTCTCCAATATTTTAGCATACATTTTACCAACTTGACTCAATAGGGATATTTCTCTGTACATTTCACACTCCCTTTTGCTTCCTTTATTCTTCCAAAATGGGACAATGATAGCTTTTTATTTTGCCAATCGTCTGGGACTTTTCTTTCTTCCCACGCCATATTGAATATTATTATTATATTATATAAGCCAATCTAGTCTATAGCTGTTTCCTTACACTTACAGTTATAGTAGCATTTCTGTTGTTATTCCATCTATACCAGCTGCTTTGTTTACTTATCTAAATTACATGAAAAAAATTTTCAATAACATAAGTATTGCAACTGTTCAGCTAAATATGAAGATATATACAACAATCTTACAAATGCCATTTCTGGTTGCAGTAGATTCTGGTTTTGCCGTCTGCACAATCTCTGAAGGGAGATGATTGATGATGAAACTAATCTTTAACATTAACAATATTGAATTATCTTTCTTGAAATATTTTTTACCGGAAGTGGTCGTTGCTATAGACTCGCTTTTGTTTACGGAAGTTTTGATAATCACTAGGGCCTATATGCTGCACGAAATGTAGGCCTTGGTATTTGGTAAAACTATTGAATTAGGCATTATAATAATTTTTGCAATACATTTGTATTTCGACATGTGTCTTATTTACAACATTATATGTGACACATTTCTCTAGAGCTAGAATTGTATCAGTTAATTATTAATTTATTATTAATATTTAGCTTACGGGCTTACTCTACAACTAAACTACTAAAATATCTCAAACTAATTTTGTTAATTTTAATTTAATTGAAATTAATTAGCGAACTAAACGGAAACATGTTTTCTCAGGTGACATCATAACGGTTAAAGATATGATAATAATGTGTCTCTTAAACAAGGCACGAAGATGACATTATCTAAGTGCAGAGAGTTTGTCAATTATCATAATAAATAATAAAAAAGCACGGTAGTAAGATTATAATATTAAATTAATTTAATTAATAGATAATTTAAAATCACCATTTCTTCTTCATTAAGCAAGAAAACATAAGCAATAATCCTGATAGAGACAACAATGTCAGAGGAAAATGTTAAAGTGGCAGTAAGGGTTCGTCCTTTCGTATCCTTTTATTTATTAGGCATAATTGATATTTAATTTAAAATGTTTCTTCCATGTTGTGAATATATGCTGCGATACTGTGTTCAACTTTGTAAACATAAGTGTATTTTTTAAATCTCTCTTCTCTCTCTCTCTACTCTCTTTCTTTACTCTCTCTCTCTCTGTACAGTCACACAAACACACTCTCTCTCTCTCTCTCTCTCTCTCTCTCTCTCTCTCTCTCTCTCATGCTCGACAGTATAGGAAAGTATAGGAAATTGCTGGACAGTTAGGATAGTTCTGATTGTAGGTGAGTGTACTTGATAAGTATAAACACACTCCAACATTTGTTTTGTTGATTTATTTTATATTTTGTGTTTAGATCTGGAAAAAGCAACTAAAGAAGTGAAAATGTTTATGTTTAGTGCATATGTTATTATTCCCTGTATTTGTTTGTTGAGTGCAATGTTACAAAAATAGTATTATCTAAAACCTTAACATATATGTTCTTTGAAAGCACATAAAACAAATATTTTTTAAAGTGCACAAAAGATTGGATGGTAATGTTTTTTATATGTAGGACAAAGGAATGATAAGATGGATGTAAGACGAGCCAAGGATATTATAATCTTCATGGGAGACCTAAATGCTAAAGTAGGATCAGACAACAGAGGCTTTGAAGAGATTATGTGAAAGCATGGACATGGAGATATAAATGAGAATGGAGAGATATTTGTGAATTTCTGCGCCCTTAATCAAGTGAGCCTAGGAGGAACAATATTCCAACATAAAAGAATACGCAAAGCTACATGGGTGTCACCAGATCATAGAACGGAAAATCAAACTGATCACATATGTATTAATAATAAGTTTAAGTCATCCTTACAGGATGTAAAAGTATATAAAGGGGCAGATGTAGCTTCTGATAGCCAAACTTAAAATTAAACTAAAAAGGTATACTACAACGAATAAGGGTAGAAAATATTTCAATGTAGGGTTTCTTAAAGAACAAGGAATTAAAGATAAATTCGCAGTCACAATATCAAACAAATACCAAGTCCTCCAACAACTAGAAAATACAATAAATATAGAAGATCATTGGAAACAGGTAAAAGATATATGGAAAGAAACATGCAAAGAAACACTGGGCAAAGAGAACGCCAGAATAAGGCATTGATGACAGCAGAGACCCTGGATAAATTAAAGAAAGAAAGAACAAGAAAGCAGACATAAATAAAAGCAAAACGAGAAGTAATAAAGCCAAGACACAGAGGTGAACAAAGAAGTGGGAAGATGCATTAAAAGGGATAAGAGGAAATATATAGATGAACTATTTAAAGAGGCAGAAGAAGCAGAAAATAAAGGGAATATGAAAGAACTGTACAACAGCACAAAGAAATTAAGTGGAAAATACAAACAGATAAATGCCTTTATTAAAGATAAGAAAGGAAATCTGCTTAGTAATAGAAGGGAACAAATGGAGAGATGGAAAGAGCACTTTGAAGAACTTCTGAATAGACCCGGCTCAAATAATCCTCCAAATATACTACCAGCAGAAGAAGAGTTACACGTTAACTGTGGAAAACCAAGCAAAGAAGAAATAATGAAAGCCATCAAACTATTAAAAAATGGTAAAGCCACAGGACCAGATGAAATTCCTTCGGAAGCCATCAAAGCATATATTAGCACCTCTACCAAGATGCTACATAATCTATTAGATACAATTTGGGAGAGGGAAGAGATGCCTAAAGACTGGAAAGAGGGTTGCATGATCAAACTACCAAGAAAGGAAGTTTACAGGAATGCACAAATTATAGGGAATTATGCTACTATTGGTGCCAGGAAAAATATTAAGCAGAATCATTCTGGAGAGACTAAAAGAGGCCATAGAGAAACGTTTGAGAGATGAACAAGCAGGTTTTAGGAAGAACAGATCATGTGCTGATCAAATAACTACTCTACGTATAATAGTTGAACAAAGTTTAGAACTAAAATCCCCACTTTATATTGGATTCATAGATTACGAAAAGGCATTTGATAGTTTAGACAGAAGAATGCTTTGGAAGTTGCTGAGTCATTACGGAATCCCCATAAAGTTTATTAACCTGATAAAAACAATGTATGAAGGAACGAAATGTAGTGTGGTGCATGAAGGACAGCTTACAGAGACATTTGAAATAAGAACTGGAGTAAGGCAGGGATGCCTTCTGTCTCCATTTCTCTTTCTACTGGCCATAGATTGGATCATGAAAATAACACAAAACAACAGAAATGGGATCCAGTGGTCACTGACCAAACAACTTGATGATTTAGACTTTGTTGATGACATAGCTCTCCTATCACACAGCCATCAACAGATGCAGGATAAAATGAGCATACTTGATGAGAGATCACAACAGATCAAGAACACCAAAATTGACAATCATGAAGATACAGACTTTTGTTAATGGATGTTTACGCAGAATAAAAAGATGGAAATGGCAGGACAAAATCACTAACATAGAATTATGGAAATGTACCAGTCAAATACCAGTGGAAAGAGAGATACAGTGAAGACAATGGCGCAGGATAGGATACAAACTACGGAAGCCAACTGAGAGTATTACACAACAGGCTCTTTTTTGGAATCCCCAGGGGAAAAGACAAAGAGGAAGACCAAGGAATTCTTTGAGAAGATAGATAGAAGCAGAGATGAAGATGATGGGGAAGACATGGAATGATCTTAAAAGAATGGCAAAAACCAGAATGACTTGGAAAGTATTTGTTAAAGACCTATGCTCCACTGGGAGCTAAAAAGGTAGAAGAAAGAAGGAATGATAAAAGAAGGGGAAAAGGGGGAGGGGATTTCATTTTTATGAGTTTGTGCTGTGATTTAAATTAGTAGCAAGTAAATGAAAAAATAATTATTAAACCAAAAAAAACTGTGTGTCAGCTCCTTCCCTAGCTTCATCATCTCATGTAGTAATAGTAATAATAATAAACTCATAATGATAAAAGAACAATAATATTTTATAAGACCATCTTACAACTCTATAGTAAACCTTATGTTCAATGTTTCTCTGTGTCTATATTTCATTTATCTATCTATCTATTGACCTTTCGAGACGTAGCCAGCCCATAGGGCATAGACCCAGATACTCTTTCTCTTTTCTTAATTTTTATTATAGCAGTTTTGAATCTTTGTAAAGATATTTTATCAAATCTGGCCATTTGTCTCTGTTCTTGCAAGGAACTCTATCTCATTGAGGGAGCCGATTCCTGCTGCACTTGCCTCTCTCATCAATGTTCTTCTCAGTGTCTCTCTGGGTCGGCCTCTTTCCTTCTTTACCTGTTGTTTCCCACATGAGGGCTTGCTTTGTTATTCGGTTATTATCTCTTCTTATCACATGTCCAACATATGACCATCGTCTTTTCTTGTTTACTGAAGATATTAGTGGCTGATTGATGATTTCTCAATTTCCTCGTTTGTTTTGAATTCGTTCCATGCTATACTGAGTATTTTCCTTATACATTTATTTTCGAATGCGCTCAACTTTGTTTCTATGTCTCTTGTTGTTTTCCAGCTCTCACATGAATACGTAAGTATTGATAGTATGTTTGATTTGAATAGTCTAAGTTTTGTGTTTGTACTGATGAGTTTTGATTTCCACAACTTTTCAAGTGTTTTGATTTCCACAACTTTTCAAGGCTTCTGAAAGAGACTTTAGTCTTTTCATGTTGATCAAGCCCAATTTTCTGGCTATTGATGATAGTTCATTTGTGTTTTTCTGCATTATTTTTATCTGACTGCTGATGAGGACTATATCATCAGCAAAGTCGAGGTCCTCCAAATGGTCTCCTTGAAGTCCATAACAACTCCAAATAACAAGGGTGATAAAATACATCCCTGTTTATCCCCAGTTTCTGTTGGAAAACATTTGCTCAGTCCTTCCTCTGTACGAACCGCACATGTGTATTCGTCATACATGTCTTTGATAATATTTATGATTTTTTATGGTAAACGATATTGCCTCACAATTTCCACAAAGAATCTCTATGAATGTTGTTGAATGCTTTTTTGAAGTCAATGAAGTTAAGTACAAAAGATTTTTGCTTTTCAATGTGTTCCCGCAATAATTCATTTATACACAAAAGTTATTTAATTTTGCTTGAATATTGAATGTGATATTTTGCACAGAACATTTACGGAATTGCTATTTTCACTTATTTTTTTTTTTTCCTCACTGTTTTGCTTTTTTTTAAAAAAATTTTCTGAAAAATACCAACTTAACCAAAATAAAGAATTCAAGGGAGATTACCCGCAATGCTCAGCTGATTATAAGTATGTCTGGCCATGAAACAGTGATAAGCAATCCTAACAATGCGAGTGCTGCACCAAAACAGTTTTCTTTTGACTTTTCTTATTGGTCTCATGATGGCTATATAGAGGAAGAAGATGGTGTTTTGTCTGCAAAGGACGATAATTATGCAGATCAAGTAAGAGAAATATATAATTTATTATAAAAATATTCCTAATTGAAAAGTGTCAATCGTAAGTTTGAAACACTAAGTTTGTTACTTTCAACAAATTATACACCAAATGAGACTATAAGAGTTTGTAAATTTTGCAATGTTTCACATAACTTCTGACTTGTATGGGTTATCCTTAATTTGTAAGGTTTTTCTAAAAAAATGAACTTGGAAGTCTTACAAAGCTAAAAACAAAAATAAATCTACACAACAGATTTTATGAAATTAAAATGTATGCAGATTTGTTAAAATTTTCCGGTTGTTTCCAAAATGGAGGAATTATTTTTTCTCCGGCTTGGTATAGAACCGTTGATCAGAGGTTTAACAAGCCGCTATCGTAAAAACGATGTTGTTAATGAAACGTAGACCTGATACAGAATGTGTAAATTAGCAGTAGATAGTAGTGATAGTTTTTTCGGCCCTAAAACAACAACAAAAATAGGATTCTGGAATGTGCGAACAATGGCCGCTCCGACGAAACATGCACAGGTCGCGAGCGAGATGGACAGATACGATCTAGATATTTTAGGATTAAGCGAAATGCGCTGGCCTGGAACAGGTAGGAGATCTATTGATAATAAAATAGTAGTTTTTTCTGGAAGGGAAGATGGAAACACCGTGAAGGAGTAGGCATAATGATGACAGACAAAGCTGCAAGAAGTTTATTAGAATGGGAACCGGTAAACAGCCGTCTGATACGAACACGATACAAAACAAAACATGGAAGACTTTCATTATTCAATGTTATGCGCCTACTAACGAAGCTGATGATGAAGTTAAGGATGATTTTTATAACCAACTGCAACAACTTATAAACAAAATACCAAAACACGATCTTTTAATTGTAATGGGAGACTTCAACGCCAAAGTAGGACAAGATAACGCAGGAGTGGAACATGTGATGGGGAGAGAAGGCTGTAATACAACAAGTCAGAATGGAGAAAGATTAATAGAATTATGTTTAATAGAAAATTTAGTTATAGGTGGGACATTATTTCCACATAAAAATATCCACAAAACAACATGGATATCTCCTGATGATAGAACATCAAATCAAATTGACCACCTATGTATTAAACAACAATTCAGATCATCATTAATAGATGTAAGAGCATACAGAGGTGCTGATGTTAATAGTGACCACAACCTGTGCATTGGGAAAATAAGATTAAAATTTAGAAACCAACAGAAGAGGTCAATTACACATAAAATTGATAGTCATAAACTGAAAGATGAAGCAATAAAGGAAAAGTTTAACATAGAGCTAAGTAATTGTTATTCAGCACTTGGTGAAATAGACTTAGATATCAATGAAATGTGGGACTCACAGAGCAAAATACTAATGACAGCAGCAGAAGCAAGTGCTGGACTGAAGAAAATGGAAAAACGAGCTTGGATCTCAGACACCACATGGAAATACATCAAAGAAAGAAGAGAAGCGAAGAGAGCCATGACTAATGTAAAGACAGATCTTGGAAAGGTTCTGGCAAAAGCAACATACAAAGAATTAGACAACAAAGTGAAAAGTTCGGCAAGAAGAGATACAAGAGCTTATATAGACAACTTGGCAGAGAAAGCAGAGACAGCTGCAATTACAGGAGACAGCAGAACTCTTTATACTGTACAAAAGATGCTGACAACACCTATACATCCAGTGGAACACCAATTCTAGACAAATCTGGATTAATGCTAACAACAAGCGCAGACATAAAAGCCCGTTGGGCGGAACACTTCAAAGAAATTCTTAACCGTCCACTACCTCACAGTTTAATAGATTTTGAAGCTGAAACACCAGCAGCAGAATTAGATGTAAATTTAGATGACTTCACCTTGAGTGAAATAGAAACCACCTTAAAGCTAATGACCAATAACAAGGCTGCTGGAGAGGATAAGTTAACAGCTGAGATCCTCAAGGCAATTGATAGCCATAATTTAATACATCTCCAAAAAATGTTCAACATCATTTGGAAAACAGAGAAGACGCCTCATAAATGGAAAAAAGGAATCATTGTTAAGATCCCAAAAAAGGGCAATCTTAGAGATTGTAACAATTGGAGAGGCGTGACACTTTTGTCAGTTGCCTCAAAATTATTCTGTAAAATCATCCTAAATAGAATAAAGGATTCAATAGATACAGTAATGCGTGAAGAACAGGCTGGGTTTAGAAAAGGGAGAAGCTGTCTTGACCACATTTTCACTCTACGACTTATATTGGAGGAACACATTGAAAAGCAAAAACCTTTTGTACTTAACTTCATCGACTTCAAAAAAGCATTTGATAGTATTCATAGAGATTCTTTGTGGAAAATTCTGAAGCAATATGGCTTACCATCAAAAATCATAAATATTATCAAAGACATGTATGATGGTTACACATGTGCAGTTCGAACAGAGGAAGGACTGAGCGAATGTTTCCCAATAGAAACTGGGGTTAAACAAGGATGTATTTTATCGCCCTTGTTATTTGGAATTGTTATGGACTTCATAATGAAGAAATGCTGCACTGGTAATAAAGGCATCGAATGGATACAAGGAGACCATTTGGAGGACCTGGACTTTGCTGATGACATAGTTCTCATCAGCAATCAGATAAAAACGATGCAGGAAAACACAAATGAACTATCATCAATAGCCAGCAAAATTGGGCTTGAGGTCAATCATGAAAAGACTAAAGTCATGAAAAGTTTAATTCCAACAAGTGACAAAATATACATGGAAAACAAACCAGTAGAAGAGATCGATCACTTCATCTATCTTGGAAGTCACATTGATCGAGAAGGGGATACGAGCAAAGAAATTAGAATCAGACTGGCTAAAGCAGCAATGTCTTTCAGAAGCCTTGAAAAGTTGTGGAAATCAAACTCATTAGCACAAACACAAAACTTAGGCTATTCAAATCAAATGTACTATCAACCCTTACATATGCGTGTGAAAGCTGGAAAACAACAAGAGATATAGAAACAAAGTTGAACGCATTCGAAAATAAATGTCTAAGGAAAATACTTGGTATAGAATGGAACGAATTCAAAACAAACGAGGAAATTAGAGAAATCGCCAATCAACCACTAATATCTTCAGTAATAAAGAAAAGACGATGGTCATACGTTGGACATGTGATGAGAAGAGATAATAATCGAATAGCAAAGCAAGCCCTCATATGGGAAACAACAGGTAAAAGAAAAAGAGGAAGACCCAGGGAGACACTGAGAAGAACATTGATGAGAGAGGCAAGAGCAGCAGGAATCGGCTCCCTCAATGAGATAGAACTGCTTGCACAGAACAGAGACAGATGGCGAGATTTGATAAAATATCTTTAAAAGAAAACTGCTAGAACAAAAATTCATATAGGAGAAGGTGTATCTTGGTCTACGCCCTATGGGCCGGTTACGGCTCGAAAGGTCAATAGAATAGATAGATTTGTTAAAACAATACTGTTAGCTGATCAAATTATACCAAACCTATGTATGAAATAGATTATAAATACCAAGACCACCAAACATGCTATAGGGACACACATAACCTACACAAATGTAGCTTAAACTAACATTTTTCAATGGCAGTTTTTGATGTAATTGAACCTAAAGGTCTGAGGTTGAATGAATCATGCTTCCTGAACAAGGCAAATAATCAAGACCTACCAACTAAACTGCATGAATTGGAACTGGGCATGGGAGAGGTTTTTATTGATGTGTAAATTAAAAAATTGTTTCCTCTTCTTCTTGTAAGACTTTTATTTTAGTCTTGTTTATAAGATTGCCTTAAAAAATATTGGTAGTATGGTTATATAAATGTTGCACATGGATATTTCTTCAGAATGAAACTTAAGGTTGTATCAAATCGTTTGGAGGAAAGGCACCTTCTAGAATATATATATATATATATATATAACCATATGTATGTGTTTATACAGCAGAGCTAATAGATCTAAAAGAACATACAGAGAAAATTAATTACATTTATAGAAAAATTATTTGCAATGCTTTGAAAGCACATGTACCCTTTTCTAGAAGGTCAAACATTATATTTGTAACATCCATATAAACACACATGCAGCCATATGTACAACACTTTACCTATAAGTTCAAATTTTTCTACTATGTGTTATTGGTAATAACTCAGCCTAGCAAAAACCAATGGAAACTATAGTTGAAAATAAGAAAGTAGATGAATCTTTGAAAAAGGAATGCAGAAAACTCAAAATGAATCAGGACATCATAAAACAAAATCAAATTTATAGTTTTAATTATTTTGAAGGGAAAATGACATAATAGCATATACAAAGATATTTATATTGAGAACTGATCACTGCAAATTCAATATGTACAAGACAGTAAACATTGAACAAATATTGGTGCTTCCATGTTGCAAGAGCACATACAAATAATAGAACTTGCTCATCAGTACTGCCTGCTTCACACAGATGTAAAATTGACCTTCTATATTCCCTCTGAATGACAAACTCTTTGGTGATTAGAGGTTCTTAAGATAAACTGACAAGTTTGTTTAAATGAATGTTGTGTTTATTTAAAATAACAGAAGAAAGAAAAATACTGTCTTTTTCTTAAAAAATGGAGTTAATTTTCCTGCAATTTGTATTATATTCAGACTGGGAATGTGTGAGAGTATCTTGACTTTAGCACAGACAATTTTTAAAGATAGAGATCTTTTAACTTAATAAATGAAACATTTATATTTAAAATCGATTAAAATTTCAGCAATTGATATCATTCTTAATTTTTGTCCCTTATTCTTTATTTACAGAAAAAGATTTTTGATGATTTGGGTCGTGGAGTACTGGATAATGCCTGGAATGGATATAATTGTTCGTTATTTGCATATGGTCAAACAGGTAGTGGAAAATCCTACAGCATAGTAGGCTTTGGAAAGAACAAGGGAATTGTGCCTTTAACATGTGAAGAGCTTTTCAAAAACATTGATGAAAAAAGAAAAACGTCTGATAAAGATGATGATTTTCAGGTATGACTAAAAATGAAAATTGTTGTTAAATAAGTTTATCATTTGCATTATACTTTCTGTGTCCCTAATTCAGTAAAAGTATAAAGTCTACACATTGCTGGTTTCAACATCATCACCATGTTCATCCTAAAATATCGTTAGTGCAAACTATGTCTTCCCACAAAGTTAATTTTGAAAAGTTTGTTTTCTGCATTTTGTTTGTTAAGAAATTTTAGTATTCAGAGTCATGGGAACAATAATGATGGCTGCAACCAATTTCCTCAAATCTCACAAGCACCAAGGTCTTATATTTTCTTACTTATTCTCTTTAGTTTTAGTTACTTTCTATAATGTAGATAAACTCTATTATTTTTCTCTTGTGTATATGTTTGTTTGTTTTTTTGTTGTTGTTGTTGTTTTCTATGGAAGGTCGTTTGTAGGCCTAAAAATCATGGTTTATTGTATTGTTCACATTTGTAAATCTGTCACAATACACTGTGCTCATACTTGGTCACCAGTTTTCCTGCAGAATCACAATTATTTGCCTATTCCCTTCCTCCAATCCTCTCTATGGCTGTTGACTGTGATTTGACAAAATCAAATCCTGTTTATGTTCTTTTATGCTGTCTTACTGTGCCAGTGACGAATACACAGATGATTAACAATAATTAAATTACTCATTACTCATGAATGAACTGTAATCATCATCATCATGTGCCTTACCGGTTGGCGTAGGTGATCATGTCCCTCCACAATCTTCTATCTACAGTGCATCGTATGAATTCTGTTGTTGACTGTTTTCCATGTCATGACTGTAATAGTTATCTAAAATCTGCAGAACTCTATATTGTAATTGATCTTGTTAAAGTACCTCAAACAATTGCCTACAGTTTGATTCTCTCCAGGTTCTGTAATGAGTCAACACAACTCCTTTGACTATCATAAAATTACATCATACAATATATTTTAACTTCTATGTATTTTCTCTTCAGAAGTATCATAGTCCATGCACCAAATGTAATCTGTCATCTCAAAAACAATTTCAGCTTACTCTTCATTTCAAGTCTTTTGTCTTGTCTTTCTTCACTTTTGTCCAACTTTTAGACAATAAACATCTCAGCTTTCTCCAGACTTACGATTTGGATTAATCTCTCAAGATTTGCTGGAAATGTATAGTTTTTGTACATCTTGTATCACACTTAATCATTACTCCTAATGTGAAATGTCATGTAGATGCAATATTGGTATGATATAACAATTGTGTTAATTATTAATTATTTTTGTCACATTTTGTAGTTTTCCTTTATGAATCATTAAAATCTATGTCATTTGAACTAACACTACTTCATTACCATATTTTCTTGTTTTCTACTTTTTTTTTCTTCAGAAATTGATACTTTATATCTGTTCTCTTATATTTCTTAGTCTCTTGTTACATTGTATATTATTTAGCAGTTCATTGAATTTTCTGTCTTATTTTGTAACCTGTTCCACTGTAAGAGTAAATTAGTTATTTGCTGGTCATCATCATTGCACTCCGAACACGTCCATAGGTGCTCAGATCACTTCCTCAGCAATTCCCTCAGTGTCCAGCGACTGACGACTCCATGTCTATGTTGGATGATAAGTCTTCTTACATGGCCACTAAGTTTCTGGCTGTGCCCATCTTAACTCCCATTTCCATCATCCGAAGAAGTGACGTGGATCTGTGTTTGTTGACGTCCTGTGCTCTTCCCACTTCTCGGAGGGCATTGATGATGTCCGCCCAATCCATTGGTTGCCCATCCTCAACGACAGCGCAGCTAGCCAACCTGTCTGCTCTTTCATTTCCCCGTACTCTCGCATGTCTAGGGACAAAGACAAAGGTGGCCGTACATATTTTGGATTTCTGCAACAACTCTCCCCATTGCATGCTTGCTGAGCCCGCCTCCACTTTTTTTATCATGCTCATCAAATCACTCAGTATACATGCGTGGGTGTAGTCTTGTGACTCTAACCATTTGAATGCCCTGGTCACTGCCATCACCTCCATTGTCATGTTACTCGTGATCATGACATATGCACCACTGTCTTCTTTGACTATTCTGCCTGCCGAGCATGCTGTAAATGTCCATGCACTTCTTTGGTCTCGTCTTACAGATCCGTCTGTATAGATGACTGCATCATTCTCATCGGTGTTATCGCAGATGAGACTGTTGACCTCTGCATTAACCACGGCCGGGTTCTGTTCCCTACTTTTCCTGTCGAGTGTGACAATACACGAGAAAGTCCCCTTGAAAGACGTAGGCACCGGTATCCACTCCTCACCAACGCTGATATTGGTAAGCCCACAGACCTGTTTGATGACATCTTCTGCACGGCACACCCATAATTTGCCTCTTTTTAGCCTGGCACCTTTCCCTGTGTTGAGCACGTGGTGCAATGGATGCTCTTTATCTGTACTAATCTTCAGGTATGCTCATGCTCTCCAGATCTTGATTCTGTCATCCATGGTTGGAAAGTCAAGAAGATACCTCATTGCTACACAGGGAGTGTCCCTTGTACATCCCAGGATAATGCGCATGGCTTCATTTTGTATTTTCTCCAGCCTATCAATTTGAGTTGTACTGACAGTAAGAATTGCCAGGGCATACTCGATTGGTGCGAGGACTAATCCCTGGAAAAGAAGAGTAAGTAACCTCTGCTCGATGTTGGCAGCTGCCATGACCTTCAAGGCGGCTAATCCTTTGCGGGATTTTGTTATCACATGGTCAACATGGTCCCAAAAACACAGGCTGTGATCAAACTTAACTCTGAGGTATGTCATTAACCTGTCCCTGGTCACCTCATCAGCTCCCATTCATACTACTGGTGTGGTCGTATTAATGATATGTTTGTTAAGGGAGAACCATGAAACTGATGCTTTATTAGGATTAACCAAGGCACCTGAAACCCCACACCAGGAAGAAATGCGATCGAGTTCATCTTGCATTGGGGAGGCAATCCCCATCTGTCTCTTCCCTGTCGATATACCAGAATATCATCAGCAAAAGTCATAGTTCTTCCCTTCCCATCCAGCTGTTGTTCCGTGATCGTTATTGTGTACACGTTAAATTGAACTGGTGACAATGGTGAGCCTTGTGGCAGCCCTGGACAGATGGATGTTGGCTCGGAAGACCAACTTTCCACATCTGAGTATCACCTTCCTCTGAAACAGTGCTGCGGTGATCCATCTAATGAGGAAGGGGTGCACCGCCAGTTTGAGGAGCATATGCATGAGATATTCAAATGTTACCCTATTGTATGCATCCTCCAGATCTATAGCAGCAACACATGTCTCCTCTCATCTGTGGAAGCCTTCGAAGATGTCATAAGCAAAGACTGCCACATGGAGCCATGTCTCTTTGTTATATCTATAACCTCTGAGTGTGCTCTCATCAGATTTGTGCCATATCCGGCCTGTGCTCTGAAAGTCTGGTATGCCTCTGTGTCGTGTTGTGCCATTCATGCTCTGATGAAGGCGCCAGAATGTGGCTAACTGAAAGAGTAAAGTTAATCTTTCCTTTACTTTTACCTTTACTGAAAGAGTAAAAGGCTAATCTAAAAGATTTTTTATTAAAATTTAAAAAGTACCCTTTTCCATTATAAGGCAAGCGACACTTAAATCTGTAATTATTTTTGCATGGGCATATATATCTATATATATATATAAGGGAGCCGCGATAGCTCAGTGGTTAGTGAACAGGACTTCAAAGGACAAGGGGTAGGGTTCAATCCCAACCAACGGCTTCCAGATTCACCCAGCCTTTAATGGATACCAGATTTTTTTCTGGGAAAGTGAAGCGGCACGGGCGTAATACCGACCACATTACCCCAAAAATCATGTGCCGAAGGTCTGTAAAATTTATGGTCACTAACACCATATTACCTATACGCCAGTTGGCGCGATGGGGGGGTACTTTACTTTATATATATATATATATATATATATATATATAATATATATGAAGAATGTTAAAAGTTCCCTGGAGAGCTAAAAAGGCCATCAAGGAAATTCTCAGAGGCTAACACAAAAAGAGAGCACCTAAAAACACCAAAAAGAAACAATCAACATTTTTGGCCATATCATTAGAAAGATAAGTTGAAATACTTGGTTACACCTGACAAAATACAGGGAAAGAAAGATCACAGATGACAAAGAGATAAAATACTAGATAGCTTGGTGTTATGTCATGAAAAACAGTCAGCAACAGAATTGATACGATGAATGGTAGATAGAAGATTGTGGAAGACATGATCGCCTATGCTAACCGGTATGGCACATAATGATGATAATGATGTGATAAATAAATATAATATTGTATTCTTAATACGTTTGATTGAAATGTGAATTTTTATGATGCTGATTGTGAAATATAATACGTGATTTGTCTGTTCTTTAACAGGTAAGCATTAGTATGTTGGAAATTTATAATGAGAACGTGCAGGATCTCCTGTCAACAAAGGTGCCAGGTAAAGGAGGTCTTAAAGTAAGGCAGCACCAAACAAAAGGGTTTTATGGTAAGTTTTACATGTATCAGAGAGATGTAATCTAATAAATGATAATATTTGTTATATTTATTATATGAAAGATACTGTTTGTGCTAACATACTACTACATTTATTTAGCTGTAGATTACAATACCTATGTGTAACTTTCCCATTTATCTATCTATCTATCTATCTATCTATCTATTGTCCTGTCGAGCCGAAGACGGCACATAGGGCAGAACCACAATTTCAAAAACAGAAACCTTGCGTGCCAATTTCCCATTTATGATATATTATTAAAATTACCACAACTTAATTGTACATTCAGAGCTCTAGAAATAGAATTTTCTGTGAACTTTTGCTACAAATCTGTTTGTTTACCCAAAAAGAGACATGGGACTCAGATTTCCTGGATAAGATTCAATTATGACCTGAATTCAACACATGGACCAAATGAATGCGTTATATTTTCTATTGACATGGCTGCCATACATCCTTCAGTATGTTCAGCTACCTCATAGCATTGTTCATCATGGTTTCCGGACTTACAATTGTTTGTTTGATGTCACGTCCACTTCTTCTTCTTTCCTTCCTCATCTGCCTTTCAGCGTCGAGGGGAGATATAATTTGCGGTCTTTTGCTCTTCTGTTCGCCTCTGCTGCTGTTATGTTTCCTAGTGCTTCTAATATTCCATCGACCCATCTTTTTCGTGGTCGACCCTTGGGTCTGGTGTTCTCACGACATTTGCTGAAGGCTCGTTGTATTGTGTTTTGTTCTTTCTGCCTTGTCACGTGGCCATACTATTTTATCTGTTGTTTCCTTATATATTCTATGGCGGGGGCTATTCTTAGCTTTTTTCTCAGTTCTTCATTTCTGATCTTATCTCTCAAACTGTTTCCTGTCATTCGTCTAACACATTTCATCTCTGTAGAGGTTATTTTTCTTATTGTTCTTGCATCTAGGATCCAGGTCTGGCATTGGTAGCACAACATTGGGATGAAGATTGTATTGTATACTGCTCGTTTTGTCTCTAGAGTTATTTCCTTGTTGGACAATAGTGGTGATAACTGTCCAATGATTTGACAAGCTTTGTTGCATCTTGATTCTATCTCTGCTGTTTGAGAATTATCGTTTGCCATTAGACTTCCTAGGTATTTGAATTCCTCTACTTGTTTTAGTTGTCCGCCTTCTATAGTTATGTTGATGTTCTATTTATTTCACGTCACATCCACGACCAAGGTAATTTCACTGGTCATAGGAAAAAAAACAAATTTCCTAAAATTGATGAATTAAAAAATAAAACACAAGACCGTACCTCGTGCAATGAAAAAAGATCCAACATGAAATAAAACAAACTCAACACTCAAGGGTCACCAGAATTAGTAATTAGAAAGGTATATGAAGGGGGGAATGTTTGATGCAGCAAAATGTCAAATTTCCAGAATTTGTATTTTGAGGCAGTAATTTTTACAATGATATCAGAGTCTATGATTAAATTATTAAACTTCTGAAATATTTTACTGTCTCAGACATAATTAACAAGATTTTTTTTTTTAAAAAGTGAACTGTGTAATATCATCAACCTGTAATATATTTATATATTATTTTTCTAATAAAAGTGTGCTAATGTATGAATCAGATTAATGTGTTGTAGTTTGCAGTAGAATTATTTTACCTGCAACTTTTGGCCCAACTCATAAGACTTCAGCATGGCGTTTTTGAGAGAAATTTACACAAAATGGAATGTTCTCAAAGGAAAAAATTAATTTTTGGGTATAATACGATTATAATAATACTTTTCTATTATTTTTTTTTTATTGGTAATTCTTATTATAATAAGATTACCAAAAAGATTATTTTGGAGATTTACTGAATTTAAAAAGCATTTAATTATTAGTGGTAACCATTTTTTTTAAAAACAGCTCTTGTATTATGATTTGGTTTATGATGATATACAGTTGTATTAGAAAAAAAGTTAGAACAAGACAAAATAAATAGGCTCTAAAGGTCTGAAGAGATCATGATTTCCAGACTTATAACAGAGAAGTATGGTCTCTGAGCACGCCTTCATAAAATGTGCCTGAAGAAAGTACGGCCTACATAAGCAAGCCTGCATGATAAACTGTGAGGAACCAGAGGAGATCTCAAGCACACCATCCCATTTTGTGCATTGTAAAATCAATGGCTGAAAAAGAAAACAAAGAAAGCTACAGCTATGTTTCAAGTGTAATGTGTTGGGAATATAATTCATGTTTACAATCAGCACATTTTTGGTAATGTGGTTTGCACAAAGTCAGAGTATTTTCTTTTCTAAGATAAAACTTTAGCACCCATTTAAAGCTGGGTAAATTGAGATGGTCTTGTTTACTAACCAGTGCTCTACCACAGTATCACATGCTAATAAAGTAATATCCAATTTATGAACTTGTTTGCTATTGTATATATGTTCATGCATTTATGCCCTGCTAAACCAACATCATGGTTGGAACATGTAATCTGATGATGGCAGAGTTCAAAAAGATGTTCAGTACAGTGAGCTTGTGGCTGGATTGTGACTCTCTGCCAGAATTATGTTTAAAGATGCCTGTTTACACAACATGAAGTAGTTAAAAATTGACAGCAAAATTCTAGAAATAAGCGTTAAAAGTTACGCAGAAATGACATACACTGTAAAGAAAAGCTTGAAGATAAGATATTAAATGAGACAAAACTGCAAGACAAGAAAAGAAAATGAGGATAAAGATGCAGCAAAAAATACCAATGTTAGCCTCAACATTGAACATATCTTCTGTATGTTGCATTACTTATATGGTGATTCAATCATTTCTTTTCATCTAGTGGAAACTCTGAAAGAAGTCCGTGTAGGCAGTTATGCTCAAATTGAAACAAGGTTAATGAAGGGACTAGAAATCGTACAGTTGCATCAACAGACATGAATGCCAAGAGCAGGTAGGTTTACCATAATGTTGTGTAGTATGTTAGTATTACATTATAGATATATAGAATTTTAATTTAAACACAATTAGTATTACATTTTAAATATTTATAATTTTAATTGTTTTTAACTTAGTATTACATTATAAATATTTAGAATTAAATTTTTTTTTTTTCATTTACGTAAGAGACTAAACATTAGTGGGAACAATATTATTATTTTTAGGCACATTAATGAAAACAAAATTACAGTTAGAGATATATAATACAAATGTCTCTTTTGTATTTTTTTAAAACTCTAATTTTATATTTTGTGGTACAGTCGAGCCCACACTATTGTGACTATCCACTTTATGCAAAAACAGAAGAATGAGGAAGGAAAGTATATGACTAAGTCATCCATCATAAATCTTGTTGATCTGGCAGGAAGGTGAGTTCAGATATTAACATAACTCTTCCATTTGTATTTCATTACACATTTTAAATATTTGCAACATTTTGTACCAAAAAAATACAATTAATTTAGGTCCATTGTTAGCTGATATCTCTTCTTCACATTCATTGTATAGTATATGCTATAATCTATACGGTGAATCTTTTGACCTCAGTAGGGGAGCATATAACCCTAGATTACAGTACTGTAGTAAAATTACTGCATCAAAATACAAATTCTTACAAATTTGGTAGTTTTGCTGCATTCAAATATTATCCCCCTTCATGTACCTTCCTAATTACTACTTCCAGTGACCCCAGAGTGTTTAATTTGTGTCTATTGATGTAGGATTTTAAAATTTTATTTTGTGAGATATGATCCTATTATATGAAAAAAAATTTGCCAAATTTAAAAACATTGGTAGCTTTTCATTTTCTTTTTCCCTTTGACCAGGGAAATGCCTTGGTTGTCAGCAACAACAAACACCCCTTTGTGAATCAGGAAATGCAGCAAGTAATGCTTGAGGTAGCTGAACATACTGATAAACTTACGGTGGCCGTCTGAATAGACAAATAAAATGTCCTGTCCAAGTAATCAATTTCGGGTCATAATCAACCTGAGACAGGAAATCCAAATTCCCCATGTGTCTAATTGGTAAACACACAGTTGTGTGTCAAAAGTTCAAAGAAAGTACTATTTTAAGTCCTCCTAATTTTACAATTAACCGGTAGTAATTTGTACTGTGGAATGTAACGAAGCACGTCACAGATAGGTATTGTAATTAAGGGTTAAGCATGTATGACCTGTGGTCACAATAGCAGGATAAATGACCCATATCTTAACAAAGACTTCACCTTGGCCTCCTAGTTTAAAAATGGCCTGTGTCAAAATATGCTGGCTAACTGAGGCAAGGATCACTGTGTTCTCTGTAGTAGTCACATTTACTGATATAGAAGATCTAGTAATGCAGTACAGGAAAAGTTCCAACTTCTCCAGTAAAAGCCAATTGAAATTCAAGAAAGCCAATACAATCTGTATTCTGGTTGCTTTCCAAGATGCAGCTCGTGTTTACTTTCTGTCTTGCATGGATCATTGGGTGTATAGCTGGCAACCTCATCCTGAGACTAGCTTTAGGCAACCCTACATGGGGAAAACATCCATGGATTTTGTGTAATTTTGGGGTGTTATAATGAGTCATGCCAAAAAACGACATTGAGTAGACCACTATTTATATACTCTATATATATATCATCATCATCATCATCATCATGAAGTACCGGGCCTGCTGGCGTAAGTGATCATGTCTCTCCACAACTTTCGATCTCGACAGTTATTTATCATTTCTGTTGTTGCCCTTCTGCCAAGCCATTCTCTTAAGCTGTCTGGTATTTTTTCTCTTTGTTTTCCTCTATCTCTTCGTCCATCAATTTTTGCAGTTGTTACAATATATTCCAGTTGTTCTCTTCTCATTACATGGCCAAAAAATGATGATTGTTTCTTCCTAACATTGGAAATTAGCTCTCTTTTTGCTTTGACCTTGTTCATAACATTTTCATTACTCTTCATAGCCATCCATAGTATTCTCTACATTCTTCTGTAAAACCACATTTCTACAGACTCCAGTGATTTTCTTGTTTGTTGTCCTATTGTCCATGATTCACATTCATATGTTAAGGATGGCATATATATATATATATATATATATATATATATATATATATATATATATACATATATATATATATATATATATATACATATATATATTGGTAATAATATAGATCAAGAAGGTGAGACAAAGAAAGAGATCAGAAGTATGAAAGCAACAGCAGCAACAAATTATAAAGACCTGGACAAAATATCTATCTATTGATCTTTCGAGCCATAGCTGGCCCATAGGGCATAGACCAAGATACTCTCTCTCTTATGTGAATTTTTGTTCTAGCAGTTTTCAATTCTTTTAAAGATATTTTATCAAATCTCGCCATTTGTCTCTGTTCTGTGCAAGCAGCTCTATCTCATTGAGGGAGCCGATTCGTGCTGCTCTTGCCTCTCTCATCAATGTTCTTCTCAGTGTCTCTCTGGGTCTTCCTCTTTTCCTCTTACCTGTTGTTTCCCACATGGGGGCTTGCTTTGCTATTCGGTTATTATCTCTTCTCATCACATGTCCAACATATGACCATCGTCTTTTCTTTATTACTAAAGATATTAGTGGTTGATTGGCGATTTTTTGGACAAAATATAGAGATAAAAAATACTAAGCAAAAAAACTAAACTTAAAATATAACTCAAATGTATTTTCAACCCTTACTTATGCATGTAAAAGCTGGAAAACAACAAAACAGATTGAGAGAAAACTAAACACTTTGAAGAAAATGCCTAAGAAAAATATAAAAAAGTACACAATGTAAAAGTAGTATAAAAAAGTACACAATGGAATGAATTGAAGTAAAAAATAAGAAAAATTGCCAAGAAACCAATGATTTCATCAACCATTAGGAAGAGATGATGGACATATGTCAGACGTGTTTGAGAAGAAACAACAAGAGAATTTCAAAACTAGGTTTTCTATGGGAAACATCAGGTTATAGAAAAAGAGAAGTCCTAGAGAGACACTAAAGAACATTTATAAGAGAAACAAATTAAGCAAGTCCGACTTGTAGCAGGAGCTACTAAGTTAAGTGCTCTGTGCACACTGTGAGCTGTGTGTCTCATCCATTTTGTTCATGTTTTGATATTCCAATTATTTACGATGAATGAAGATATCGTATGACAAGGAACAGTTGGCTGTGTTCACTTTCTGCGCGGTTTCGCCTTATGCCTTTCGGCGTGTGCTGAGACTGTTACGATGGGGACTACAGTTACCTTTCTTTGTTTGGAAGATGAGATAGTAATTCAAATGATTACACTGGCATGGGTGGTTGAGCAATTATGGATTTTAATTCGTTTGCAGTGATTCCGGGGTCTTCCATAACCAAATAACCAAATCAAGCAGGTATAGACTCATTAGATAAGATCAGACATCTCACCAAGAATAGAGAATGGAGATGGGTGGTGAAAGACATTACAAGCCCTATGCGACATCTAGTGACGCAGAAAGGATCAAGATAAAAAATACATACTATACTTGCTGCATACCACTTTATCCAAGAGCTTGCACTTGTATAAATCTGTTGAATTAAGATAAGACAAAAACCTCAGTGATACATTTTTGCTGCTTATATTAAAAGTTTTATTTTAAAATGTCTTATTACTTGGGTTATTTAGATAAATTTCATCATTTATATGCTATCTGTTTGCTTGTTCAGTACATTTGTATACATCAAGTTGGCCAAAATGTTGATTACATATTTATTATCGTTCTGCTATTACACTGCATAAAATTAAAAATATTAAAGAATATCCTTTTCATTTTTTTTTTTCATGCAGTGAACGTGCAGATAGCTCAGGTGCTGTTGGTGATCGACTGAAGGAAGCAGCAGTCATAAATCAATCACTTAGCACACTGGGAAACTGTATCAGGGCTCTGGCTGATATAAATCATGGCAAGAAAAATATTAATGGTGAGTTCTCATTTAGTGTAATATCTATTTTACACTATATATAAAATATTTCCACACAAAAATATTCACAAAACAACATGGATATCTCCTGATGATAGAACCTCAAATCAAATTGACCACCTATGTATTAAACAACAATTCAGATCATCATTAATAGATGTAAGAGCATACAGAGGTGCTGATGTTAATAGTGACCACAACCTGTGCATTGGGAAAATAAGATTAAAATTTAGAAACCAACAGAAGAGGTCAATTACACATAAAATTGATAGTCATAAACTGAAAGATGAAGCCATAAAGGAAAAGTTTAACATAGAGCTAAGTAATTGCTATACAGCACTCGGTGAAATAGACTTAGATATCAATGAAATGTGGGACTCACAAAGCAAAATACTAATGACAGCAGCAGAAGCAAGTGCTGGACTGAAGAAAATGGAAAAACGAGCTTGGATCTCAGACACCACGTGGAAATACATCAAAGAAAGAAGAGAAGCGAAGAGAGCCATGACTAATGTAAAGACAGATCTTGGAAAGGTTCTGGCTAAAGCAACATACAAAGAATTAGACAACAAAGTGAAAAGTTCAGCAAGAAGAGATACAAGAGCTTATATAGACAATTTGGCAGAGAAAGCAGAGACAGCTGCAATTACAGGAGACAGCAGAACTCTTTATACTGTACAAAAGATGCTGACAAACACCTATACATCCAGTGGAACACCAATTCTAGACAAATCTGGATTAATGCTAACAACAAGCGCAGACATAAAAGCCCGTTGGGCGGAACACTTCAAAGAAATTCTTAACCGTCCACTACCCCACAGTTTAATAGATTTTGAAGCTGAAACACCAGCAGCAGAATTAGATGTAAATTTAGATGACTTCACCTTGAGTGAAATAGAAACCACCTTAAAGCTTATGACCAATAACAAGGCTGCTGGAGAGGATAAGTTAACAGCTGAGATCCTCAAGGCAATTGATAGCCATAATCTAATACATCTCCAAAAAATGTTCAACATCATTTGGAAAACAGAGAAGACGCCTCATAAATGGAAAAAAGGAATCATTGTTAAGATCCCAAAAAAGGGCAATCTTAGAGATTGTAACAACTGGAGAGGCGTGACACTTTTGTCAGTTGCCTCAAAGTTATTCTGCAAAATCATCCTAAATAGAATAAAGGATTCAATAGATACAGTAATGCGTGAAGAACAGGCGGGGTTTAGAAAAGGGAGAAGCTGTCTTGACCATATTTTCACTCTACGACTTATATTGGAGGAACACATTGAAAAGCAAAAACCTTTTGTACTTAACTTCATCGACGTCAAAAAAGCATTTGATAGTATTCATAGAGATTCTTTGTGGAAAATTCTGAAGCAATATGGTTTACCATCAAAAATCATAAATATTATCAAAGACATGTATGATGGTTACACATGTGCAGTTCGAACAGAGGAAGGACTGAGCGAATGTTTCCCAATAGAAACTGGGGTTAAACAAGGATGTATTTTATCGCCCTTGTTATTTGGAATTGTTATCGACTTCATAATGAAGAAATGCTGCACTGGTAATAAAGGCATCGAATGGATACAAGGAGACCATTTGGAGGACCTCGACTTTGCTGATGATATAGTTCTCATCAGCAGTCAGATAAAAACGATGCAGGAAAACATAAATGAATTATCATCACTAGCCAGTAAAATTGGGCTTGAGGTCAATCATGAAAAGACTAAAGTCATGAAAAGTTTAATTTCAACAGGTGACAAAATATACATGGAAAACAAACCAGTAGAAGAGATCGATCACTTTATCTATCTTGGAAGTCACATTGATCGAGAAGGGGATACGAGTAAAGAAATTAGAATCAGAATGGCTAAAGCAGCAATGTCTTTCAGAAGCCTTGAAAAGTTGTGGAAATCAAAACTCATCAGCACAAACACAAAACTTAGGCTATTCAAATCAAATGTACTATCAACCCTTACGTATGCGTGTGAAAGCTGGAAAACAACAAGAGATATAGAAACAAAGTTGAACGCATTCGAAAATAAATGTCTAAGGAAAATACTTGGTATAGCATGGAACGAATTCAAAACAAACGAGGAAATTAGAGAAATCGCCAATCAACCTCTTATATCTTCAGTAATAAAGAAAAGACGATGGTCATACGTTGGACATGTGATGAGAAGAGATAATAACCGAATAGCAAAGCAAGCCCTCATATGGGAAACAACAGGTAAAAGAAAAAGAGGAAGACCCAGGGAGACACTGAGAAGAACATTGATGAGAGAGGCAAGAGCAGCAGGAATCGGCTCCATCAATGAGATAGAGCTGCTTGCACAGAACAGAGACAGATGGCGAGATTTGATAAAATATCTTTAAAAGAAAACTGCTAGAACAAAAAATTCATATAGGAGAAGGTGTATCTTGGTCTACGCCCTATGGGCCGGTTACGGCTCGAAAGGTCAATAGATAGATAGATAAAATATTTGTGATTACTTTTTCTTGAATGTACACTTAATTGTGCATGGATGCGTTATGTTGCTGTTTACAGGAAAGCTGTGATATCTGCACCTTTTGGCCTGACACATCCATTTTTGGCGTGGATAGATTTTAATTGGATTTTTGTTCGGGCAGTGATAATTTATTGGATGCTTGTGCAGAACAAAAGGATGGAAATGCCAGGACAAAATAACTTACATAGAATAATGCAAAGTACCAGTCAAATACTAGGGGATAAAGAAATACAGCAAAGACGATAGTGCTGGATAGGACACACACTGCGGAAGCCAAATGAAGGGCCCTTTTTTGGAATCCCCAAGGAAACAGACAAAGTGGAAGACCAAAATATTCTTGGAGAAGTCAGATGGAAGCAGAGATGAAGATGATGAGGAAGACATTGAATAATCTTTAAAGAATGGCAAGAACCAGAATGGCATGGAAAGTGCTTGTTGAAGACCTATGCTCCACTAGGAGTTGAAGGTAGAAGAGAGAAGAAGAGGGTGATCATTTGGCCTACTGTTTTTGACTTTCATCTGTCAAGGGTTTTTTAATGTGCAGAGAGTGGACATGGTATCTCCTGTTTTTTCCTGTTATCTGAGAGGAGTAAACATTGGATCTCACTACCCAGAGACCAGGATTTGAACTCAGGATCTTCTTGTCCAGAGGCTGACATCTTATGTCTAGATGACCCTGTCCCCTGCTGATATTTGTAATTAAATTTCTAACTTTGGCCACTTGGCTATATAAAAAAAAAACTCAATTATAGCATGTAAATAAAAAGTAAAGAGCCCCCGTCACGCCAAGTGGCGTATAGGAAATATGGTGTTAGTGACCATATATTTTACAGACCTTTGGCACATAATTTTTGGTGTAATGTGGTCGGTATTATGTCTGTGCTGCTTTACTTTCCCAGAAAAAAATCCGTACCCATTAAAGCTGGGTGAACCCGGAAACAGTCGGTTGGGATTAAGCCCTACCTCTTGACCTTTGTAGCCCAGTTCACTAACCACTGAGCTATCGCGACTCCCTAATTATAGTATGTACATAATGATAATGTATCAGTTAAAATTAATAGTTGTTAAGAAACATTTGCTAAACTGTTATTTAACAATTATACATTTCAAAATTACCTTGGTAATTTTATTTCTTCAAGACTTTAAAAAAGTACTAGTCTCTTTATATATTTTTTTCATCAGCTGTTTAGTATTAAAAATCAATAAACAGGAAAAGATATAAATTTCTTTTGTTCCAAAAGGTTTGCTGCTAAAAATAACTTTTTCTGGCGTAAATTTCCAACCATGTATTAAATTGTAAGGAAAATGAAAATCATTTCTGTGAGTGTGTACCTTGTGCAAAGCACCAATGTGATATATCAATGCTTTCAGTTCCATACCGTGACTCTGTGCTTACAAAGCTTCTGCAAAGTGCTCTTGGTGGCAACAGCAAGACCATCATGGTAATATCTTAGTCTCATTTTAATTTCATTTTACTTAACAAATGCATTGACATTGAATTGTTTAGGAAAATTATAAATTTGTGCTACAGAAAGCAAAATAATAAGAATATTGCAAATTATGTGCATATATATTTTTTTTCATCAGATTGCAGCACTGAGTCCTGCTGATATCAACTATGATGAGACACTTTCTACACTGAGATTTGGTGAGAATGAGTTTACCTTTGGAATGATTTGTTTTGGGTGATGATGAATTGTGCACATTTAATTTTTATCAGGGTTTAGGCAGCTTTTCTTTTATAAAGGGTTGAGAAGCTCAGCTGATACTTAATCATGTGTTCACTGAAAATTTAAATTTGAGAATTGTCAACTTTGAAAATTAAAATTTATAAATAAAAGAGCTGCATTCTTACGACACTTTAGTAAAAAAAAATCCAACACTCAGGGAGTCACCAAGCAATTATTAGAAAAGTATAAGGAGGGAGGAAATATTTGCCCACGGGAAATGTTGAGTTAAACAAAAAAAATACGTAGTAAATTTTACGAAGGTGTCATAATCTAGGATTAAAATCAGTGACTTCTTTGTGGCTTTACTCTTTTCCAATTTCTGAGTCGGGAGTTTCGTTGTCTAGACCTCTCAGTAATGGAGGTCCCTTTGTACTCTGCACACATTAAAGAACCCATGACAGTTGAAAATAGGAAAGTGTAGGCCAGATGGCCAGTGCTCAAGTAAAGTTGTTAGAAATTTTCCAGAAAAATGGATCCAAGGCTGTGCAATAGAGTTCATGCATGGGAATAAGGGTTCTCCTTGGAGGTTCTCAGTATTTTAAGGAGAAGATTGGAATACCTGTTGATGTATTTAGAGTACGATGATGATTATCATAACATAACAACATAATATAATAATGTTGCAGCTCATAAAAATACGTCATGGACTCTCCCTTGTGCTATGGTGTCCTATGATCTTGTTTGAGCAGAAAAATGATCAAAGTATTAATAAATAATTTATGGGTGCAATAACACTATAAAACAACCTGAGATTTGCAGATGATTATCTTAATAGCTAACAAGGAAAATAAATGACAGAAAATAGCTGACTTTATAGTGGACAAAATTAAAATTAAAAGTATTAGCTCCAACAGTGAAAAGACAGAAGCCATGGTCACAATATAGATTTGATGAAAAAGTCCAGAATGAACTATTAAAGTAAATGGAACAATGTAAAAATAAGTCATTGAATTCAAATTCCTGGGTTTGATAATACATTTAGATGGTAGATGTACACGAGAGATAAGACAAAAATAGCTTAAGCAATACTGAATGAAAAAAATATATTATACAACCCATCTTTAACAATGGAAGTTATAAAAGAGAAGGTCCTTCATTGTTATGTAGTCAGTTCTAACATATGAAAATGGTGAATTCTGGACAACCAGACAACAGAAAGAATAATGGGATAAAGAGGTTAAACGGTTAACAAAGAGGTTAAAAAAAAGCTTATTGCCAACATCAGCAGAAAACAATAATCATTTTTTGATCATGTAACCAGAAAGGTATAGCTGGATTAAATTGTAGCATCTAGAAAAGTTGAGAGAAGAAAAGATAGGAGCAGCAGAGAGAAAATATAGATGGTTTAAGAAAATGATTTTGTAGGAAGTCAACAGCACAATTGATAAACAGCTAAACACTCTTGCATAACTTCTTTTTCTTCAATGATTACATACTGCTGTGCATTTAGATGTGATGACCAGAAAGGGTGACGAACAAAACAGTGCATTTGAAGACTTCACAGGTTCCTTATAGTTTGTAATGGAGGGTGTTTTTCTGTGGGCCATACTTGTGTTCTTAGGGTGTTGAGAGTGCTGCAGTCCTGTAGTATATGCTCTGGAGTTTGTCTGGATGCTCCACAGTCACATGTTACAAAGTCAAGGAGTTCTATCTTGTGTAGGTGTGTTCTGAGGCCATAGTGATCTGTTCTGAGTCAGCATATCTGCTCATGTCTGCTGAGTTTGTATAAGCTGTCATGTTTTGGCCTGCTTATGTCTTGCTGAGTTTGATTAAGCTGTCATGTTTTGGCTCATATTTTTTATATATCTCTTTTCATTCTGCTTTCCTAGCTTGTTTCAGGATTGTCCTTATTTCTTTGAGGCTGTGGGACTGGTTGGGCTGTTAAAGGTCTCCACCTGCTTTGTGAGTTTAACGCTGCCTTAAAGAATATGGGGAACAGGTGACTGGTGAAGACCCCAGATGTACTGTCTTTTTCATGACACATGATGGTCTAAATGTCTGAATGCATAGCAGTAGCTGATTGCATAAGAATAAGGAGAAGAAGAAGATAAACAGTTGTTGAGACAGAAAGTTGTGGAGAGATATAATCATTATACACAGATATTTCATGATTACCATATGCAAAAATACAAGACTTTTAAATGTACTTATTAACCTATTGCTATTTTTTTGCTACATGAGCTATAGAGTGGTACGTTTATGTGCTATTTTTTCCATAATGAGTTTGTATATACTTACATTTTAAATTGTTTATCCCATGCTATTTGCAACTTTAAATAAACAAATGATTTGTCAATTTAAGCTACATTATTTTAAATTTAAAGTTGCAAATAGCATGGCATAAACAATTTTGAATAATTTAAAATGCACCTATATACAAACTCATTATGGAAAAAGTTTTAAATTTGAATTGATAACAATAAGTTTATGTACATCATTTGTTTATCAATAAAACACAGCCTAAACACATTTAACGTTTGACTCAAACTTTATTCAGTTTTTAGCATGTAATCATCATCATCATGTGCCATACCGGTTGGCGTAGGTGATCATGTCCCTCCACAATCTTCTATCTACAGTGCATCGTATCAGTTCTGTTGTTGACTGTTTTCCATGCCATGACACCAAGCTATCCAGTATTTTCTCTCTTTGTCACCCACGATCTCTCTTTCCTTTTATTTTGCCAGTTGTAACCAAGTATTCCAACTTTCCTCTTCTCATGATGTGCCCGAAAAATGTTGATTGCTTCTATCTGACGTTTTTTAAGAGCTCCCTTTTTGTGTTGGCCTCTTTGAGAACTTCCTCATTGGTCTTTTTAGCTGTCCAGGGAACTTTCAACATTCTTCTGAGAAATCCCATCTCTGTAGCCTCTAATCGTCTTTTCATTTGTTTGTCGACTGTCCATGATTCACTTCCATAGGTCAGAATTGGTTCTATATAGCACCGATGAACTCTCTTTCTCATTTTAATTGACATAGATTTGTTGCATAAGATATTTTTCATTTTCTGAAATGCTATTTTGGCCTGAGCTATTCTGCTTTTTATTTCTGTGGTGCATCTCCCATCCGATGTTATTATTGTGCCCAAGTATTTGAAACGTTGCACTTGTTTCAGATTTGTTAGCATGCAATGTTAATATTTAAATTAAGGAATTAAATATTTGCCAATCAGTTTTAATAAATCCTTCATATTTAATCTTTATCTTCCAATAATTCTAATCTTACAATTTGGTACATTCCTAATACATTTTTAAAATACCTAACATTTCAGCTATTGAACAAGTAAGTTAATTATAAATTAAATTGTAGCTGAAGATATACAAATACAGTGTCTTTGAAGATTTTAAAATCAAGTCATCTTTGAATTTGATAGCGGAGAGAACCAAGACTATCAAGACAATAGCGGTGGTAAATGAAAGTTCCACGGCTAAACTTGTTCAGGAGCTAAAGGAAGAAAACAAAAAACTTATGGAAATGCTGAAAAATGGTACTTTTCCAGCTGGTGGGCAAAACATTTCAAATCAGGGTATGTTTTTTTTTTTTAGTATGGGTAGCTTAAATTCTTTCTGTTTTTTTTAAAATGTTAATTCTCAGTAGTTTAATGACAATATGGATATCTATTAGCTTGATATACTTGGTATCAGTGAAATGTGATGGCCAGGAATGGGAAGAAAGTCAGTGGATAGCGACAAAACAATAATATATTCAGGTAGGGAAGATGAAAAACACTGAGATGGGCTAGAAATAATGACAAATACAGCTGGAAAATGTGTTCTAGAATTGTAGCCTGGAAATAACGTCTGATAAGAATTTGCTAAATTTTGTATATTTTATAAGCTGCATAGATCAAGAAGGAGACACAAAAAAAGAAATTAGTATCAGAATAGCAAAGGCAGCAATGACTTTTAGAAACCTTGAAAAATATGGAAATCAAAATTACTAAGCACAGGAACAAAACTCAGGATTTTCAAATCATATGTATTATCCACCTTTACTTCTGCATAAAAAGCTGGAAAATAATTAAAGAAATAGAAAATAAATCAGATGCATTTGAAAACAAATGCCTCAGGAAAATACTTTGCATATCATGAAATGAATTTAAGACTAATACAGAAATAAGAGAAATGACAAAGCCTAAAAAATAAAATTGGAAGTTATATGTTGTGATGAGAAGACACAATAATAGAATCTCAAAGCAAGCACTAAAATTGGAACCAGAGAGCAAAAGAAAAAGAGGATGACCTAGAGAAACACTAAAATAGAACATTGTGATGAGAGGCAATAACAGCAGGAATCAGCTCTTTTGCTGAGACTGAGCAGCTCATCCAAAACATGGATGTGTGGCGAGATACTATGCTGATCCTATGTTATTCTGACACTTAATAATTAATAACAAGGATCATTGGACATGGGGAGCCGCGATACTTCAGTGGTTAGTGAACCGGACTACAAAGGACAAGGAGTAGGGTTCGATCCCAACCGATGGCTTCTGGGTTCACCCAGCCTTAAATGGGTACCAGATTTTTTTCTGGGAAAGTAAAGCGGCACGGGCGTAATACCGACCACATTACCCCAAAAATCATGTGCCGAAGGTCTGTAAAATGTATGGTCACTAACACCATATTCCCTATACGCCACTTGGCGTGACTAGGGCTCTTTACTTACTTTACTTATCATTGGACATGAACAGTCTAGAATTTCTGCCCTATGTGCCATTTTTAGATTTAAAAAAAGCAAAGCTTTAAATAAAGAGTTGTTTGCCACTGCTACAGTAAATATCATCTATCACACTGTGGATAATGGGGAATGAAAAAGCAGATACAAATTTATCAACAGGATGGAAAATGTGAGAAAATAGACAATGAAACCAAATACTCTGATATAAAGAGTCATTCAGTTAAACAGAAGAGAGGAGAGTCACCTAAATGATGACTACCATACACTTACCTGGCTAGAACAAGCTATTATCAGGCTTAGAATTAGCCATAACAAACTGAATAAACACATGTATAAACTTTAACTACCAGATGCACCACTGTGTACATATTGACTAAATAAACAACCCACAGAACACCTACTGTAGGACTGCCACAAATTTGACCAGTTAGTGAAAGATGCATTGGCACTCAACATACAATTAAGTGTATGAAGCTTGACAGAAACTCTAGACAAAAGTCTAAATTATCTTAAGCACTTCTCTGACAATGTAATCACCAAAATTTTAGCAGAAGATGAAGATAATATGTCGTTAGGAGCTGAAAATATTGTTTAGATTCAAAAAGACTTTGCAGTTTGTTCATAATTTTTTTCTGACATTCAAAACAACTACATTGTCTAGTGTTATTATTAATTTAATGTTTGATAGTTATTCTATGCAATAAATAAATAGCCATATTACTTTTTGCTTTACAATGAGATGGTATTAGAAGTTCTTGCACACATTTTTTATTTAAAAAAAAAGAGTAAATAGTTATTATGAGAACTGTGTTTCATTGCTTTCTAGAAATTGAAGATATGAAGAAACAGTTAAATGAACAGATGACAGCCAATCAAAGAGAATTGGAGGAGATGAAAAAATCGTGGGAAGACAGAGTGAAAGAATCACAGGCAGAATTATCAGTAAGTCTTCAAATTTAAATCTTTCATATTCCATTTCTTTTTCTTAGGCACAGTTTGACAAAGCTGTTTGTTGCTGTGCCTTTTGGCATATTTTATTTTCACATTTAATTGCCATAGAAAATATAAAACTAGAGCCTTGGAAATAGGTTGTAAGATAACATAATAAATGTTAAAACAACTTAAAAATAGAAACCGTCATGACAATACATATATAGTGAACTAAAATTTGTCTAAGATAATTTACAATAACAGAGTGAATTAATATAAAAATATAGATAAGAATATTAAGATTGTGAGAGACATATAGTCGCCCGTGCGCTGCCGGGGCCCGAAAGGGGAGTAAAGAATAGCGGCGCTGTACCCTACCAGGCATGTTCGTAAGAGGCGAGAAAGGAGGGTTAGGCATGGGACTGGCTATCCCATACTGTAAAATAATAAGCCGAAAAAACTTCACAAACATGAACAAGTCAAAGAAAGATAAAGTTAATCCGTCAACCAGGAAAGAGAAGGGCTCTCTGTCTAAGAGACGTATGACGCAATCCGGAGAAAGCCATAAGGAGTCCGGGTTGCCGACTCACCCTTTGTCTACCAGGAAATCATCCAGAATTGGCACCTGGAATGTTCGTACCCTTAACGAACAGGGAAAAGCGGCACAAGTGGCAGCAGAAATGACCAACTACAAGATAGATATTCTGGGAATGTGTGAAACAAGATGGCTGGGAGCGGAGAGAATAAAATTGAATACAGGGGAGATGATTTTATCATCAGGACACCAGGAACCAGGAGCACAACATAGCGAAGGGGTAGCTATAATGCTATCAAAGAATGCACAGAAGACACTAATAGAATGGGAGGCAGTGGGACCAAGACTGGTGAGAGCAACATTTAGAACAACCAAAAACAAAATAAAATTACACATTATACAATGCTATGCACCAACCAACGATAAAGATGACTCAGTTAAAGATGATTTTTATAAACAGCTACAATGCCAGATGGATGCAAGACGAGCCAAGGATATTATAATCTTGATGGGAGACCTAAATGCTAAGGTAGGATCAGACAACAGAGGCTTCGAAGAGATTATGGGAAAACATGGACTTGGAGATATAAACGAGAATGGAGAGATATTTGTGAATTTCTGCGCCCTTAATCAAATGAGCCTAGGAGGAACAATATTCCAACATAAAAGAATACACAAAGCTACATGGGTGTCACCAGATCATAGAACGGAAAATCAAATTGATCACATATGTATTAATAATAAGTTTAAGTCATCCTTACAGGATGTAAAAGTATATAGAGGGGCAGATATAGCTTCTGATCATCATCTTCTGTTAGCCAAACTTAAAATTAAATTAAAAAGGTATACTACAACGAATAAGGGCAGAAAGTATTTCAATGTAGGGTTTCTTAAAGAACAAGGAATTAAAGATAAATTCGCAGTCACAATATCAAACAAATACCAAGTCCTCCAACAACTAGAAAATACAATAAATATAGAAGATCATTGGAAACAGGTAAAAAATATATGGAAAGAGACATGCGAAGAAACACTGGGGAAAAGAGAACGCCAGAATAAGGCATGGATGACAGCAGAGACCCTGGATAAAATTAAAGAAAGAAAGAACAAGAAAGCAGACATAAATAAAAGCAAAACAAGAAGTAATAAAGCCAAGACACAGGAAGCTTACACAGGTGAACAAAGAAGTGAGAAGATGCATTAAAAGGGATAAGAGGAAATATATAGATGAATTAGCTAAAGAGGCAGAAGAAGCAGCAAATAAAGGGAATATGAAAGAACTGTACAACAGCACAAAGAAATTAGGTGGAAAATACAAACAGATCAACGCCTTTATTAAAGATAAGAAAGGAAATCTGCTTAGTAATATAAGGGAACAAATGGAGAGATGGAAAGAGCACTTTGAAGAACTTTTGAACAGACCCGGCTCAAATAATCCTCCAGATATACTACCAGCAGAAGAAGAGTTACACGTTAACTGTAGAAAACCAAGCAAAGAAGAAATAATGAAAGCCATCAAACTATTAAAAGATGGTAAAGCCACAGGACCAGATGAAATTCCTTCGGAAGCCATCAAAGCAGATATTATCACCTCTACCAAGATGTTACATGATCTATTGGATAAAATTTGGGAGAGGGAAGAAATACCTAAAGACTGGAGAGAAGGTTATATAATCAAACTACCAAAGAAAGGAAGTTTACAGGAGTGCACAAATTATAGGGGAATTATGCTACTATCAGTGCCAGGAAAAATATTAGGCAGAATCATTCTGGAGAGACTAAAAGAGGCTATAGAGAAACACTTGAGAGATGAACAAGCAGGTTTTAGGAAGAACAGATCATGTGCTGATCAAATAACTACTCTACGTATAATAGTTGAACAAAGTTTAGAACTAAAATCCCCACTTTATATTGGATTCATAGATTACGAAAATGCATTTGATAGTTTAGACAGAAGAATGCTTTGGAAGTTGCTGAGTCATTATGGAATCCCCATAAAGTTTATTAACCTGATAAAAACAATGTATGAAGGAACAAAATGTAGTGTGGTGCATGAAGGACAGCTTACAGAAGCATTTGAAATAAGAACAGGAGTAAGGCAAGAATGCCTTCTGTCTCCATTTCTCTTTCTACTGGCCATAGATTGGATTATGAAAATAACTCAAAACAACAGAAATGGGATCCAGTGGTCACTGACCAAACAACTTGATGATTTAGACTTTGCTGATGACATAGCTCTCCTATCACACAGCCACCAACAGATGCAAGATAAAATGAGTATATTAGATGAGAGATCACAACAGCTAGGACTAAAGATTAATAGAGATAAGACCAACATTATGAGAATTAATGCAGTTGGCAATAACCAAATAAAACTAGGAGAAATATCTCTACTAGACGTACAATCTTATATATATCTGGGCAGTAATATAGATAAAGAGGGAGGAACAGAAAACGATACCAAAATAAGGATATCAAAAGCAAGAGGAGCTTTCATTGCACTGGGAAACATATGGAAATCCAAAGAAATTAGGCTAAATACAAAAATACAAATTTTCAACTCCAATGTTAAGTCGGTTCTATTATATGGCTGTGAAACATGGAGAATAACAAAATTGACAATCACGAAGGTACAGACTTTCATTAATGGATGCTTGCGCAGAATAAAGGGATGGAAATGGCAGGACAAAGTCACTAACGTGGAATTATGGAAATGTACCGGTCAAATACCAGTGGATAAAGAAATACAGCGAAGACGATGGCGATGGATAGGACACACACTACGGAAACCAACTGAGAGTATTACACAACAGGCCCTTTTTTGGAATCCCCAGGGGAAAAGACAAAGAGGAAGACCAAGGAATTCTTGGAGAAGACAGATTGAAGCAGAGATGAAGATGATGGGGAAGACATGGAATGACCTTAAAAGAATTGCAAAAAACAGAACGACTTGGAAAGTGTTTGTTGAAGACCTATGCTCCACTGGGAGCTAAAAGGTAGAAGAAGAGACATATAGTAGTTCATGATAATAGATATCTTTAGGGATGATTACTGAAGATGGTCAGGTTATGGTTATGGAAGGCCTTGGTATCACTGCAAGTGAATTATAATCCATAATTGCTCAACCGCCTGTGCCAGTGGAATCATCCGAATTACTAACTTATCTCCCAAACAAAGAAAGGTTGCTGTAGTTCCCATCATAGCAGTCTCAGCACACGCCAAAAGACATAAGGTGAAACCATACAGAAAGTGAACACAGCCATCTGTTCCCCGTCATATGATATCATTATTAAATGTAAGCAATCGGAATACCGAAACACGATCAAAACGGATGAAATGCACAGCTCACAGTGTGCTCAGAGCACTTAACTCAGTAGCTCCTGCAGCAAGCCGGACTTGGAATATGAGGAAACTGCAACAAGGAACACTTTTCAGACACAGCTTATAACGGTTCTTCCCACCTATCTGCCATATTGGCTGGAAGTTCATGTCTTCAGGAAAATGTTGATCGTCATATTTTTTTTTAAAAATGTATAAAAAAACAGATGGAAGATGCACTACAGAAATAAAAAAGCAGAATAGCTCAGGCCAAAATAGTAGCATTTCAGAAAATGATAAATATCTTATGCAACAAATCTATGTCAATATAAATGAGAAAGAGAGTTCATCGGTGCTATATAGAACCAATTCTGACTTATGGAAGCGAATCATGGACAGTAGACAAACAAATGAAAAGACGATTAGAGGCCACAGAGATGGAATTTCTCAGAAGAAAGTTGAAAGTTCCCTGGACAGCTAAAAAGACTAATGAGAAAATTCTCAAAGAGGCCAACACAAAAAGGGAGCTCCTAAAAAACATCAGAAAGAAACAATCAACATTTTTCGGGCACATCATGAAAAGAGGAAAGTTGGAACACTTGGTTACAACAGGCAAAATAAAAGGAAAGAGGGATTGCGGATGACAAAGAGAGAAAATACTGGATAGCCTAGTGTTATGGCATGGAAAATGGTCAACAGAATAATTGATATGATGCACTATGAATAGAAGATTGTGGAAGGACATGATCGCCTACGCCAACCGGTATGGCACATGATGATCATGATGATCTAATAATATAACAATTGAATTCCAAAGTTTGGATTACAGTCACATTTAACATTTTGTTCAGCTCAGCTCATAGAAGTTAGTATATCTTGTCAGTTCTTATTTACAACAAGTTCTCTCCATAGCACTAAAAAATACTTGTAGGAAACTATTATCTTGGATCTATAAATGAAAGAGGTAAAAGTCTAATACAAGTTTGTCAGAAAAGCAATCTAAATAGTAAATACCTCATACTATACATTATAAAAGATACAAATATATACATTGAAAAAGTCTAGATGATTGAAAGAAAAACTAAATAAGCCTAAATTATGTAACAATTAACTATGGATTAGTTTTAGAAAAATAATCTATGGAATTCACAACATGACCTGGCCTTCTAAAAGTGTGAATAAAAAACTATGAATGCAATTAAAAATTCCATACCAAAAAGTCCATACCAAGGGGTCTTTAGTTTGCGTTTAGTCAATAGATAATCTTCATTGCACAACGGATTCCAAGCACCTGCACCTGAGTATAGGTATGAGTAATACCAGTAATTACCAGCACTGTCACACATACTAGTGAAAGCTCTGAAGATTGTTTTAGTAGTCCTAAAAGTTCATTTTACTAGATAAATATATGCCTACAAAACTATGATTTAGTGGTGTAATTAAAATACGGTATTGGTATGTCCAACAGAATTGTTTTGATAAAAATTGCATTAACAAGCTCTTACAATGATGAACACTTTAAATTGACATTATTTTGTTTCATTTTTATTTGATGTTTTTATTTCTTTTTTCTCTCAGAAGGAGCTTGAAGATGAGAGAAAAAAGGCAGAGGAAAGAAAAGTCATTCCACATTTTTGGAATTTGAGTGAAGATTCAGCTTTGACTGGAATGTTAGTTCATTTTTGTAGAGAAGGTATGACACTGTGAATTGATAAGATTATTTTAGCTTTCATGAAAAATAAAGTACCCCCATCACACCAAGTGGCGTATAGGGAATATGGTGTTAGTGACCATACATTTTACAGACCTTCGGCACATGATTTTTGGGGTAATGTGGTCGGTATTATGCCCATGCCACTTTACTTTCCAAGAAAAAAATCTGATACCCATTTAAGGCTGGGTGAACTGGAAGCCATTGGTTGGGATCAAACCCTACCTCTTGTCCTTTGTAGTCACTAACCACTGAGCTATCATGGCTTCCATCAAGTTAAGTGTAAATTATTGTATTTTTTAATTTGAAAAAAATTATATATTTGCAGTGTTTTCAAATTCATTAAAATTGATACTGTTAATGTTATTCTACTTATCTGCATGACTTTATAAAAAAAATTCTATTTTACCGTTTCAGGGACAGTCAAGATTGGAAATAAAAATGCTAAACCTGCCCCAGAGATTTTAATGAATGGCTTGGGGTATGTTACAACTATATGTCTACTTCTTAATTTAGTTAAATCCTCTTCCCTTCTCCCAAAATAATTTTAAAACCTCCTATATTATTTCATCTTGCTGGTCCAACATGAAGAACGTTTGTGACAGTTTAACCCTTAATTACGATATCAATCTGCGACTCACTTGTTTATTATACCATAGTAAAAATTAATACCACTTAAATATAATATCTTGATTTTCAAAAATCAAATCTTCGTTGAACCTTTGTGATACAGCAGTGTATTTACCCAAGGTGAGACATGGGAATCTGATGTGGTGATCATTTCTTGCTTTACAGATGATTTTTAGCCAGAAGTGCGACCACATGCCTTTACCCCCCCCCCCCCCCCCCCCCTCTCAATTCTCCACTGTCTATTCATACGGCAGCTGCAAACTGTCATCATCATCATGTATGTTCTGCTCTTTCTTGGTCTTGTTCGCTGACTCTCCCATGTTTCAAAGGATTCTTTAATATCATGTAGACAGCCGATGATATTTTCTACATCATGACAATTAAAAAATGAAAAATAATGAATTTCTTTAAAAAAATGGCTGAATTTTAAATAAAAACTGTGCGCTTGTATGATACAGCGGTAATTTTTATTTTGAGATTGATTTTTTAAAATCCAAAATGAAACCCAAAAAAATCAAACACTCAGGTGTTACTGTTAGTGACAATTAGGAAGATATAGAGGAGGGTGAGAGGTGATGTTTACCCATGGCAAACTGTCGTGCTCTACTAGGGGGGGGGGGGGGGGATTCCTGTCATCTTAGTTCTTCATTATAATTTTGTCTGTCTTGTCCTCATCTAGTTCTTCATTATAATTTTGTCTGTCTTGTCCTCATCTAGTTCTTCATTATAATTTTGTCTGTATTGTCCTCATCTACTTCTTTATTATAATTTTGTTTGTCTTGTCCTCATTATACATCTGATATGTTTCATTAAAAAGGTCCTCCTTTTATTCTTCTTCTCTTTCATCCCATAACCATAGTGGTCATTGGGGCACAATTGACAACCTTACTCAACCATTCTCCATCTCTCTCTAACTTCACTCATTCCTTGGGATTGCAAATTCTAGGCCTGTCTGTTCTTTGAAGGTATTTTCCCATCTCTTTCTTTGCCTCCCTCTTCCTCTTGCTTCTTTCACAGTTCCTTTCAAAATAGTCTTTGCTACACCAGATGATCAAGATAGTTAACCCAACCATTTCATTTTACGCTTCTTAGCAATAGTCAGACAATCATCATGTACTTTAAGCGCTTGTTGTTTTCTTTTTAATTTGTGATATGATCTAAGTAAGAAGATGCCTAAAATCTTACTATAACATTTTATCTTCATGGCTTGTATTTTCCTGTAGCTCTGCTGTAATAATAGCAATATTTCAGTGGTATTTAACTTATTAATTGTTTTAGAATCAAGCATATATACACATATATAAATTGGTGGAGAGTAATTAGACAACAAGGAACAGTTCAAGTAAATCTGAAATAACTTGGAGAGATTACTTAGAGATGATAAAAGGTCATGCTCAATGTTACAATATTTAGACCAGACTGTACTTTTACAAATGTAAATGCAGTTAAAATAATAAAAGGCTATATAAAATCATAAAAAATTAATAAACCTGAAATAAATATTTTATATTAATGGATGTGAGCTCAAAAGACACACTTAGTTCAATTGTAAACTACTGTAAAATGTAACTTGCATACAAACTAAATCAACTAAAGTAAATATTTATTAGAAACAGATCAATGTAAATTAAATAACAGAAATTTATAAACCTACCTACCTACCTGCCTTCTTGCCTTTTGTCCTTTCGAGCTGAAGATGGCACATAGGACATAAATTCTGGAAATTCATTTAACTGTCAGACCTTGCACAGGACTGGCGTTGTGTATCTTATAAATAGATGTTCAATAATATATGTATGCTAATAACAAATAATAAATATATACTAGTTTAGGTGCTGTTTAAAAACTAAACACTTATGTATAATTAGATTTTGTGTTTATGGCTTCTGCTTGATTAAAAGTTGCAAAGCTGCACCATTAAAGTCTGTATTAATGCATTTTTAAAGGGGGAGGGATACAAAATAGTAAACCTATTGACTAATTTTGCAGCATTCAGAAGGAGCATGCCTCTGTCACAAACAAAAAAGGGACAATAACTCTAAAACCATTGTCTGGTGCCAAGATCTTAGTCAATGGAAAAGCAATAAAACAAGACCAGAAATTACATCACAATGACAGGTAAGTCTGAAAAAGATTGTCAGAAAAAGTAAATTCTGATGAAGTTATTCCCTTTGTAAATGCTTCAGTTATGCCTACATCATTTTATCATCATGTAATATACCTTATTCATATATCTACCCACTTACCATACTCTACAGAGTACAATTTGGGCCAAATCACCTGTATGTATTTCATCATCCCCGTGATTGTGCAGAGCAAATAAAGCTGGGGAAATTAGTGGAACCACCAACCTATGATAGTGCTCAAGAAGAGTTGGCTAAGGAGTCAGGTTTAATGGACAGCAATTCCATAAAGTCCAAAGGTTGTAACTTTTATCATGTATTATATTTTTATTACTTATATATATATATTTATATATATATATATATATATCTATTGACCTTTTGAGCCATAGCCGGCCCATAGGGCTTAGATCAAGATACTCCTTCTCTTATCTGAGTTTTTTGTTCCAGCAGTTTTCAATTCTTTTAAAGATATTTTATCAAATCTCGCCATTTGACTCTGTTCTGTGCAAGCAGCTCTATCTCATTGAGGGGGCCGATTCCTGCTGCTCTTGCCTCTCTGATCAATGTTCTTCCCAGTGTCTCTCTGGGTCTTCCTCTTTTCCTCTTACCTGTTGTTTCCCACATGAGGGCTTGCTTTGCTGTTCAGTTATTATCTCTTCTCATCACATGTCCAACATATGACCATCGTCTTTTCTTTATTACTGAAGATATTAGTGGTTGATTGGCGATTTCTCTAATTTCCTCATTTGTTTTGAATTCGTTCCACGCTATACCAAGTATTTTCCTTAGACATTTATTTTCGAATGCATTCAACTTTGTTTCTATATCTCTTGTTGTATTCCACCTTTCACACGCATATGTAAGGTTTCATAGTACATTTGATTTGAATAGTCTAAGTTTTATGTTTGTGCTGATGAGTTTTGATTTACACAACTTTTCAAGGCTTCTGAAAGACATTGCTGCTTTAGCTATTCTGATTCTAATTTCTTTGCTTGTTTCCCCTTCTCGATCAATGTGACTTCCAAGATAGATAAAGTGATCGACCTCTTCTACTGGTTTGTTTTCCATGTATACTTTGTCGTCTGTTGGAATTAAGCTTTTCATGACTTTAGTCTTTTCATGATTGATCTCAAGCCCAATTTTGCTGACTATTGATGATAGTTCATTTGTGTTTTCCTGCATCGTTTTTATCTGACTGCTGATGAGAACTATGTCATCAGCAAAGTCGAGGTCCTCCAAATGGTCTCCTTGCATCCATTCGATGTCTTTATTACCAGTGCAGCATTTCTTCATTATGAAGTCCATAACAACTCCAAATAACAAGGGTGATAAAATACATGAATGAAACATTCGCTCAGTCCTTCCTCTGTTCGAACTGCACATGTGTAACCATCTATGTATGTATGTGTGTGTGTGTGTGTGTGTGTGCATGAATGCGTGCGTGCGCGTAACCATCTATATAAATAATAATAACAACTTATTTATTAAATTAGGTAATAAATTTCAAACATTGTATGAATAAACAATGTCAAACAGCGCTTTAGTTTAGTGTCTTATGAGACAAGATTATATATTAGGCATGCATGACTTAACGATAAAATAAGCTAATTTATAATCTAAAGCGCTATAAATATGCATCCCATATCACTGGCCAAATACAATTAAAATAAAATTAGTTAATAAAATAAGAAATCTGGTTAATGAAAGTTGAATTTGCTTGAATATTTAGACTGCCATAGGTTTAACAATATTTATGATCTGTCTATAATTGTTGCATAATTTCTTATAATAATTACAAAATGTTTAAATTAGCTAAGATTTTATCTTGCTTAGGATGCATTGACAACGATCTGTAAATAAAATAAATATATTATCTTCTAGTATTACAAGATATAGTCTGCTGATACTTTCCACTTCATGAATCATTATAATAAAGTAACTAAAGTTATTTATATGATTGATTTATGCATTTGCTTTCGCTTTCACATTTTTTAACAATTGTTGGTTTACCACTAAGATAACTATGACTATTGCTATTCTGTGTCAGATTTTAATTCTACATCTACCTTAAAGCTTTATTTGTAATGAATTTTTGCATGAAGCATAAAACATATAAATATATACGTAAATATTTTGTACAAAAAAAACAATGGTATCTAAATTTAATTTAAAATGTAAATTACTTCTGTAATTTGCATAATAGATTATTACAGATTTCTAAAAGCATTTTATAAAAATGAGAAAAAAATATTTATTAATTAGAAAATCTTTGAGTAACTATCTATTATTTGTATTTTAGAGGATCTCATTCTCCAAGAAGATCTTATTCAGTTGCTTCCAATGGTTCGGGAAGCAAATGCCATGTCTGAAGAACTGGACAAGAAGGTCAAATTTGAGATCTGTCTTGTGTCACCACAAGCTAGGGGACTTAATGAGGGGCTTACTGAGGTATATTTACATTGATCATTATTATTTTGTGTATCATTAACCAAAGCTAATATTTTTTCACTTTTTGTTATGGTGATCAGATTCTTTAACTTTGCTTTTTCAGTGAGTTTAAAGTAAAAATAGATGAAAAAAAAAATGTATACATAGAGCTCATTCAGTACTCATGCATACTTTGCAAAATCATGATGAATGAAACTTTGATACTAATGAAGCATGAATTTTATTAATGAGATGAGAAGTTTTTTTCTGCATTGAATTTATACATAGAGTAACTTTATTACTTTGTACTCTAACTATGTAACTACAAAGGTACATAATTAGAGGAAATAAAACAAAGAGAACTCTACACCCATTGATATAAAAAGAGGAGTAAAATAGGGATGCATCTTGTCACCAAGCTTGTTCAATCTATACACTGAGCAAATCTTTAAAAACATCACAGAGATGCCAGGCCTAAATATTAATGGAAAGATAATCAATAACTGAAGATATGCTGATGATACTGTATTACTTGCAGAAAATCCTAAAGATCTACACCAATTACTTAATGAAATAAACATGACAAGCAAAGAATATGGATTAGATATGAATATAAAAATGACTAAAACTATAAACAAAGAAAATACTCAAAACCTGCAAGTAGATATCAAAGTTGAAGGAATAGACCTGGAGAGAGTTTAGAGCTACAACTAACTTGGCTATATTATAACCAGTGATGGCAAATGTAAAACTGAAATAACATTTACTGCCATTGTGCAGTAAACCCTAACATTGGACACATGTAACATTGCAAGGGCTTTAAAACAACACCTCTCACAGGATGATGATAAAGAAGATGAGGATAATCCACATGTCAAAAGAATGGTGGAACACAGTGCCACAAGGGGCGGAAACAGGCAAAGCATCCTTAGTGGCAAAGAATGCAACACATTCAATCAGTACAGTCCGGACCAATCAGTAGATGAACACTTCAATGGTTCCTGGAATGGGTAGCTGAGTGGATATGAGAATGTCCTGTCTGCGATGATGCCAGTTTGAACTAATGACTAAAAAAAAGACTTGAGCACATTATTATATTATCTTTTTGATAGATAACTAACTTTGCCTATTAAGTAAAAATCAGGTGAGTGCTAAGCTTCACATAGCTTCTAGTTGTCAGTTTGATATGTTTACAAAAGCTGAAGAACCAAACAACCAAATGTAGTCACTATAATAATTTATTTTTAATTTTTAATCATTAAAAGAATGTTATGTTTAATGTTGACATCTTGATGCTTGAAAAGATGTTTTTTGGGTGATTTTTCTTGCAATTAAATATGTTTTTACTTTGTATTTATTTCAGGTCATGATCAAAATGAAAAATTTAGAGAATGGAAGTTGGTGGTTGTTGAATCGCAATAATTTTATTAATAGAAAGTATTTGATGCAGGAAATTTATCAGAACTTTATGGAAGGAGATACAGATTGGGATGTTCCAAAAGTAATACATTTCTATCGTGATAGGTTTTAACTAACTTTTTATTTGAAATATTTTAATTACTTTAACATGTTGCATGATGTTCATTGTTTATTCCTTGTTTAGACTGTTATATTCTTTATTTTGGTTTACCAGTATAAAACTTATATTTATTACATAAAAAGTAAAGTAAAGAGAGCCCCATCATGCCAAATGGCATATAGGGAATATGGTGTTAATGACCATAATTTTTATAGACCTTCGGCACAGGATTTTTGGGATAATGTGGTCGATATTACTCTTGTGCCGCTTTACTTTACCAAAAAAATTTGGTACCCATTTAAGGCTGGGTGAACCTGGAAGCCATTGATCAGGATTGAACCCGACCTCTTGTCCTTTATAGTCCAGTTCACTAACCACTGAGCTATCATGACTTACATATCGTAGTATATATATTCAAAGATATTTAATGAAGCTCTAGTTAAATTTCATTAGTTATCCAATTTTACATGAAGTATGAATGATTTACTTCCTAAAATTTGCTGATACTTTTGTAGTTTTTACTTCTACTAAATTCTATATGTTATAATTTATATATTTAAAAAAAAATTATGTTTCTTTGGTTGAATTGTGCATTTAATATCTTCGGTGATAACAAATAACTAAACAAAATTCTTGTCATTTATTGTATCTTTACCACATAGTTTTAATATTTCAGAAAAGGATCCATTTTGGGAGCCCCATACGACTCCAGTGTTGATAGGCACTGCCCATATTTATTTGCAGTCATTAGCTCATCTAATTGACATGGAAGACAGTATGATGATTATGGACTTTAGAGGGAAAGAAACAGGTTTGTACTGATTGTTTTTTTTAATAAAAATTATTGATTGTGTGATACAAGTGATACAGTTCTCCCTCAATGAGATAGAACTGCTTGCACAGAACAGAGACAGATGGCGAGATTTGATAAAATATCTTTAAAAGAAAACTGCTAGAACAAAAATTCATATAGGAGAAGGTGTATCTTGGTCTACGCCCTATGGGCCGGTTACGGCTCGAAAGGTCAATAGATAGATAGATAGATACAAGTAAGGTTGCTTACTTACAAAAAGTTGGTAATAAGATTTATGACATGATGTAGCAAATTGTCTTTTTTTTATTATATTGTGTCTTTCTTAGGAGCCATGGTGGCTCAGTGATAAGTGAACTGGACCACAAAGGGCAACAGATTAGGTTTAAATCTGATTGACAGCTTCCAGGTTCATTCACCTTTAAATGAGTACCATATTTTTATGGGAAAGACATCACTGGCATAATACCAACCACATTGCCCCAAAAATAAAGTGCAGAAGTGTCTAAATAAAGTGTTTTAAAAAAATATGGACACTCCTCTGAGGCATGATGGAACTCTTACTTGTTAAACTATTTTATGATTTTATTTATGCAGAATCTACCCTTATTTGCTATTGAAACAAAGCAATGTTGAGAATGCTAGTAGTTTAGTTAAGCCAAAGGCTTAGCAATAAAGTGAGTGTGGTCTCAATTGCAGCTTATTGCCATTTGACCCAGCTGAAAAAAATGGGTACCTGACTACATGACTTGGGAAAAGTAAATAACAGTGAGAACGAGCACTGGCCCCTGTTAATTCCAAATGCTTTGACTTTGACAAAAAAGAGATTGTCAACCAACACAACACTGGTATATTCACTACATGTTAAGGGATATACTTCGTAAGGGATCTGAGCACTTATGGACTTTGTCTGATGTGGAACAAGGATGACCTGACAACTAAATTAAACTAACTTTGACTAAAGTACATTGAAGGACTTCACGACTTCACTCCCCCATGACATTAAAATATGTTTCAAAGCTCTTTACCTATTTTGTATTGCTTTTTCAGGACACTTGCTAATTGAATTGATTCCTTGTGATGACAAATGGAATGCACTTGAAGAAGATCATTTTGCTGATGATCCCAAAGAATTGGTTTGTAGTCTGTTGTTATGTCTCTTAGTTTAGCAACCTTATTTTACTTAAGATTTATGAAGTTTTTGTCAGGTTTATATTATATTTATATTCTACTTTCTGTTGGTTTAAATGTGTCTTCTTACAATATAAAACAATACAATACAAAAACTACAATATAAAAAAATATTTATGGAAAGGGAAGAACTTATCACATATCTTGTCATAATTACTGTCAACGTGAATGATATATGAAGAATAGTAGACATTAAATTGAGACGTCTTACCCATCTTATTTCTGATTTAGATGAGAAAGCCACTACATTTCAAGTTTAAAATCAAAGGAGCAAGAGGAATTCCTGCAAACTTTGAAATTGTGAGTATTAGTGGTCAAAATAATGGATGGTTCCTGCACAATAACTTTCATCTTCAGTTCTCTCTCTCTCTCATTCTCTCACTGCTAAGGGATAGGGTCAAAGAAATGCAAATAAATGCATGAAAATGTGAATGTGCAGTAAACTATATGTGAGGGAGAATTGAAAAAAAAAAAGAAAAATGGTATGGTAAAAGCTTTACGTGGTTGATAAACGACACAGATTTGAATGACGTTTTGGCTCAATAGGCCTTCAGCAGGAACAAACAAACAACACACACACACAGATATGTACTTACATATTGCAAAGGTGATAGTATGCAACCCTGTTTGACTCCTGTTTCAATCCAAAACAATCACTTATTCCCTCCTCTGTGTGAACTGTACAGGTATAGCTGCCATATATGTCTTTTATAATGTGGATTTTTTTTTTTGGGTGGTATCCATAACATTTCAAGATATTCCACAAGGACAATCTACATGTGCTGCCAAATGCTTTTTTAAAATAAATTAAATTGCAGATTAATGGTTGTTGTTTTTCTATATGTTCTTCTAGTATTTAGAGTGAAAATTTGGTCAAGACAGCTTCCCTCCTTACTGAATCCTGCTTGTTCTTTGTGCACAATATTATCTACAGCATGTTAAGTATACTCATCATCATCATCAAGTACCGGGCCTGCTGGCATAGTCTCTCCACAACTTTTGATCACGACAATTATTTATCATTTCTGTTGTTGACCTTCTGCCAAGCCATTCTCTTAAGCTGTCTGGTATTTTTTCTCTTTGCTTCCCTCTACCTCTTCGTCCCTCAATTTTCCCAGTTGTTACAATGTATTCCAGTTGTTCTCTTCTCATTATATGGCCAAAAAATGATGATTGTTTCTTCCTAATATTGGAAACTAGCTCTCTTTTTGCTTTGACCTCTTTTAGAACATTTTCATTACTCTTCTTAGCTGTCCACGGCATTCTCAACATTCTTCTGTAAAACCACATTTGTACAGACTCCAGTGATTTTCTATATAAGAATACTATTATGTTAAAATTGTAATGCTATTCTCACATTTTCTCACGACATAATAAAATTAAGACAATTCTTTGCAGACAATTGTTCTTACAAGTTCTATCTGGAAGATAAGCCAACTAAAACCAAAGAAATTAAAGGTACAATTAACCCAGACTATGATCATGAGAGAGAAATCAGCTTTAAGTCTGTCACTGAACAGGTAAGGAGGGCTGATTTAAAAAAATGTTTGCTCTGTTTAGAGTTTTTAAAAAAAAGTAATGTCCTGTGATATACATAAATAATTTGGCAGTAAGATGTTACATTGTACTAACACTTATTTTTTTTTTTTTACTTAACCCTAGATTACTACACCTTCATAAAATTTATAAACCAGAATACAAATTCTGGAAATTCAACAATTGGCAGCGTGCAAACATTTCCTCCCTCCTTATACCTTCCTAATTGTTGCTTCCCATGACCTTTGAGTGTTGCATTTGTTTCCATAGATGTTGGACATGTTTTTTCCAAACAACTTGTATGCTTTGTAAAAATTACAAAGGTGTCATAAGAACATGGCTGTTTTTTTAGTAAATTTTCAAATTTTCAAGAAATTATTTTTTTCTTATGATAAGGGAAATCTCTTTGGCTGTCGGTGAGATATCAAACAAACCTTTGTAACACAAGATAGGCAGCAAACGACACTAATAGGAAGCCAAACATATGGCTCAAATGACAGACTGACGGCCGGTGTGCGAATAGATAATGTAACACCTCGGAAAAATATTTGGCTTTGTAATTTTATTGCTAAGAAACATGTAAACTTGCCTGAATAAATACGTGTTTATATCTCATCATCATCATGATCTGCAATACCGGTTGGTGTAGGCGATCATGTCCTTCCACAATCTTCTATCTACAGTGCATCGTATCAGTTCTGTTGTTGACTGTTTTCCATGCTACGACACCAAGCCATCCAGTATTTTCTCTCTTTGTCGTCCGCGATCTCTCTTTCCTTTTATTTTGTCAGTTGTAATCAAGTATTCCAATTTTCCTCTTCTCATGATGTGACCAAAAAATGTTGATTGTTTCTTTCTGATGTTTTTTAAGAGCTCCCTTTTTGTGCTGACCTCTTTGAGAACTTCCTCGTTGGTCTTTTTAGCTGTCCAGGGAACTTTCAACATTCTTCTGAGAAATCCCACCTCTGTGGCCTCTAATCGTCTTTTCATATGTTTGTCTACTGTCCATGATTCACTTTCATAGGTCAGAATTGGTCCTATATAGCACCGATGAACTCTCTTTCTCATTTTTATTGACATAGATTTGTTGCATAAGATATTTTTCATTTTCTGAAATGCCATTTTGGCCTGAATTATTCTACCTTTTATTTCTGTAGTGCATCTCCCATCTGATGATATTATTGTGTCCAAGTATTTCAAACGTTGCACTTGTTTCAGATTTGTCCTGTTTATTTTTATGCTGCAGGATGATGATGATTGTTTCTTCAATACAACTATTACTTCTGTTTTCTTACTTTTCAGACTGAGACCTTTCTTATTGCTTACTTTTACTATTATGTCTATCATATCTTGTAGTTCATTCTTTATCTCTGCTATTAAGACTGTGTCATCTGCATATCGCAAATTATTTATGTTGTGACTGCTGACTTTAATTCCTTTTTTGTCTACTATTGATCTCATCAATATCTCAAAATCATGCGATGGTAGGCAGAGGATCTCATGTATAGAGACAATGGCTGCGATCTCCGACTAGTACAGTCACTGCCATGAAGGAAAGGAATGGCAAACTACCTTCTTAAATTGCCTGGAATAATCATGACAAATCTCAACCTTATATTTACAGCTAACGACGTTAATGGGGACTTCACAGCCACCTTGTCCGGTAGGGAGCGTCATGTGCTACAGGTGACACCCGATCGTCATCAAGCAACTGTATGCAAGATCAAAAATAAAGAGACACTAGCAATAGGAACTTGGAACATTAGATCAGCATTCCAGGTTGGAAAACTAGAAAACATCAGCCAAGAAATGAAGAGAATGAAATTGAATATCTTGGGACTATGTGAAATGAGATGGACAGGAGCAGGATTATTACAACGCGACAGTGGAAATGTAATTTACTCTGGGGGAACCACACATGAAAGAGGACAAGGCATCATGTTAGATAGAGAAAGAAGCAAAACAGTGAAAGGGTTTTAGGAAAAATTGAAAAAAAAGAAAAAATGGTATGTTAGAAGCTTTACGTGATTAGTAGACGACACAGATTCGAATGACGTTTCGGCTCAATAGGCCTTCAGCAGGAACAAACAAACAACATACACACACAGATATGTGAATAAATAAAACTAATCCTACATAGCTAACTAGTAATGAAACATAAAAACAAAATAATCGAAATATGTTGACTTCCCTGTGTGTCGTGGACAGTGGTCAGGCTATGAAAGGAATTTCTCACGGGTGTAGCTGTAATTTATACCCTGTGGTCAGAGGTGAAGGGTTCTAAAAATACACGAGTGGGGGGAACGCTATCTAGGTACGTCGACTACAAAGGCACAGGCAATATCTGAAAGTATCTAAGGGCCCATAAATACATGTATACACACACACAGATGCGTGTATACATATGTACACGTGCAAGAAGACGTGCACATACTAATACATATAAACATACACATACATCTACACACACATACATGTGTATGCATACAAGCAAGAGCACATATACATGCATGTATATGCGTATACATATATATATACCAATACCCGTGCCTATGAACACATACATGCATGTGCACATCCATACAGGGACAATCATATGTGTGGAAGGGTTCACACCGGGGTCAGTGTGCAAACTCGAAGGAGAAAGAATAGAACAGTAGAATGACAGGTACTCAAAAGGCGGAAAGAGTGAGATGTATGAGAGTGGGGTGCAATAAAAACATATGAGGGGTAAGTAGCGCAGAAAAAAGGTATATAGGAGAACACCGAAGTGCCTCAACGGGGACTAGTGGAGAGGAACTAAGAATAGCGTGGCATAGTAGATAGACTAAAGAGCCACAACATGGGTGGTAGAGAGGGCTATGCAGGAGGGAAGGAGCAGCCGAAAGGAAACTATGTGTATGAGTGTGATACATTCATGCCCCGTGGGGTCAGCGAACCATACTGGACTATGAGGCGATTTTCCAAAGTATATCGGCTGCGGTCGCCAGAGTGACAGAGGACAATACCAGTGACACGGATGTCGTCTTTGCCCTTGTGACCTGGGGAGTTGAAATGGGAAGACACTGGAGTGCCAGTATTCTGTTGGACATCTCGTAGATGTTCACAAAATCTTTCCGCTAATCTTCTACCAGACTCGCCAATATAGGTCATGTGGCATCGTTGGCATATAATGGCATAAATGATGTTGCGGGACACACATGTGAAGCCATGCTTGATCTCGAACCGTCCATTGGGGAATAAGACCGAGTCAGTAGGGAGCACATAAGCACAGGTGATACAGTTATGACCACAAGGGGCCGTACCGAAGTGTTGAGGGTAGGAGCGAGGGAGATGGCTCCTAACCAGAATGTCACCCAAATTCCTGTCACGTTTGAAAGCGATCATCGGGGGATCACTAAAAAGTAGACGGGTAGTGGGATCAGAGAGGAGAATGGAACGGTAGCGGTTGAGTATCCTCACAGCAGCTAAGATGTGAGGATGATATGTGAGGGTGAGTATAGTTCTCTCAGAGGGGGGGGCGGTCGGAAGGAGTGAGTGCCTCGGGACGGGTGATAAGGAGGACCCGCTGGAGGGCAGACTGGAGGATCGAGTCTGGATAAAGCCGGCGGCTGAAGAAACCTAACATGAGGCTAGCCTGTCGGAGGAAATCTTTGTCATCCTGGCAGATGCGACGGAGACGCAATAACTGTGAGAATGGAATAGAGTCGCGACAAGAAGGTGAATGGGATGAAGTATAGAGAAGGTAGCAGTGGGCGTCTGTGGGTTTATAGAAAACCGAGGTGTGGAGGCCAGAAGTACCCAAAGAAACAATAAGATCTAGGAAGGTGACAGAGGAAGTGGATATACAAGATGTGATCTGGATAGCTTTGTGATAGCTACCAATATAGTCGATAAACCTGGAGAGCAGTCATCAATGTACCGAAGGTATATGATGGGAAGAGGACCTTGATAAGAATTGAGAATTTGGTACTCCAGGTAACCTATGAATAGGCAAGCATAGCTAGGGCCCATCTTGGTGCCCATGGCTACTCCACTGACTTGGTCATAGAAGTTACCATTAAACTCAAAGGTGTTGAGGTTGAGTACAAGCTCAGTAAGGTGGAGAAGAGTTGCAGTATCGACAGAGGGGTGTTTTCTCTGGTCAAGAAAGAAACGTAGAGCCAGGAGGCCGTCGGAGTGAGGAATAGAGGTGTAGAGGGAGCAAACATCAAGGGTAAAAAGTCGGTATGAGTGACCTCGGGAGAGAGAGATGGAAGAGAAGATACTCAATGCATGGTTAGTGTCCTTGACATATGAGGGAAGACTAACGACCATAGGCTGTAAGACACTGTCTAGATAGTCAGATATGTGTTCAGTCGGGCAAGCACACGCTGACACGATGGGTCGTCCTGGATTGTCGATTTTGTGAATTTTGGGGAGCATGTAGAAAGATGGTTTCCCAAGACCACTATTGTGGATAATGAGGCGGGACGCGCTGGGAGGGAGCCGGTTGGTTCAGATCAGTTCCTTGATGGTAGATTTGACCTGCTTATTATGGAGGACAGTGGCGTCGTCATGGCGGGGTTTATAAAAAGTGGTATTGGATAGCTGTTTGTTGCCCTCAGAAATATATAAGTCTTTGCGCCAAACTACCACCGCTCCCCCCTTGTCTGCCGGTTTGATAACAATGTCCTCCGGCGGCGGAGATTAGAAAGGGCCCAAAGCTCAGAGGGAGATAGAATAGAGCGGTGAAGTTTTCTAGGGCACAGTTGTTGTATCTCACGTGAGGTGACATTTATGTAGTGATCCAAAGCCTGTGATGCGCCGGGTGTGGGTGTCCAATCTGATTTGCGAGAGTGGAAGCGAGAGAACTCATCTACAGGGGTGGGTGAGGAAGAAGTAGCAGTAGTGCCCGAGAAACGGTGCTTCAAGCGCATACGTCTATGGAAATCATGGACGTCCTTGCAAAGATTGTAGTGGTCACTGGAATGACGAAGCGGGATAAATTTTAAACCTTTAGAGAGAACAGATCTCTCATCATGTGAGAGGTGGAGGTCGGGGGGTATGCAGAAAACTAAAGAGTCGGGGGCCGATGTGGCGGGTGTGGGAGAGGGGGGGAAGGGGCGAAGGTGGGAGATCTTCTTTTTTGTGCTGGGAGGACATAAAAGTGTAGAGTTGCCTATTGAAGTAGTGGATGATCTGACGTATAACATTGTCGTTGCCGGTAATTAAACACCTGAGTCTCGCTACCAGTTTTAGTCTCGCTACCAGAAAGGGTTTTAGCCAGTATCAGACAGAATTCTGCTAGTAAAATTGAGAGGCAGACCAATGGATATCATTTTACATAATTCAAGTTTATGCACCAAATAGTAGTAGCGTAGAAGAAGACATTGACACTTTTTACGAGGAGCTAGAGGCAACCATGGAACAGTGTAAACCCCAAGAAATAACTATTATATTAGGGGATTTCAATGCAAAGGTTATTGATTATTGGTTATGGAAGGCCTCGGTATCACTGCAAACGAATTAAAATCCATAATTGCTCAACCGCCCGTGCCAGTGGAATCATCCGAATTACTAACACATCTCCCAAACAAAGAAAGGTAACTGTAGTCCCCATCGTAGCAGTCTCAGCACACGCCAAAAGACATAAGGCGAAACCGCGCAGAAAGTGAACATAGCCAACTGTTCCCTGTCATACGATATCATCATTCATCGTAAACAAGCGGGATATCGAAACAGAATCAAAACGGATGAGACACACAGCTCACGGTGTGCACAGAGCACTTAACTCAGTAGCTCCTGCAACAAGCCAGACTTGGAATATGAGGAAACTGCAAGAAGGAACACTTTTCAGACATAGCCTTCAATGGTTCCTTCCGCCTATCCACCATATACTTTGGAAGTTCGCGTCCTCCCGAAAATGATGATCGTCGTAGCACCTCATGATGTTAGGCCATCGTTGATGACTCCAATTCCAAACATATAGACACACAGTGGTGGTAAGTTATCATTTCCAATCCAACAGAAGCCACCTGACCTGTAGTTAGTAAAACCACAGAGAGAATATGATTTTGTGACCTTCACTGATTCACTCTTGGATGTGAATGTGTAGTTTACACAAGAGGAGAAGTTTTCAACTATAGTGATCCCATTTAAGGCAATTCTGTGATAGTAAGACAAGTCTCCTTTATAGCAGCAGAACTTGATGTTCTCTGCTCCCTTCTTGTAGCTGCTGCCACATGATTCTGATGTCTCATTAACTTGGACATCATTCAAGAACAATGTCAGATTAACATTCCATAGATCTGGCTCTGCTGATGAAGTGCTTGGTGCAACAGTTGTATCAATCATACAGGAGGCTCCTGGTTTGTGGTCATTAATATCACAGACGGCATATGATGTTGTTATATTCAGTATTTCTTTCTGGGGTGTAGATATGTGGCACACACATGGAGAGTGGTTTGTGGTCACAGTTATCCCATTAAAGGCAATTCTATGGTAGCATGGCATAGCTGTTTCAGAACAGCACAATCCTATGATGTTTTCTGTGTTATTTATATTGGAGCCATGGACTAAGCAATGTTTACTTTGAACACCACGATATCTGTTATTGCAGCGAGTTGGCAGATTTTTGAAAATGTATTCAAGGGTTTGAACATAAATGTTTGTTCACAGTTCGTTAACCTTCACTGTAGATAAAGTCTTTTACTTGTACAAACGGATGGCATTGGCAAGGATCATTTTGAATCTATGAAGTGGGCTCATTTTGTGTTTAACTCAAAAGCATATGTGCTTTTTAACCAAAGACCTTTTTTTGGGGACTCAAGGAAGATATCCCCGATGGAAGAATAAATTGTATTATTAGTCTCATAAATGATTCGCTTCCAGAGGTTTATGATGTAAACAAAGCAGTTTTATCATTGCAAGTGAATAATGTCCACACCTATAATTGGTCATGATTGTGTAGCAGCAGCAGCTTTATGGCGAACACAGAAAACATCAATGCAAAGGTAGGAACAGCTAAAGTGCAAAATGTGACTGGGGGGCACAGCCTTGGAGAGACGAATGACAGAGGGGATAGATTGATAGATTGGGCAAAGACACATGAAATGATTTTAGGTAACACCTGGTTCAAACAACACCCTAGGCGACTATGGACATGGCAAAGCCTAGACAAAAAAGTACACAATCAAATTGATTTTATACTGGTACAGAGAAGATTCAGGAATGGGCTAACATCTGTTAAAACAAGGCCAGGAGCAGATTGCAATAGTGACCATGTACCAGTAGTTGGAAAGATAAGAATAAAACTGTGAAAGGCACAGAAATCACCAAGAAATATAAAATTAGAACTAGATATGCTAAGAGTAGATAAACAGATGAGTGATAAGTACAGCACGATAGTACAAAATAGATATAATGCTATTGAGAAAATACAGGACATCCAGGAGCAGTGAGAAATGCTCAAACAATCGATTCAACAAACATAAAAAAAAGTAATACCAGTGACTAAAAGTATCAACGAAAAGAAATGGATGACAGAAGAAATATTACAACTAATGGACGAAAGAAGAAAACATAAGAAAGAAGAACGGACATACAAAATATTGCACAAAGAGATCCAAAACAAGTGCAGTGAAGCAAAGGAAGGATGGTTAAAACAGAAATGTGAAGAAATGGAAAAACAACAAAAGAAAGACTCAAATTTATGCACAATCAGTTAAATGAATTAACAGGAAGAAAAGAAGTCAAAGTTTCAGGATGTGTGAAATCAAAGGAAGGAAATATAATAATGGGACAGGAGAAGACAATGGAAAGATGGACAGAATATATCAGTCAAAACTCTATGATGATGAAAGACCAGAATTAAACAATTCAAATGAAGACACAGGACCACCAATAATGCAGAGTGATGTGGAGGACGCAATTCAACACATGAAAAGAGGCAAAGCTCCAGGTCCTGACAATATAACAATCGAAGAGATAAATTCTTTAGGAGAGTTGGGAGTACAAGTCATAACAAAATTACTCAATGACATATAAAACACTGGACACATACCCGAAGATCTACTAAAATCTATATTTGTAGCCATACTGAAGAAGTCAGGAGCCACTGATTGTGAAGACCATCGCACTATTAGTCTCATGAGCCATATGACTAAAATATTACTAAGAATAATCATGAGACGTGTAAGGAACAAAATAAAACAAGAAATAAGTGAGTAACAATGTGGATTTGTGGAAGGAAAGGGCACCAATAATGCAATATACATCTTAAGAACATTGATAGAAAAATCTATAGAGGTAAAGAAAGATCTATATATCTGCTTTATAGACTGCACGAAAGCATTTGACAAAGTAAAGCACGTGGAAATAATCAATATGCTGGAGAAATTAAACATTGATGGCAAGGATCTGTGAATCATAAAAAACATGTACTGGCAACAGACAGCAGCTATATGAATTAACAACCAAACAGGACAATTCCAATACATAAAGCAAGGAGTCAGACAAGGCTGTGTTCTCTCACCGGATTTGTTTTCACTTTACAGCGAATATATTTTGAGATCAATATTAGACAAAAAAGGAATTGAAGTCAACGGTCACAACATAAATAATTTGCGATATGCGGATGGCACAGTCTTAATAGCAGAGACAGAGAATGAACTACAAGAAATGATAGACATAAAAGTAAAAGAAAGCAACAAGAAAGGTCTCAGTCTGAATAGTAAGAAAACAGAAGTAATGGTTGTATTGAAGAAACAATCACCACCATCATGCAGCATAAAAATAAACAGGACAAATCTGAAACAAGTGCAACGTTTGAAATACTTGGGCACAATAATAACATCAGATGGGAGATGCACCACAGAAATAAAAAGCAGAATAGCTCAGGCCAAAATAGCATTTCAGAAAATGAAAAATATCTTATGCAACAAATCTATGTCAATAAAAATGAGAAAGAGAGTTCATCGGTGCTATATAGAACCAATTCTGACCTATGAAAGTGAATCATGGACAGTAGACAAACAAATGAAAAGACGATTAGTGGCCACAGAGATGGGATTTCTCAGAAGAATGTTGAAAGTTCCCTGGACAGCTAAAAAGACCAATGAGGAAGTTCTCAAAGGGGCCAACACAAAAAGGGAGCTCTTTAAAAACATCAGAAAGAAGCAATCAACATTTTTTGGTCACATCATGAGAAGAGGAAAATTGGAATACTTAGTTACAACAGGCAAAATAAAAGGAAAGAGAGATCGTGGGCGACAAAGAGAGAAAATACTGGATAGCTTGGTGTCATGGCATGGAAAACAGTCAACAACAGAACTGATACGATGCACTGTAGATAGAAGATTGTGGAGTGACATGATCACCTACGCCAACCGGTATGGCACATGATTGATCTCATAATATGTTCGCTGTAAAAGGAAAACAAATCCAGTGACAGAACTTTGTCTGACTCCTTGTTTTATAAATTTAAATTGTCCTGTTTGGTTGCTAATTCATTTAGCTGCTGTTTGTTGCCAATACAGGTTTTTTGTGATTCGCAGATCCCTGCCATCAATGTTTAATTTCTCCAGCATATTGATTATTTCCACATGCTTTACTTTGTCAAATGCTTTCGTGTAGTCCATAAAGCACATATATAGATCTTTCTTTACCTCTATAGATCTTTCTATCAATGTTCTTAAGATGTATATTGCATTATTGGTGGCCTTTCCTTCCATAAATCCACATTGTTCCTCACTTATTACTGGTTTTATTTTGTTCCTTAGACTTCTCATGATGATTCTTAGTAACATTTTCATCATATGGCTCATGAGACTAATAGTGCAATGGTCTTCACAATCAGTGGCACCTGACTTTTATACTTCAGACAATGTAATTGAAAATAAATATTTCTATACAAAATTATAGATTACTTTCAGTTGATTTATTATATGTCAGGATAAATGTTTGAAGTTCAAATAAAAAAGAGACCTTTGGTTAAACCCTACACCAAGCAGCAATGCATTGGAGTAGACAGTACTGTCAAGAAAGTTTGTTTTGAAGTGAGATTTCAAACATGAATACTATTGGAGCTTCGCTGTTTGATGTAGAGACAATGCAGTCAGACACTCCTTTGATGTGAAAGTAATGCAGACACTGATGGAGAATAATGCAAATAAATGCGTCTACAATTTTGTTTTTCAATTTTAAAGTTGGAGAGATATGCCGCCTTAGAAATTGCTCATCATCAAAGACAAAGATTTGAAAGTAGAGTCCAAGGCAAAGGATGTAGATGCCTTAGCAGATAATTTAACGTAATTTTAAATAGCATATGATTAATTAATTTATGTGATATTTCAGTCTATTTTTCATTTTTAGGTCGTATTTTTGCATTTTTTATGTCATAAACATAAGCGTATTTAGATGATTTTTAGGCCATATTTGATATTCTTTAGGTCATACAAATCTGAGCTCTAATACTGAAATTACAAAAATATTTCTTTGACAGTTGATTAGCTACCTTTGCAATGACTCCATTAAAGTAGAAGTTTGGGGGCAGCAGAAAGAGGAAAGCATGAGATCAAGAACACAAAACTATAGCACTAAAGCTCTAATGCAGAGGGAAAGATCAGCTGTTATGTCTGCTGGACCATCATCTCCTGAAGGATTAGTCAAGGTTTGATGCTTTAAACTTTACTTCTTATTCAGTGTCCACTCATTATATAGGTATGGATGCGTTATATTGCTAGTTTATGGCAAGTCATAATAATTGTGCTTTTTGGCCCAGTACATGCATCTTCATCGTGATACTTTACTACAACTATTATGACATAAATGAACTTTGCAGTGTTTGTATTACCTCACATTACTACTGAATGTACAAAACAATAGACTTCTTCTCTTTCCTCTTTTCCTCTTCTTCTTCTTTTCTTCCTCTCTTTTGTTCTTTGTTTTTTTACATTCACATGGATAATAATTCTGAGAAAAAGACAAGTCAACTTAAATACCCAAAAAAAGCTCAGTAAATCTTCTCATGGAAACAAAGACAGGATTAATCTAAATAATTTCTCCAGTCACAATGGTATGTTGAGCATGTTTACAGCACACATACAGCAGTCATAGAGGTAGTGTCAATATGCAATTATTTATTAAAATTCTTCTGTTAACTTTTAATGGATTTGTGATTAGTAATTTTTTCCTAGATCTTTATTCCATGGCTGTACATGTTAGAGACATTAATAGCTTTTGATGGATTCCATGTAGGTTATGAGATTGGTATTACTCCTCTCACATTAAGTTAAGTCTCATTGTACTGAGCACCACCTTGTTTAGTCATAATCATGTTTGTTTTTATATAGTGGCTGTATTACAGAGTGTTTTGCACCTCTCAATCCCAGGAATCAGCTATCAACAAGATCTATTTGGGAGTGCCTAGTAGCCTTTGATTTTGTAATTGCGGTTAAAATTTTTAATTTGAGTTGTTTTGTTAACATGACAGTAGTACTTGTAGAGTGCAAAAATGCTATATCATTTAAAAATTAATTAGATCATTAATGATAAAAATTATATATAAATAAAAATGATCAAATCATTATATTTACACAATTAAGAATTTAGACGTTTTACTATTATTTTTCTGCCATTAAAGCAAGAATCAGAATTGTGCTTCTCCCTTGGCCCCTCAAAAGTAGAAGAAAAGAAAAAGACTATTATTATTATTATTTTTTTAAATTTAAAACAGATATGTATAATAGTAAAAATTTATGTATCAACGGTCTCATAGGAGATCTAAATTATTACTCTCTTTAGCAATTAGAAAACATTTACTGGCAAAAAAAACGTTTCTGGTATGATTTCATTGCAGTTTATTTATATAAACTGATTCCATCAAACTTTATTATAAGCTAATAAAACATCTATGAACCATTTTTGTTCTTGTCTTATGAAGGAGTATTAATACATTATCTATTTTTATTTTAGAACAATAGTTTTTCAAGTCCAGTTACATTTTCTGGGACAGGTAGTTCAGGTGAAGGAGCTGCCTCAGTTGACCTTGTGGTGAGTTGCTTCCTGTTTTTAGAACAGGATGTTAGATTATTGTCATTTCTTATTATTAATCATACATTTTAAAAAGTTTCAGTTTAAAATGTGACCTATATAGAGAACACTAACCGAGATCACTTGAAGCCAACTAAGTATAGTTTTATAGAAAAATATTGAGAACTCCATGGACACAGTGAACTAAGAAAATTTATTCTTATGTACGGAAAAATTTCAAAGGAACATTAAATTTGTTACAAGCATCACAAGGAAATAAACAGTCTTTTTTTTACACCAATTCAAAATAAAAGAGATTGTTAATGCAGTTTAACTTTGAACCATCCTTCTTGATGATTTAAAATTATTAGGTGGTCTGGAGGTTAGGCATCGGCTATTGGACAAGAAGGTTTCTGGTTCAATTTCAACCACATGCTGTGAAAAATAAAATTGAACCAGTGGTTTGCTCATGCTGTTGCCCTCCCCTGGTCACTGGGTAATGAGATATAATGTCTAGCCCTCTCAAATAACCATAAAAAGGAGACCCAGTGTGCATCCTCTACACGTTAAAGAACCATTGGCATTTGAAAGTCTAAAGGATAAAGCTAAAAATGCCAGCTGTCCGGACAAAATTAATAGGAAAAAATCTACCTGCAAGTTAAAACTCTTGACAGTAAAAATGAGAGTTTCAATTGAAATAAGAAATATTTGCCTGTATGGTTAGGTACACCTGAGATTGCAGCAATCATTGTGAAAATAGAAAAAAGTTATGTTCAGAAATGAAGTAAAATTTTAGTCCCTCGGGACTTTGCTAGAGATATAAAGCTGGCAAATGCAAACAAACATTGTCCTTGTTTTATTATTTCCCATGTAACAAAAATATTCATGTTGTGTAAAAACTTCACTCTAAAATATGATTTGTATTTTGACAAGTTTTTATTATAAAATAAATGTATTAAAAAGTTTTAACTTGATGACATTAGTGTATATAATTTACACATACATATGTGTATGACATATCTTGATAATCCTCCATTACGCATCACTTATCACTAGGGTTTCTGAGGAATGTCTGATTGGTTTGTTGGCTTTCACACACCTCATATATCTCTAGTCATTACCTGTGTCATGCTTGACTGTTTCACACTTATTCCATTCACACACCTCATATATCTCTAGTCATTACCTGTGTAATGCTTGACTGCTTCACACCTATTTCAATATCATGGTATCTTGTCTGACCTCTGGTACAATCACGTGACTGATTGCCCAACAAACCCTTCCACTCACATTTGACAGTCATTTTCGCTGGGAGTGGTCGTATCTTGCCAATAAGTTAAGTCTCGCTTTAATTTTGTATACATTTTATATATATTTTAACTTTCATATTTCCACATATTATCTATCCTCCAACATGTAGCACATCTCTTTCTCATTTCATCTCTTATCCCTCTGTTTATTTCTCCTTGACTTACCTATCCCAATAATCCTAGATGTCATACAATTTATCTGTGCTTCATCGTTTATTGTTATTGTTCTTGTTTTTCGAAGGCCACATATAGGCGGATACGTCAATATTTTGTCATGTTCCTTTTTTGTAAAGCTGTCACCATACCTTGTAGCAGTGTACAATACACCCCACTACGGGCTCCTTTTTTTAAATAAGCACTTGATCATGGCATGTGGAAAAATATAATCATATAAACATAAAATATGGGTGCATCATAGCTATTTTTTTGTAATTATGAAATAAAATGGTGTGTATTTTATTATTTATTATTTTTGAATGAATTACTGTTCGACCATGTGGGATTTTACCTTTGGTAAGTGGTAATTTTTTTTTTTGAAACTTTTTTCTGTAAATCTTCCTTTTTTTATAATTATTGTATTTGTTATGTCATTTTAATGCATTTTTTAACTACAGGTGTATACACATTTCAATCTTCTTTTATTTGATATATAATATATCCAGTTTTTTTTCAATATTTTATATAATTAAGATGATTTTTATAAGACACCCTTACTTTAATTTTGTAATTTTGTTGTAATTATTTTTCTTTGGCCCAACTATAATTTTTTTTCTAGCACAGGAAGTATTTTAAAGAACAAAATAAAAAAACAAATTATTGGAAACAGATATATATATCTATTATATATATATATATATATATATATATATATATATATATATATATATATATCTATCTATATATCTATTTTTTTTTTCAAGGGGGAAATAGATACAGAGAGTGACAGAGAGAGAGGGGAAATTCATAACATGAATGAAAATCAACAGCTGATATGATACACACAAAAATTAATGATAGACAGACTGATGTTGACTTTAACTTTGACATTCTTGTTCCTCTGAAAGATTACGTTTCTACTGTTGTTATGCACCATTTGCACTTTAGTCTGGTTTTAATAATTTGTTTTTTCATAAGCTTCAGTCAATCTAATCTCTTCTTCCAATGTAATATAACAAAAGAAAAGGCCAGGGCAGATTATAGATAAATTTGTTGATGAAGTATCATATTTTAGACATCAGACATAAATTATTTTGTATTTGATATTTTCTCATTGGCATGCTAATTTTCTTAGTGTACAAACACATTTCTAATGATGAAAGTGTTTTATTTTGATTTGTGTTGAGTAGGTGTTAGTAATTTTTAAAAACATAATTTATACTAATTGAAACAACGCTTAATTGACATTTTTTGGGACTGTTATTTGCTTATGTTTTGCTTACCAATATTTAAACTTTGCTATCAAAGTCCAAAACAATTTTTTTGGCTGTCATTTTTAAAATCATAAATGTTGACATAAGACAGTTAGTATTATTTTTGTTTTAAATCAATATTTTTCTAATTAGTGCAAGGTAAATAAATCAAAAGAATGGAACATCTACAATGAAGGCATTAATAAATAAATGAAAATGTTTTAAAAAATGGTTTACAATTTAAGTTTTTGGATTGATCATATAATATTTATATTGGTTTAAATTTACTGCAGATTTCTCAGTAACTTTTTTTAATAGTAATCTTTTCTTGTAAGGAATAAGAAGAAAATTGACACAAATAATGATTTTTTAAAATTAAACATAAATGTTTGAATTTGATTTATATATTTGTAATGAATATTTATGTTTAATTTGATAAATATTAACTCATCTATTATTAATATAATGATTACATTTTATTGTTGTTACAGTCACAGATTCAAGAGCAAATTGATATGGCCAGAAAAGCTGGATTGAATACTATACGTGTAAGTATATATGTCAGCAAGTGTAATTAGACATAACTTTACAGCTACTTGTCCTTTGTTGCCGTTTTTTCTGGTGTGATAATTTCATCTAGCTTTACAGCTGCTTTGCACAATATTATGTATTTGTGCTTATTTCTATGACAGAGTGAGATTGATGAAACAAAGTTGACCTCAAAATATGAGGAAACAGGTTTTTCGCTTTGTATGACCCTATTCCTCCAGTCTGCTTGATTAGGGTGACGTAGGTTGAGTGGAATGATGGAAAATGTAAAATTGAAATAAACAAAAGAATGTATGGCAAAAAGTAATTTTAATGCCATGAAAAATATACTAACAACAAAACAAATATCAGCAGGGCTGAAACTAAGAATGGCAAAATGTTACATCTTCTCAATATTCCTGTATGAAACATGGACATTAGACAAGAAAACAGAACAGAAAATTGAAGCCTTTCAAATGTGGATTTATAGAAGAATAGGTAGAATTGGATGGAAAGAAAAGAAGACGAGTGATGAAGTTTTAAAACAACTAAAAATGAAAAGAGAACTACTAAACACAATTAGAGCAAGACAAATGAAATTTTTTGGTCATGTTAAAAGACACAACAGTCTAATAAAAGTAATATTAGAAGGGAAAATACAAGGTAATAGAGGCAGAGGCAGAGCAAGACTAACATGGATGAGTAACATCAAAAGATGGACAAGTCAGCCTATGACAATTTGCACCATCAAAGCAAGAAAAAGAGCGGAATGACGCTCTATGGTCATCCATAGCCAACCTTCGATGCGGAGACGGCACTCGATGATGATGACGATGATGAGGTTGAGTAGTCTATTGAGATAGTTTAGTTTATTGTATTTATAAAATGTTTTATGTGAATAACAATGGATTTAAATTAGCAAAAGAGATCTAAATTTTAATTTGAATGTGAAAAATTGGAGTAATCTAGATTATCAGTTATTTTATATTAAAATGAAGTCATATATAAATAATAGTAGTCTATCTATCTTTCGTTCGCCTGAAGTATTGTCTATATCTGCAATGTCATTTCCTGTATAAATTTTACTGTCTTTTGTAATTCTTGCAGTGGCCCATATAGTTTTGTCTGTAGTGTTGTATCTATGGGCCAATGGATTTTCCTCAGTCTACTATATTCAGTGCAGTCTTGAAGTATGTGTTCAGCAGTCTGGGGTGCCTGTCCACATGTACAAGTAGTTGATGTGCCGATCTTGAATTTTGTATACATGTGACTATGGAGTCGATTGTGTCCTGTTCTTAGGCGTATAATGATAATTTGTTCATATCTATTCATATTATGAAAGGCATCCTGATTTGGGGCTTGTGGTCCTCTGATTGATTTGATTATCTGTTTCTTATGATGGTATGTAACTGGTGTATCTAGTTGTGTGCCTGTTGAACCTTCCTTTGCCAACTGATCTGCTTTCTCATTTCCTGGTATTCCACAGTGAGACGGGATCCACTGCAGGGCAACCCTGTGGTGCTTGCAGAGTTCAGTCAATAAGGTCTGCAGATGTGGTAATTTTCTGGATTGTAGTGCCTGAAAATGATCTTGCATCTGTCAAAAACACTACAGGCTGTGGGCTAAGATTACTGTTCAGCAGTTTTTCTATTGCCAACTTTATTGCTTGTATTTCTGCATCATAATTGTGACAATATTTCCCTGTTGCTATTTTATTCATATCCCTAGTGTTATTTGGGTACTCTATATATGCACCTGCTCCCCCATTCTTTACTGCATTCTGTGCTGATCCATCTGTGTACACACGGATCCATAGGTCTTGTGGGTATTCTTCATCCAGGAAACTGAGAGTTATTGTTTTTCGCTGTAGACTATTTTGTTCCTCTTTGTCAACTATTCCTTTCACTTCTGTCCGTATTTGAACTGATAATCCTGATTCATCTGTCCAGGGAGTCTGTTCTGGTATGGGCAGAAGGGGTTTAACAACTCTTGGCATGTCTGGTGTTTGTCTACTAATACGCTTGGCTTGGTGGATAAAGCTGCTTCTCTTAAGTCGTCCCAATGCAAGATTTTGGAATCTGTCCTTCATTGGATGTCTCGGCATGCATACAAATTTTTCTGCCTGTATCAGCACCTTTGTGTCTCTCCGTTCTCTCAGTGCTGGTATCCTCCACAATTTCTCCATCTCCAATATTGGTGTTGATTTCATTGCTCCTGTGATGACCCTAAGTGCCTGGTTTTGTACTTTATCCAGTTCTTGCAATGTGGTGTTTGATGCTGAGCACCATGCGGATGATCCATATTCTAAATGTGGGCGTATACTCTGTTGGTAAACTTTACTGAGGATTTTCCCACTCGCACCCCATGTGGTTCCACACAACTTTCTTAGAATAGCCAATTTCCTCCTTGCTTTTTGGGTTGCCTTATTTATCTGTTGTTTCCAAGATAGTTTGTTATCAAATGTAACTCCGAGATATGTAGCTTGTATGTCTTCTTTCACAGGCTCATTGTTTATGTAGATGGCTCCTGCTTTTTGTTTTGGGGAGAGTGTGAAAAGTGTAGTACTGCATTTGTCTGTATTGATGCTGATACACTATCTATTTGTCCATGAATTCAGTGCATTCATAGCTCTTTGTAGCAATTTGGAGGCCACTGTTGCATACTCCTCTGTGCACCATATTACCAAGTCATCTGCATACATTGCCACTTTGATGCCATGTGGTAGTTCAGTAACTAGGTCATTGATGTAGATCAGAAAAAGTGTTGGAGATAGTACCCCTCCTTGTGGAACGCCCTGGCGCAATAAGACCTTCTTACTCTTAAGACCATCCAGTTGCACTCTGGCTCTCCTGTTATGCAGGTATGCTTTGACCCATTTGTACATCCTGCCATTTACTCCATTATTTCTCAGTTTCTTCAAAAGCCCTTCCTTCCATACCTTATCAAATGCTTTCTTTAGGTCTATCCATGCTGCTAGTACCAGTTTCTTTTCTTGAAACGCATCTTCAATTTCCTGGGAAAGATAGGTTGCTTGATCTTCGGTAGAGTAACACTGTCTAAAGCCTGCTTGTTGTGGGACAAGGAGATTTTCACTTTCCAGGTACCACTGCAGTCTGAGATTGATTATACGATAATAGTAGTCAATATGTATTAACATCTTTATAGCAGAATATAGACTGTTCCCAAATGTAGAATTAAAAAAATAAACAAACAAAAAATTATATTAAAAATATAGTTATAGTAAATTTTTCTATAGTTATTATTAGCTTAAGGTGTTATGTGCTTTTGCATATTTTTTACTTTAAACATATAATTTCTTAAAGATATTTAACGGATGTTACTCTAGAAACAAAATGGACACTCTACAGTACAATCTTCATCCCAACGCCGTGCTACCAATGCCAGTTCTGAAGCGTAGATGCAAGAACAATAAGAAAAATAACCTCTACTGAGATGAAATGTGTTAGACGAATGACAGGAAGCAGCCTGAGAGATAAGGTCAGAAATGAAGAACTGAGAAAAAAAAAAACCTAGGAATAACCCCCTCCATAGAATATATAAAGAACAACAGTTAAAATGGGTTGGCCACGTGACAAGGCAGAAAGATCAAAACAGAACACAATGAGCCTTCAATAAACCTTGCATGAACACCAGACACAAGAGCCAACTATGAAAAATATGGATTGATAGACAATTAGAAACACTAGGAAACATAACAGCAGCAGAGGTGAACAGAAGAGCAAAAGATAGAAAATTGTATCTTCCCTCGACACTAAAAGGCAAATGAGGTAGGAAAGAAGAAGAAGAAGAACAGATTATTCTTCTTAATGAAAAAGTAATATTCTTTAAACATGTATACAATTTTTTTTTCTTTATTGCCTTGGCTTAACCACAACATATAAATTGTGTATAAAACAGTAATACAATGTTACATTAGTACTGTAATCCATCTATATCAACTTCACTATCATATTCAGATGAAGTATCATTACTTTGTGCTAACAAGAGGAGAATTTGGCGGGGGGGGGGGGGGGGGGGGACTGTGATGTATATATTGAGAGACTGATGAGTCTAAAGTTGGAAAAGGGGGGTCTGGTTGAATAGAAGTGCTTATTGGGACAATCATATGTATCTACAATTCTACAATCAACTTTACAGGAACAGTCAGTCTGTAAATGCTTCAAGAAAGCTGGGACAGGCAGTGGAGCAGGTATAGGGACACCCTGATTGCAATGAAACTGATTCCATAGATAGAATAGAATAGAATAGAATAGAATAGAATAGAATAGAATAGAATAGAATAGAATAGAATAGAATAGAATAGAGCTAACAATTGGTGTGAATTTTTTTATAGATAGACCACATTATTTTTTTAACAACATAATATTTTACTTATTTATTTTATATTACTGGCTCAATTACTTTTTAAACTGTGCCTTATGTGTTGGCCTAGGCATTGCATTCTTGAATGTAACCTACTTAGTCTATAAGACATTGACTATAATCCTGATATTTATTGAACACCATAGTTTTTAATAGCAACAATACTGTCATTAGGTGTATATATTTGAGAAAAGACTGTTTTCTTTGAGCATGTGCTGCGAAGAATAAAGCTGCAAAATGTGACAACATGAAAATTGACGGGCAGGAGAAAGAGGTAGGCAGAGAGAGAAGACACTAAATAGTTTTATAACTAGTGGCACAGAAAGAAATGAACGGTGAAACTGTAAGAAGAAGCACTGGTGTATGGAGTAAGAGACATGTACAGTCATGATTGTCAATGCCCCGTACCTGTCACCTGATGAGGTTGATTTGAAAAACTCAAGTTAAATCTTGCACACTGCTAGTAGTGACTAAAATAATACCAGGCTGATGATGAAGGTGTTAAAAAATATCAAGGCAATGGAATGCTTGCAGCTTTATATAAATAGAAATGATTTGAAATAGAATGTAACATATTTCTTTCGTTTTCATTTTTAATGTTTCCCACAGAAGGTTTGTTTTGGGCCACAGGATTGAGTTGGTTTCTGCCATTTTTTAATTTATGTAATCTTGCAACCAAACCATTATCTCTATATTTTTAAATCACTCCTTTTCATGGTTCCATTGTAAGAGTTAATAAATATAACAAATATAAAAAAAAAAGTATAGTACCCCCGTCACGCCAAGTGGCGTATAGGGAATATGGTGTTAGTGACCATACATTTTACAGACCTTCGGCACATGATTTTTGGGGTAATGTGGTCGGTATTACACCCATGCCACTTTACTTTCCCAGAAAAAAATCCGGTACGCATTAAAGGCTGGGTGAACCGGAAGCCGTCGGTCGGGATCGAACCCAACCTCTTGTCATTTGTAGTACAGTCACTAACCACTGAGCTATCGCAGCTCCCTAATAAATATAAAGGTATACGTAAATACATATCAAGTACTATTAATTTAAACACAACACACACTCCAAAATCCTCCATTGAAAATGAACTATTGTATGCAACACTAAAATGTTATTATTTTTTCTCTCTCTGTCTGTCTCTCTATCTCTTTAGATTGAAGAAATAGAAGAGCAGCTAGCAACACTAGCAGGAAAGGAATCTTCAGCTTCTGGTAGCAAGACCTCAAGCCAAGTAAAACCATCCAAAACATGCAATGTGCAGTAAATGTTTAGTTAGAGATTCAAACCTTCATATTTATTACAAAAACGAATGATAAATACACTTACATATAGAGTTAATTAACATTAACTGTGTGTATGTTTGCATATAAAGGAAATCTCTTATAAACAAAAAAATCAAATCAACTATGTGTAATTTAATGATATTGGAAATTGGTTTCATTTATTAATACAAATTGTATTTGTTTTCAAGAGATTTTACTGAAGTAGATCCCTTCTCCAAAAGTTGTAATAATTATCTGTTTCACATGACCATTGCAATATGAAACAAGAATTAATTGCTTGTCACCAAATGATTAATACATTTCAAAAGCATAAATGATTAACTTTACTCCACAGTTGTAAACGATATTTCACTACTTTACCCATCTAAATGTAAACAATTCTATAAACAAAATAATGCAAACAGTAAGAAAATTAGCACCTGCTTAATGATAAAATTTAGGGAAAAGATGTTATTTCTGATAGCAAAATCTCCTTTTAAAATATTACAACTCTCTAGCGACAATGTAAGTCAACAAATTAGAGTGTTTACTTTTAATTTCCATCAGAAACAATATATTTTCCTTTGTTTTGTGATTTCCTACTAGTCTATAACGGAAGTAAATATTAAGGATAATGGAGAATGACCAGAAATACTAAGAGAAGAAGTGGAAGACACCTTGCGCAATATGAAAGCAGGCAAAGCTCCTGGACCAAATAATATAACTAGAGAAGAGATTGAAGCCATGGGTGATTTTGGAATAGAAATAATAACAAAAATATTGAATGATATCTACAACAGCGGATATATACCAGACGACATGCTCAAATCAATATTCAAAGCCCTACCAAAGAAATCGGGTGCGATTGAATGCGATGATCATCGCACAATAAGCCTTATGAGTCATATGACTAAGATATTACTAAGAATCATCTGCGAAGAGTGCAAAACAAAATCAGTCCAGAAATTAGCAATGAACAGTGTGGTTTTGTTAGAGATAAAGGAACAAGCAATGCCATTTATATCATAAGATCTTTAGTAGAAAGAGCCATAGAGGTGAAAACAGATCTATACCAATGTTTCATAGATTACACCAAGGCATTTGACAAAGTAAAGCACCAAGAAATAATCAACATTTTAGAAAGCATAAACATAGACAGCAAAGATCTAAGAATAATAAAGAACATGTACTGGCAACAAACAGCAGCCATAAGAATTGGAAACCAATTGGGAATGTTTCAACAAATAAAACAGGGTGTTAGACAAGGTTGTGTGCTGTCACCAGATTTGTTTAATATTTATAGTGAGATTATTTTAAGATCCATAAGGGGCATGCCTGGAATAACAATTGGAGGTCATAATATAAATAATCTAAGGTATGCTGATGATACAGTATTAATTGCTAAGAGTGAAAATGAGTTACAAGAAATGTTGGACATTATAGTGAAGGAAAGCAAAAATAAAGGACTCAGCCTTAATAGCAAAAAGACAGAGGTAATGGTAACAACAAAGAAAAAGACACCACCTCAGTGTAAAATAAAGACAAGTGGAACAATATTAAAACAGGTAAATGAATTTAAATATTTGGGAACTTTGTTAACCTCAGACGGAAAATGTACAAAAGAGGTGAGATATAGAATGGCTCAGGCAAAAGCAGCTTTCCAAAAATGAGGAAGATACTATGCAATCCATTTTTGACAATAGAAACAAAAAAAAAGAGTTCTTAAATGTTACGTAGAGCCAGTCTTAACATACGGATGCGAGTCATGGACAATAGTACAACAGACAAGAAAATCACTGGAGTCTGTAGAAATGTGGTTTTACAGAAGAATCTTGAGAATACCATGGACAGCTAAGAAGAGTAATGAAGAGGTTCTGAGAGAGGTCAAAGCAAAAAGAGAGCTAATTTCCAATGTTAGGAAGAGACAATCATCATTTTGTGGCCTTGTAATGAGAAGAGAACAACTGGAATATATTGTAACAACTGGAAAAATTGAGGGACAAAGAGATAGAGGGAAGCAAAGAGAAAAAATAATGGACAGCGTAAGAGAATGGCTTGGCATAAGGTCAACAACAGAAATGATAAATAGCTGCCGAGATTGAAAGTTGTGGAGAGACATGATCACCTACGCCACTAGGCCTGGTACTTGATGATGACTAGACTATATTGTAATGGAAATTTTATTTTAGCTGTTCTTAACTAAAGTAAGCCACAACATGATGTAAGATGATCATCATTATGTGTGCAAATTTCTTGTTCCTTTATAAAATAAATTACATTCACTCATTATACAATAATTTATGGTTATTAATAATAATTAAATTATATATACCACAAAACATATAATTAACACAGATTAAAAGCAAGAAGAATGGTACAGTCCACTTCAACTTTAAATTATGAAACTTATTACTATTAATCATATTATTGAAACTTTAAACTGTTATATTTCATGTTATGGAAAATATATTTACATTTTACACTTATATAGCAATGTAATTTTAAAAAGTTCATTGTGTTCAGATCATACACGTATGACATTCTGTAATACTTTTATTATCATTTCTAGCATTGAGAATAATTCCAGGTTGGGTACATCAATTGTACATTTTCAGTATCTCATTTTATATAATCCCACTCCATCTAGTATGGCTCCAGCCAAACATTGTCTGTGCTTATACAGACACTCCTTGTCTTTCACTTATTATGCCGATGCTGGCTAGTAAGTGTCTAATTTTCCATTTTTAAATCTTAGTTTTATTTTTCACCTCTTATGTTCTATTCTTTATATACTGTGTGTTAGTTTGCCCCTTATGTTACTTTGATTTTTATATGTGTTTTATGTCCAATCAGGATTTCTTTTTTTTGGTTTAGGTCACAGCATTGGAAAGTTCTATGTCAAATCAAGTTTAATCTTTATATAACTCTATCTATCCTATTTGCACATTTATTTCTGTAAACCTTCAAACCTTTTTTTAAAAACATGATTATTTACTCTACTTCCTCTCAGGTTGTGATAAAGTATTTATATGAACAAATCAACAAATAATGAAAACAATGTATGTTGTGTACTATATATATATATATATTTCTCAATGAGATTCAAATGATCAAATTAATAACAATCTTTCTATCAATATGAGTTTTTTCTTTTTTCCATTCAGAAGGTGATTATAAAATTTCTCATTTCTTTCTTGTGATTTAATAGATACTACAACATGTAAAAATAAGTGTGTTTAAGTGAGTCTAATGATTGACAAATTGCACAGCGTTATAGAATGTCATGACTGGTAACTACACTTTTGTGTTCAATAGTTCAAAACACATAATGCATTTATTTTTCACAGAATTGTTATTGTTTTTTTTATTTTTTACTTTGTATACACTTTGAGAATCATTTATTGTCAGAATTGTTGTAAGTTCAAACTGTTTCTAGTCATTTTATAATTAAATTATAAGTAACTTGGGTGAGGCAACTCAATGTTTACACATCTGTGATCTGTATTAAATTTTTGGTGATGTTATTTATGAAAATATTTTTTTACATCAATGTAAATAACATGCTACACAATATTCTGCCTTAAAGTAAATTTGTATTATTGTTGTTGTTGCTGTTAACACTTACAGTCAGAACAATTGTGCAATAATGCAGATCTACTAATTTGTTGCATTTGGTTGGTTGGTTGCGTTCGCCCGATGACTAAAGTATTCTAGAGTATCATGGTAGACTAGAATATTCCTCTTCATCATCCGCCCTTACAAGGACGTAGTGGACGTGTCTGCGTTGTGTTGTGGTTTGCAGTATAACTGTTATATTTGCGCCTTTCGACCCAACACATGCGACTTCAGCACGACATTTTTGAGTACCGGGTTGTCTTCCCTCTTGGATTCCTGCACGCTTGGCCAGACTAGACAAGTTAGTCTGTTACTGGAGGCACCATGAAGAGGTGGGGCAGGGTCTGGATGGTTTTGGTTCACCGATCCTGGTGCAAACCATCAGCTGTGGGTCGCTGACAACTTCCAGCTCTGGTGCTGGTAGACGCGCCTTCGCCTCCTGTTGCATTTAAGCAGGTTGTTTTTATAAATGTGATTTTCTATAATGTTTTGTGGCATTTCGTTTATACAACTAAACACTTTTATGAACATTACGCAAACAAGTTTTTAAGTATATTTGAAACTTTGAACATGTTAATCTAATTTGTTTTTATTTAATTTTCTTTGTCATACTTCAGTCTACATTTGTAATAAAAAATTGAATATTTATTTGCATGCAAACAGTCATTGCAAAAAAAAATTGTTCAGTAGTTTTCATTTTAAATTAAAGTGAATGACAAATATTTTTGGTTAATTTGTGAAATATGAAAAAATATGTTGATACGTCAATAATTTCTCTCTCTCTTGGAACTGGGTGGTCGAGAGGTAAGACATTGCCCTCTGGAAAAAGGAGGTCCCATGTTCAATTCCCACCCTCAGATGGTGGGATTTTTACGAAAAAATTGTATCTGTAATTTCTGCAAGGATTTACCACCCCATGGTCTCTGGGTAGTGAGATCCAATGTCTAACCCTCCTGGATAACTAGAAAAAAACTAGAGGTTCTGTGTGCATTCAACAGCACATGTTAAAGAACTCTTGGTAACTGGAAATTGAAATGAGTAAGCCAAAAATTGCCACTGCAAGTGCAAAATTGAAAGGAAAAATTCTATCCAAAATGTCAAAACTCTCAACGATAAAATATGAGAGCACCTCTGAAGTCAGAGAATATCTGCTTGTAAAGTGGGGGACACTTTAGCACATGGATGGCTACTCATTTGAAAAATAGGAAAAAGGTTTGCTTCATTAAGTTAATAATCAAGTTCCATTCATTTTGTCTAAGACATCATTCTATTTTTGTGGCATGATGTGTATAAGTCTCTGCCAGCTTGTCAGTCTGTCATTTAACTCATTAAATCTAGAATTATTTTGATGATTTACCTAAAATGATCAAATTAGAAATTGTGAAGTATCTAACAAATTGGTAACTTCTGTATAAGCTTACATTGTCTTTCCTGATTAAATCTTTTCAAAGTATAAATCAAATTGGAGAGATAATATTTGCACAGCATGAGGCTTAATATGAAACACGATACTTTAGACATGGCAGGGTCATTGGTCTGGAGTTTAAGAATTAATCCAACATTTTTATCAGTTGGTTAATTTGTTTGATTCAGCATCTTAAAGGCCCTGCTCTTTGGCTCTGATATTTCTGTCTTATGATCTTCTAAGTTCTGTTTATGTATATTTCTTGTTATTCCATTCATCACATTCCAAGGACTGTACCTCACAAGATGACAAACACGCAAGTGAGTTTCATATTTATTCTATCTATCTATTGACCTTTCGAGCCGTAACCGGCCCATAGGGCGTAGACCAAGATACACCTTCTCCTATATGAATTTTTGTTCTAGCAGTTTTCTTTTAAAGATATTTTATCAAATCTCGCCATCTGTCTCTGTTCTGTGCAAGCAGTTCTATCTCATTGAGGGAGCCGACTCCTGCTGCTCTTGCCTCTCTCATCAATGTTCTTCTCAGTGTCTCCCTGGGTCTTCCTCTTTTTCTTTTACCTGTTGTTTCCCATATGAGGGCTTGCTTTGCTATTCGATTATTATCTCTTCTCATCACATGTCCAACGTATGACCATCGTCTTTTCTTTATTACTGAAGATATTAGTGGTTGATTGGTGATTTCTCTAATTTCCTCGTTTGTTTTGAATTCGTTCCATGCTATACCAAGTATTTTCCTTAGACATTTATTTTCGAATGCGTTCAACTTTGTTTCTATATCTCTTGTTGTTTTCCAGCTTTCACACGCATACAATCATATTTATTACAGATTTGTTATTATCCAACAATTTCAGACTGGATGTTGTTTTCCTGAATAGGATACCCCAAACTTAATTGTTATTATTATTATTTATTTACTTTTAAAAAATAACATTTAGTTTTATCCATGACGTTCTTTTCCTTTTTACAGTTCTGGCATGTTATATTTTGGAACACTTGAGATTTTGTAAATAATGTATGTAGTCTGTTTTGTAGTATTGAAAGAGAAGAACAGCACTGGTGGATTTAATGGGCACCTGTTAATATTAATATTATGTGTAAATAGCAAAAATAATGCACAGAAAGTAGAATTTAATTAGCACACAAGCAAAACACATACAACAATTTTTTAGTGTTAATGGAATAATTGTTTATGTGAGTTTTATTCTTGCTTGCCTAACCTCAAACTGGTTTTATTATTTCACTTGTACAGAGAGATAAGAGCGATTTTTACTTTAATACTTTTTTCAAAATGCACATTTTATTAGCTGCATAATTGCATGTTAGTTGTATTTTAATTATATGTTTATGTGCACACATTATCAGTATTGATGAGATCTAATCAAACCATTTATTGGATGTATTTTTGTTACATCTCCAGTAGGTGTTGTTAATAACTATTTAATTAACAACACATTTTTTTTACTTACGTTTATTGTGAAATATTGTTCAATGCAATAACAAAGTGAACCCTCAATTAAAATTGCATGGAATGGACTAATTTAATGAGTTTTTAAGCTCAATTATTTACAGTAGGTGACTGTTATTTAAGTATGCAAACAATGTATAAAAAGTAAAGTACCCCGTCACACCAAGTGGCGTATAGGGAATATGGTGTTAGTGACCATAAATTTTAAGACCTTTGGCACATGATTTTTAGGGTAATGTGGTTGGTATTACGCCCGTGCCGCTTTACTTTCCCAGAAAAAAAATTCTGGTACCCATTACAGGCTGGGTGAACCGGAAGCCATCGATTGGGATCGAACCCTACCTCTTGTTCTTTGTAGTCCAGTTCACTAACCACTGAGCTATCGTGGCTCCCAAACAATGTATACAATTTGGATAAAGTGAGCATAGCCTAGAGGAAAATGAAATATAAGGACACATTTTTTATTTAAAAAAGGGAAGACTTCTAGTCAGAAAAATAATCATGAGGATCTTTTTTATTTATTGATCTACTTTTTGTTTGTTTTGTTTTTATAAGTAAAAAAAAAATAAAATACAATTACAGTAATGTAAAATAGAAAAGTAATATATAATAAATGTTTAAAAAAAATTAAGTATCTAATTATCCTTTGACTGTAGTCTATAGAGTAGGCCTTCTAGATAATTGAATATTTTGCTGTAATAATAGTGGTGTTATAATTAATATTGCAGTTTTTATTTGGTGCCTGAAGATAGAGATGAACATGAATCCCCAGCTTTAACAGTATTCTCTGAAATATGCCCTAAGGCTCTGCTGTCATTTTTATAACAATTGTTGTGCAAAAACAGCTCGGCGCATGTTAATTATTTTCACTTTAATAAAGTACCAGATTCAGTGTTCTACCTGTTGATGATATAAGTGGAGTAGGTTTAGGATAGTTCTAGTTCCTGGCACAAACAGTCAGCTATGACTGACTCGGTAATTAAAAAGTAAAGTACCCTTGTCACGCCAAGTGGCGTATAGGGAATATGGTGTTAGTGACCATAAATTTTACAGACCTTCGGCACATGATTTTTAAGGTAATGTGGTCGGTATTACGCCCGTGAGGCTTCACTTGCCCAGAAAAAAATCCAGTACCCATTAAAGGCTGGGTGAACCCAAAAGCCGTCGGTAGGGATCGAACCCTTCCCATTGACCTTTGTAGTCCAGTTCACTAACCACTGAGCTATCACGGCTCCCATGACTGACTCGGTGCCCACTTTCAATCCTGGCATTGACAGGCATCTTCACCCCCACGATATACTCGTACACTTAAATAACATATCAGTGGCTAATATTCAAGAACTGATAGATTTAAGAAGTAGGCCTACATATTATATGAACATATTGTATATGAATAACAGTATCTTCATAAAGTAAGAATAAATATTTTTTAAATTACAGGTTTCATCTTTGAGTGTTGTCTCCACATCGAAGGTTGGCTAACATCGGGAACTATTCTGGCCTGTCTCTTGCTTTGATAGTGCAGGTTGTCATAGGCTAACTTGTCCATCTTTTGATGTTACTCGTCCTTGTTACTCTTGGTCTGCCTCTGCCTCTTTTACCTTGTATTTTCCTTTTCATGATTACTTTTATCAGGCTGCTGTGTCTTTTAACATGTCCCAACCATATCATTTTTCTTGTTTGAATTGTGTTTAGTCGTTCTCTTTTCATTTTTAGTTATTTTAAGATTTAATCATTTATGTTCTTTTTTTCCCCCATCCATTTATTCCTATTCATCTATAAATCTACATTTCAAAGGCTTCAATTTTCTGTTCTGTTTTCTTGTCTAATGTCCATGTTTCTGCACATTGCAGAAATGTTGAGAAGATACGCTCGTATAACATTTTGCTATTCTTTGTTTTAGCCCTAGTGTTATTTGTTTTGATGTTAGTATATTTTCATGGCATTAAAATGTCTTTTTGCCATTTCTATTCTTTGTTTTACATTTTCCATCATTTTTTATAGTATGCAGTGTCTTGGATGCATTGAAGATACAATCATGGTGGTGGTGATGATATGCAAGCTTGGACTGATATTGGCTCAAGTCAAGGCCTGTATTATGGTACTGGTGCTAAGATACTGCATAAGAATATAATGAGATATTTCGTGGCATGCAACAAGAGAATTTTTATATTAATATCTTCATTTGAGACCATGATAAAATGGGAAGAGAAAATACAAATTATTGATACGTATTCATCACTCTTGGGAGGGTGTCACAAGAGGATAGATCTTAAATTCACCATTTAGTTAATATTTACGTTGGTCAGAATGGTACACTCATAGCTGTAACAAATTGTACAATAAATGGACCGGTTGTGACTCGAATAAGGTAGGTACACTGATGGGAACTTCTTGCCAGAATCTTCTTCTTTCCTTCTCCATTTGCCTTTCAGCATCAAGGGAAGATATAATTTGTGGTCTTTTGCTCTTGTGTTCCCTGAGAGACACAATTATTGTTAAACAAATGAGATACTTTATGCTAGATACCTTCAGCACGGGAATGTAATTTGAGACAGTTACTGCTGCTATGAATTTTTTTATGAAAGCCCTTGCAAGTAAACATTTATTCTACGAGATTCTCCGCCTGTACTTCGAAAGGTATAAATGAGAGGTTTCAAAATTAATGTAGAAATTGTGTGGATCTACTGTCCTGGTTACTCAGGAGCCTAAGCAGTAAAAGAGCTGTCAGGTTTGCTTCGTTGACACCTGGAGTTGAAATTTGAGCTTAACATAAACAATATTTTAAAGTCTTTGTGAGCGCTTTTTTTTTGGTTCTGTTTACTTTTTTTTTTCTTTTGACAAAACACACCAAGGGTCGAATATGCCAATTATATATATATATATATATATATATATATATATATATATATATATATATATTATATGTTATTTGATTAACAATTTTATTTTTATATATATATAATATTTGGTAATTTCTTAGTTTGATCAGATATATTATTTCAGTTGGAAGAGTGATGTCCCCTAAAATATGTCTGCCAAAATACAGTGGTTCTACGCATTCTTGGCGTTGGGGTAATTACGCTGGCATGTAATCATTTCGGAGTATCTGTTGATTGGGCGTTGGGTCCAGGGGTTAGGTTTAGCTTTAGTGTTAAATATTTATAAATATATTATTACGCGTGACAAAAACGACGCCACTCGGCCTAATTATGATCTTCTGATCGAAGGGAATTGTGCGGTTGATTACCAATCGCTGTAATTTACTGCCAAATGTTGGAAGATTGTCAAACTTTGGCTATTAATTAAAATGCACATACACACACATAAATACAAAAAAATATCTAGAAATAGCTTTACGAAACACAATGCAACGTCTGTATTACCTCAAATTACCTGTCAGCGATTAGCAATCTGGTGCGGAGCTTGAGAATAACAACGAGTGTGATGAAAGTCCTCAAAAGGACCATAGTGAAAACTCTAGGCAATCTAAAATAGTTAATTGTGAATGTTTGGTTGTCCTGAAAAGGACAGTTGTGAAGTGGGCAGGTTTGGAGCAATCTTATGTTGTCCTGAAAAGGACAGTAGTTTGCAGGGATGTGATGATTTTACACAGGATAACTCTCTGCAATTCCTGTAATTAGCTTCCCTAGGACGTTTCCTTGTCTGATTTCATTTCTGAAGGCGAACTCGTGTAGAAACGATGGGAACAATGTACGCCTAGTGCCGAACTGTCTCTTCAATTTCCTTTTGGCCCGCATCCACATATTTTCAATATTCTGTGTGTGAATTTCGGGATCATCTGGGTCGACAAATTCTCTTGATGGGTGACTGAACAATGGGTATAAATACCATTTGCAATTCGACTGATATTGGCATATGCAGACCAGCCGTCAGAAATAATGTGGCTTCCAGGTAAAATATGGGCAACTATCTCTTTTGTTAAAGTAGCCTCGGAGCGATCTGGTACTTCTACTAGAAAGCATTTTCCTGAAATCCTTTCTATTCCACCGAACACCCAGTGACCCTCATTCCATTGTCCCCTGTGATATTTTCGGTGAAAATATTTGGACTCGTCAATTTCCACAACGATTGGTTGGCCTAGAATGTCCATACCACCAATTTGACTGAAGTGTCTGACCATGTATTTCTCACATTCCTCGCGTAAAAAATTACACCAATCCACTACAGTATTTTTATTGACGCCTGCCTCATGCTGGATCAAGCTCTGTGGAAAATCGCTGCTCAACAGTAGATCATAATTAAAATTTGTTTTAGTGATAGATGGCTCTTTGTGAAAAATGATCCATCACGAACGGCCTTTCCAAAACTGCACCCCTGACATGACCACTGATAGCCATCTACTCCTCTTCTGTAGGCTACTAAACGCGCAGGCATATGACAAATGTTGCATAGACACGTATTTATTATTAGTCTACGCTTAGCTAACCACTGAATACACAATTTATTAGTGGCAATCTCGGGAATCAGAGTTAGTAAATTCCATCTATCCTCTGCAATGATGTCATGAAAAGTCATGATCTGCCCAACATTCACAACTTCAGTTGGGGCTCTAGGTCGCCCGGTCATTTTGCAAATACAGTAGTACCAAATTCAAGTAAGTGAACTCAGAACTGCTTAGCTGGTTTTTAAATATTAGACAAACTAGCCTATATATATATATAGGCGGATAATTAGTAAGAAGAAGCATAAGAAAGGATAGGGGTTCAGCCAATTATTAATTAACATCTCGATTTGGACGCAGACGCTGACCCGAACGCCACGCTGACCCAAACGCCAGTGTGAGTGACACATGCCAGCGTAATGACCCCAACGCCAAGAATGCGTAGAACCACTGTATTTTGGCAGACATATTTTAGGGGACATCACTCTTCCAAACTGAAATAATATATCTGATCAAACTAGGAAATTACCTAATATTTTATATATAACATAAAATGGTATCAAGCAACTGAACCTAAGGAGAGATGGAACAAACTATGACATTTCGGCAAAAGCCGGACGAATTTAAGCGTGACAGAAACATGCAGCACATCTAAGTTAGGAGCCGTCTTCGCAACCCATGCCAGGGCCTAATTGGCACGACCTGCTGCGGCAGAACATACAGTACATGCACGTTTGTACTGTATACTCATCAAGTCCCTTTCCTCCGTAGAACATTTGAGATTCGGGAAATCTTCACTTGTGTATCTAGGAATCTCATACACGCTATTATCTGTCAGTGTTGTCATAAAACAAATATTGGCCAAACGGGAAGACGTAAAGGAGTTGGGGTTTGTGAACACACCTGCACCATCGAATGCAATCCTGCCACTTCTGTCTCTTCCCACTTTAGATCTCCAGGCCACGAAACCTCTGAGGACTTCCAGATTACTGGAATCGTCTCTTGCACATGAAACACACACAGTCGGTTCGCCTTGTTTAGCCGACTGATAGCCCGTTTTGGCACATTCCATCCGAGGGGGTTAAACTCTTTTCACTATTTCCTTTAATTACAGGCCTGCTCTTTTCCTCTCGTATCTTCTGCTTTTCTCTCCACTTGCCACCCCTGTTCTCTCTTTTTTCCTCCTACCACATGGGACCCGTCGTTTCATCCATCATCATGGTACCCTTACTTAGTTTGGCTCTTGAGATCCTATCTAGCCGATTGATCACTTATTTAGTGACCAATAGCACTTTTGTCCTTGTTACCCCGTTTTCCTGCCATTCGGACTTACCACAAGTTAACATCTTCTCAAGGTCCTTTTGATATAGATCGGCACTTGCCTTTTGTTGTATGTTTTTCGTATTTAAATTGTGCTTTTTGTATTTAAATTTGTTGTATTGTACCCGCTGAAGGCTTATGCCGAAACGTCGTATTTTGCCTCGTCTCTCCTTTAGAGAGGCTCAGCTGACTGATACCATTTTATGTTTATTTTATAATTTTTTTTTTCTGCAGCTTAACTCGAATGCCATTGTATTGTATGTGATGCATTATATGTGTGCCTACCTCTGTGTTAGAGATATTGAGAATTTGTGAGAGTAGGATGTAACAACTTAGAGAAGGACGGGGATATCGTGTAACCATAGAGCTAATAGAAGCATCAACGTCCACTCATTGCGTCATCTTTTGGGAGATCATGTGTATTTATGCGTTTGCGTTGTTTGCAGTGAGGTGGCTTCAATATGGACCTTGAATATGACTACGAAAGTAGATATGGCTAGAAACAGAGACTCTTTCAGACAGCTTGTAGCAGTGAATGCAACGTTCTGCTTAGGACATGCCGCCTGATGATGACAGGAGGTGCATTATTCAGATCAGTAATTCATTTTGCGCTTACATCCGTGAATTTATTTTATTTCCTGCACATGTTTAGGTACACTATTGTTTTATTTTATTTATTTATTTTTTTTACTATATAATAAATTATGTCAACGACTCTAACAATGCGCCTTGTCTTGTCTGTGTCAATCATTAATTTCTGTAACTCACCAAAACTAAGACACATATATTTTGTCTAGGTAATGTTATTTGTAATCTATGATTTTGCTGCTTCACTTTATGTGTATATTTTGTGAGGTATTATTATTTAATATTATTATTGTTTCTGTAGAAAATTAGCCTTCAGTGCTTTTTGTTTTTTGTCACAAAATGTTCCAGAAGACCACATTGTCTTACGTCTTTGTTCGAGATGAAATAATTTGGAGACAGCAAGTGTTTGCTATAGTGAAGAAATCCAATCTCTGACATTTGAGACAGCAAGTGTTTGCTATAGTGAAGAAATCCAATCTCTGACATTTTGAGACAAATGGACACCGACTACAAAAAAAAAAAATTAATTAATTAAAATATACAATCTGAACTGATCCTTATGAACATCATCTAGTCTACAGCAACAAAACACACACACACAAACTGGAGGCGGATTTATTAAAACAAAGCTTAATTAAAGAAAAAAATTACTTGGAAATTTCAATTACCACTCCAAAAACATTCGGCGAAGAGAGAAACAATGTTAAAAGCAGCAAAAAATAAAAAAATAAAAACAGAGTAAAAGTGTAATTTAAAACAACACTTTTCACATATTATTCATCAGTTGCGTCGTTTGTCTATCAGTGTCCGTGTGGAAGATGATGTCATCGTTTTCGGTGAGAGTGGTTTCGTAGGTGATTAATGGAACCGGTACAATATGTCTGCTGTAATGAGATCATGGATGTGTTGGATGTTAACTTGTCGAGGAGGAGGAGGATGTTTTGAAGTCTTATCGCTTCAGGATAGCGCCATTTTCTTTCTTTAAATATTTTCTTCCTCTTCTTCTACCTTTTTAGCTCCCAGTGGAGCATAGGTCTTCAACAAACACTTTCCAAGTCGTTCTGTTTTTTGCAATTCTTTTAAGATCATTCCATGTCTTCCCCATCATCTTCATCTCTGCTTCTATCTGTCTTCACCAAGAATTCCTTGGTCTTCTTCTTTGTCTTTTCCCCTGGGGATTCCAAAAAGGGCCTGTTGTGTAATACTCTCAGTTGACTTCCGTAGTGTGTGTCCTATCCAGCGCCATCGTCTTCGCTGTATCTCTTTATCCACTGGTGTTTGACTGGTACATTTCCATAATTCTATGTTAGTGATTTTGTCCTGCCATTTCCATCCTTTTATTCTGCGTAAGCATCCATTAATGAAAGTCTGTATCTTCGTGGTTGTCAATTTTGTTGTTCTCCGTGTTTCACAGCCATATAATAGGACTGACTTAACATTTGATGTGAACATTTTTATTTTTGTATTTAACCTAATTTCTTTGGATTTCCATATGTTTCCCAGTGCAATGAAAGTTCCTCTTGCTTTTGATATCCTTATTTTGGTATCATTTTCTGTTCCTCCCTCTTTATCTATATTACTGCCCAGATATATGTAAGATTGTACATCTAATAGAGGTATTTCTCCCAGTTTTATTTGGTTATTGCCAAGTGTATTAATTCTCATAATGTTGGTCTTATCTCTATTAATCTTCAGTCCTAGCTGTTGTGATCTCTCATCAAGTATGTTCATTTTATCCTGCATCTGTTGATGGCTGTGTGATAGGAGAGCTATGTCATCAGCAAAGTCTAAATCATCAAGTTGTTTGGTCAGTGACCACTGGATTCTATTTCTGTTGTTTTGAGTTATTTTCATAATCCAATCTATGGCCAGTAGAGAGAGAAATGGAGACAAAAGGCATCCCTGCCTTACTCCTGTTTTTATTTCAAATGCTTCTGTAAGCTGTCCTTCATGCACCACACTACATTTCATTCCTTCATACATTGTTTTTATCAGGTTAATACACTTTATGGGGATTCCGTAATGACTCAGAAACTTCCAAAGCATTCTTCTGTCTAACCTATCAAATGCCTTTTCGTAATCTATTAGTCCAATATAAAGTGGGGATTTTAGTTCTAAACTTTGTTCAACTATTATACGTAGAGTAGTAATTTGATCAGCACATGATCTGTTCTTCCTAAAACCTGCTTGTTCATCTCTCAAATGTTTCTCTATGGCCTCCTTTAGTCTCTCCAGAATGATTCTGCTTAATATTTTTCCTGGCACTAATAGTAGCATAATTCCTCTATAATTTGTGCACTCCTGTAAACTTCCTTTCTTGGTAGTTTGATCATATAACCTTCTTTCCAGTCTTTAGGTATTTCTTTCCTCTCCCAAATTTTATCTAATAGCTTATGTAGCATCTTGGTAGAGGTGTTAATATATGCTTTGATGGCTTCCGAAGGAATTTCATCTGGTCCTGTGGCTTTACCATTTTTTAATAGTTTGATGGCTTTCATTATTTCTTCTTTGCTTGGTTTTCCACAGTTAACGTGTAACTCTTCTTCTGCTGGTAGTATTATTATACTTATATTTATATACTAGGATTATTTGAGCCGGGTCTATTCAAAAGTTCTTCAAAGTGCTCTTTCCATCTCTCCATTTGTTCCCTTCTATTACTAAGCAGATTTCCTTTCTTATCTTTAATAAAGGCATTTATCTGTTTGTATTTTCCACTTAATTTCTTTGTGCTGTTGTACAGTTCTTTCATATTCCCTTTATTTGCTGCTTCTTCTGCCTCTTTAACTAGTTCATCTATATATGTCCTCTTATCCCTTTTAATGCATCTTCTCACTTCTTTGTTCACCTCTGTGCAAGCTTCCTGTGTCTTGGCTTTATTACTTCTCGTTTTGCTTTTATGTATGTCTACTTTCTTGTTCTTTCTTTCTTTAATTTTGTCTAGGGTCTCTGCTGTCATCCATGCCTTATTCTGGCGTTCTCTTTTCCCTAGTGTTTCTTCGCATGTCTCTTTCCATATATCGTTTACCTGTTTCCAATGATCTTCTATATTTATTGTATTTTCTAATTGTTGGAGGACTTGGTATTTGTTTGATATTGTGACTGCGAATAAATAAATTAATTAAATATTAACTTTAAATATGTTACCGTATTTTTAATAATTTTGTCCTGCCGTGCGTTTATCAGTTATGACAGTAGGGAACGAGTTGAACACAGTGTTTTGTTACAGCTTTACATAGGAGAACAATGCAGATCTATGACGTTTAGGCTTACAGTGGTCTTCCTCAGAAAACAATAGACACGCGGACGCAAGTTTTGTGTTGTGGCCTATATAAAGCTGTCACAAAATACATTGTGTTAGATTCGTTAACAGCTTACCTGCTTTACCGCAGCACCACAACTATTTGCCTCTTCCTACATATATTAGCACGCAAGAGCTGTAACAATAAAAATGTCCACTGATATAGTTTGGAAGAAAAAAAACATAACGGAAGCGAGCCTTAGAATTAATAAAGTAAAATGGACCCTTTCAGTTGTTTTGTGATTGCAAATGGTAATGTTGATAAGATTTGCAAGTGAGATGTGAAGGAATAAATCTCACATTGAAGATTACAAAAAAAAAAAAAAAAAAAAAAAACGAAGTGATTGATACTGCACTGTAAAAGCATAAAGAAATAAATAGCATAACAAACACCCTCAAGTTGATACAACAGAGGTATATCATGAAGACCAAGTGGTGTTATCTGCATTGATTACCACAAGCTCAGTAGTCCACATTCAAAATGCTGAACGCGTACTCAGACTTGTGCCCGTATGGAGATAGCAAGTAGCAGAAAATGTCCACCGTTGATCTCAGCTTCATGAGAGTAGCATAACGCTGACATAGATTTCACCAATCCCTACCAGTGACACATTTTATGATAACGAAAAAACAGACCATCAATTTTATGAGGGCAATTTGGCGCTGATAACATATAACGAACGAAAAAGATAAATAAAAAGTGACAACTCGAGCTTGAAAGATGATATTGCATTAGAAAGTGATTCCCTATATTACTCATATCTTGCACCAAAATCTCAGCAGCTCTGTGTCTGAGAGGTCAACAGTAACATTATCTTATCCATCCGAACTATAGAGCAATGCTTTAGTGATGTTTCTAAGTTTAAGGCCTTCTTTGAGTCTCTCTGTGATGGTAATTTGATTTCTTTATAAATTTGCAGTTTACAAGTCGCTGATTCTCTATGGGAATTATCAGACAATTTTAGATGTGCATTGCATACTCCGAGGGAGCCGCGATAGCGCAGTGGTTAGTGAACCGGACTACAAAAGACAAGGGGTAGGGTTTGATCCCAACCGATGGCTTCCGGGTTCACCCAGCCTTAAATGGGTACCGGATTTTTTTCTGGGAAAGTAAAGCAGCACGGGCGTAATACCGACCACATTACCCCAAAAAATCATGTGCTGAAGGTCTGTAAAATATAGGGTCACTAACACCACATTTCCCTATACGCCACTTGGCGTGACGGGGGTACTTTACTTTTTTTGTTTATTGCATACTCCGAGTTTGGTTAACAAGTAAAGATTGCAGAAACATAACTATATCTAATGTTATACTGCAACATAACTATATCTAATGTTATACTGCAACATAACTATATCTAATGTTATACTGCAACATAACTGTATCTAATGTTATACTGCAACCTTTCTTTCAAACATTTTGTGAAGTGCAAGTGGAAGGGTTCTCAAAATGTCGGATGTATATCTTATACTTCACCTCCTTCTCTCCATTTATCCTCACTCTTTTTCTCTTTTAATAACAAATTAAAAAAAAAAAGCAAGAGCAGTGTCTACTTTCTTGTACAAATTGACATTTTGGCCCCAGTGTCTTTATACGGATATGGAAAACAATATATATATATTTATACGGATTGCAAGAATTCTCACGTTTCTATTTTCTATTTCTATATTACTCTGTTCTTAATGAAAGTCGTTAGATGGTAATGCCGATTTCATATTATAATACATGTACTTAATGCTGACAATTTCTTGCTGTGAAACTTTGTTTTATAGGTCATATCTTGGGTTCATTACTCAGAAATTGTGCTTTTGTCTTCGCAGCCTTTTGTCTTTGGAGAGCGGGTGGCCGAATCGATAACTCGTCGAGCTCCAAACCAGGAGAACATGGGTTCGAATCCGATAGGGTCAAAGGTTTTTTTTTTCTATCGGAGGAGTAATATAAACTCAGACCCGAAGACCTTGCGGTGACTGTGCTGGACATGCGGCGTTTATTCTCTGGTCCCACAGTTCACACAGGTAGACCCCAATAATGGGAAATGCAGCAAGGATATTTTTTTTTTTATTGCAGCCAATTACTGGTTTTGTGTAAACTTTCCAAATATATAAATGTATTCCCATTGATTTAACAATATTTTATTATTACAACTTAACAAACTTATATCTTTTTGCGGTACAACTCTTTGCTGTCAGCTTGTAAAATTATTTTCTTTGAATCCTTTTAATGTTTAATGAGTTTTTTTTTTTTTTTTTTTTTTTTTTTTTTTTTTTTTAAACACCAATGTTCTGTCCATTTTTTGGTATTGTTGTTTATATATTTTTTAAAAACCTTACTTTATTTTTTAATGAATTTCGGTCTTTTATTTGAGTAAAATTAGGCCAAATTCGTTTGATACATGCAATGTGTGTTCTTTACTTTATTTATGTTTTACAGACGCCATTTGACGTCGAGATGAAAAATATCTTATGCAACAAATCTACGTCAATAGAAGTGAGAAAGAGAGTTCGTCGGTGCTATATAGAACCAATTCTGTCCTATGGAAGCGAATCATGGACAGTAGACAAACAAATGAAAAGACGATTACAGGCCACAGAGATGGGATTTCTCAGAAGAATGTTGAAAGTTTCCTGGACAGCTAAAAAGACCAATGAGGAAATTCTCAAAGAGGCCAACACAAAAAGGCAGCTAAAAAAAACACCAGAAAGAAACAATTAACATTTTTCGGGCACATCATGAGAAGAGGAAAGTTGGTACTTGGTTACAACAGGCAAAATACAAGGAAAGGGAGATCGCGGACGACAAAGAGAGAAAACACTAGACAGCTTGATGTCATTGCATGGAAAACAGTCAACAACAGAACTGGTAGGATGCACTGTAGATAGAAGATTGTGGAAGGACATGATCGCCTATGCCAACCGGTATGGCACATGATGATGATGATTTGTCTTCGAAGTCTGTCCATCTACTCATCCTTACCGACACTGCTACTACCAATACTACTTTTGCTAGCAGTGCTTCCATTACAACTACTTCTGCTACTACTACTACTACCACAACTACTACTACAATTATCACTATTACTCCTCTACCAGCATTATAGCATCAACAACTACTATTATTTCCAAATCGCCTTTTTTCTTATTTCTTCCATATCCATAGGTTTATAGACCAGGATTTCTCAAACTATATGAGACACGAGCCAAATTAGTCTTTTCAATGGATCTCGCTGGCCAATCAGTCTGTTGAATATGTTATGTTAGGATAACCAATACTGTATTCCATAGGTGATCCGATTTTCCCCTCGAAATCTCGAGAAAACTCGGAAGAGAACCCTGAATCACTTGCACGGGCTACGTAGCACGGCCTGGGATCCATCGATGTGGGTAGATTTTGCTCTGACTGCGAATTTTTTGTCAACTCTTTTCGATTTTTAAAGTCCAGGTATATATACGAGACCACTGTTTGTTGCTGTTATCCGAGAGGGCTAGACCAGCGCCGCCTAGAACTTACTCCAGACTGCAATGGTTAGACATCGAATCTCACACTACTCGGAGAGTACTAGACATCGAATCTCACACTACTCGGAGAGTACTAGACATCGAATCTCACACTACTCGGAGAGTACTAGACATCGAATCTCACACTACTCGGAGAGTACTAGACATCGAATCTCACACTACTCGGAGAGTACTAGACATCGAATCTCACACTACCCGGAGAGGGCTAGACATGGGATCTCAAACTACCCGGAGAGGGCTAGACATCGAATATCACAATACCCGGAGAGGACTAGACATCGAATCTCACAATACCCGGAGAGGGCTTGACATCGAATCTCACAATACCCGGAGAGGGCTTGACATCGGAACTCACAATACCCGGAGAGGGCTTGACATCGAATCTCACAATACCCGGAGAGGGCTTGACATCGAATCTCACAATACCCGGAGAGGACTAGACATCGGATCTCACAATACCCAGAGAGGGCTAGATATCGGATCTCACAATACCGGAGAGGGCTTGACATCGGATCTCAAACTACCCGGAGAGGACTAGACATCGGATCTCACAATACCCAGAGAGGGCTAGATATCGGATCTCACAATACCCGGAGAGGGCTTGACATCGGATCTCAAACTACCCGGAGAGGACTAGACATCGAATCTCACAATACCCAGAGAGGGCTAGACATTGAATCTCACAATACCCGGAGAGGGCTTGACATCGGATCTCAAACTACCCGGAGAGGACTAGACATCGGATCTCACAATACCCGGAGAAGACTAGACATCGAATCTCACACTACCCGGAGAGAGCTAGACATCGGATCTCAAACTACCCGGAGAGGACTAGACGTCGAATCTCACACTGCCCAGTGAGGGCTAGACATCGGATCTCAAACTACCCGGAGAGGGCTAGACATCAAATCTCACACTACCCGGAGAGGGCTAGACATCGGATCTCACACTACCCGGAGATGACTAGACATCGGATCTCACACTACCCTGAGAGTGCTAGATATCGAGTCTCACACTACCCTGAGAGTGCTAGAAATCGAGTCTCACACTACCCTGAGAGTGCTAGATATCGAGTCTCACACTACCCTGAGAGTGCTAGATATCGAGTCTCACACTACCCTGAGAGTGCTAGATATCGAGTCTCACACTACCCTGAGAGTGCTAGACATCGAGTCTCACACTACCCTGAGAGTGCTAGATATCGAGTCTCACACTACCCTGAGAGTGCTAGATATCGAGTCTCACACTACCCTGAGAGGGCTAGACATCGAGTCCCACACTACCCAGAGAGTGCCAGACATAGAATCTCACACTACCCTGAGAGGCTAAAAATTTGAATTCACACTACCCTGAGAGGGCTGGATATCGAGTCTCACACTACGAATTCAATTTGTTGAATTCAAATGAGTTGAGTGTTAATACTAGTTCAGTCAGACGAGCGTGGGCATAGGTTGGTTCCTACATTCCGAGAAGAACTGGCGAGCCCGGAGGCCATCTTTATGAGGTATAGAGGATATACAGAACAGACATCAGCAACAAAGTGGCAGTAGGTTTTATCAGGGCAAGGGGAGAACACGGAGAATTGAGGGCATGGTTAGTATCCTTAATAAAAGAGAGAAGGTCCTGGACAATAGGTTAGAAGACGCTGACCAAGTAGTCCGAGATGTGAACGGTAAGACAAGAACAAGCAGAGACAATGGGTCTTCCAAGGTCGTAGTAAGGTTTGTGGATCCTAGGTAGCATATAGAAGGAGGGCTTACCTAAGGCTGGATTAGAGAGTTGGGAATGTCCCTCTAATGAGCAAAGGTCATTGCCCTGATAAAATCTATCTATGGCATGCCGAGCACGAAGATGGGCCCTAGCTATACCCGCCTATTCGTGAGATACCTTCTAGAACACCAAATTCTTTGCTCCTTCAGTGGTCAATTTTCTCACATGTACTACTGGTACATCGACGGTTTTGGGTATCTAATCTTTCAGAAACCTATTTGACCAAGTGTTTGGACTCTGTGGGCTCATTTCACTCCTCCGTCTGATTTCGTATTCTATCTCTACCTCCTCGGTTACATTTTTTGACATCGGTCTCCCTTTACCCATCAGGTTTACATAGCTCCGTATTGTATAAACCGATTGATGCCCAGTCCTACTCCCTTTACCCATCAGGTTTACATACCTCCGTATTGTATAACCGATTGATGCCCAGTCCTACTCCCTTTACCCATCAGGTTTACATACCTCCGTATTGTATAAACCGATTGATGCCCAGTCCTACTCCCTTTACCCATCAGGTTTACATACCTCCGTATTGTATAAACCGATTGATGCCCAGTCCTACTCCCTTTACCCATCAGGTTTACATACCTCCGTATTGTATAAACCGATTGATGCCCAGTCCCTACTCCCTTTACCCATCAGTTTACATACCTCCGTATTGTATAAACCGATTGATGCCCAGTCCTACTCCCTTTACCCATCAGGTTTACATACCTCCGTATTGTATAAACCGATTGATGCCCAGTCCTACTCCCTTTACCCATCAGGTTTACATACCTCCGTATTGTATAAACCGATTGATGCCCAGTCCTACTCCCTTTACCATCAGGTTTACATACCTCCGTATTGTATAAACCGATTGATGCCCAGTCCTACTCCCTTTACCCATCAGGTTTACATACCTCCGTATTGTATAAACCGATTGATGCCCAGTCCTACTCCCTTTACCCATCAGGTTTACATACCTCCGTATTGTATAAACCGATTGATGCCCAGTCCTACTTCCTTTACCCATCAGGTTACATACCTCCGTATTGTATAAACCGATTGATGCCCAGTCCTACTCCCTTTACCCATCAGGTTTACATACCTCCGTATTGTATAAACCGATTGATGCCCAGTCCTACTTCCTTTATTCATCTTCACACCTGTCGTGATTGTATTTTTTTTCTCAATTCCTACGCTCCAAACGCCTCTGTGACCAAGACAACAACTTTCTCCATCAGGCCTACCTTATGTTAGAATTCTTTCGTCGTTGTATTTAGCGTTTTGGGACATAGCATTTTTCCAATTTTTCATTATTTGGTTCCTTTGGTCTAATTAAATCCTATCTGCTCTATTGTCTATTAACAGTTAATCACACTCTACGGAAATCCTGGCTGCTGTTGTTTCCGCCATTTTTTAGAGCTGTGTTTTTGTTGTGTGTTCTAATTCTGAATTTTGCGTTTAGTTTTGTGTGTATAGTTTGTTTGTTATACCTTATGGCCTTATGTAGGCTTTTTCCGAAATATTGTAGCCTGTCTTGCCTTTCTGTTAGTGCACAATGTGGCTGTTCAGTGAGCACGAAAGCAACTTAGACTTGCCAGGATTGATCACATACCCGTTCCTGTCGCACCAGTCAATGAATCTATCAACCGTGGTCCTTAATTTCCGCGTGATTGTATCACGATTCCTACCCTGGATATAAACTAGAATGTTATCGCATATGTTAGGATGCGACTCGATGCACCATACAAAAGTGTATGTGTGAGGCTAACAGTATAAATGTTAAACAGCACAGGTGAGAGAGGAGAACCTTACGGATACCTAGAGTTATACGCATGGCCTCCAAAGACCCAGATTCGAATTGTTGCCACAACTCTCGCGAGTTGCATCATGGTTACCCATCGCATCATCCATATCTTGTGTGATGTTAGTATGTTATACTCAACTCTGTTGTATGCTCACCTGTTTCACCGCCCCCAGAAGGAGGTAGTCTCCACATCGGACACTGAATATACTTTTTTAAGAAAGCAATGTGATCATCAGAAATCACTTCCTATAGTGAGTTTTTAAAAAACTTTTTGAATGGAAATAAACTTGCATATTGTATTAGGGGCTTTATGTTTCTTGTACAACTACTACATTGTCTCAAGTGCATAGATTCAAATACCTGGGATCAATAATAACAACACATTGCAGACGCACTGCAGAGAGTAGAAGCAGAACAGGACAAGCAAAAACAATTCCATTGAATGAAAAAATAACATATGTTACAATACATCGTCAGTTAATATTAGAAAGCGTGTTCTAAAGTGCAACATCGAACCTGTGCTACTAAACGGAAGTGAGTCATGGGCGATATGTAAGACAACACGAAGAACATTAGAGGCAGCTGAGATGTGGTTTATCAGAAGAATGTTACGAAGTCCATGGATAGCAAAAATTACAAATGAAGAATTTTTTTAACGAGCTGGAGAAATAAGTAATATAACCAATATCATAAGGAAGAGATAATCAACATTTATTGGACATGTCATGTGAAAAGAAGGCACCAAGAATACTATAATCACTGACAGAATGAATGGAAAGAAGAGCAGAGGAAAACCAAGAGAAAAAATATTGAACAGCTTATCGAAATGGCATAAAATAAAAAATCACCAAGTGAAATTGTGGCATGAATGAAGGACCGAGTGATGTGAAGGGAGATGATTGTCTACGCCAACCGGCATAGCACCTGATGATGATATTTTCTCTGGGGAGCAGTGGATGAATATTATCCGCTAGTGTGTAGTGGGTGTAGCAAAAGCTGCGACTTCATCATCAGTACGTGTCACGGCAAATGATCACATGGGATCTATGGCCACGATTGCTCCAGGTCTTGTCTCAATGTCTGTCCTTTATGTGGGAAAAATCCGGAAAATGCCTACAATGTAAACATCATGGCTATACCTGTAATGACACTTGTCCCGATGGTAATTTTGGGCTACAGTGCGAACAGACGTGTTCTGATGGCTGTGACATCATATGTGACACGGAAAGTGCAGACTGTACGTGCAAGGAAACGTACTACGGGTCAGACTGCACTCTCAAATGTCCAGACAACTGTTTCAACGATACCTGTGAACAGTCAACGGGAAACTGTGCATGCAAGGGAACGTTCTACGGGTCAGACTACACTCTCAAATCTCCGGACAACTGTTTGAACGAAACCTGTGGACAGTTAATCGAAGCCTGCGTCTCGTATGTCGATGGTTCACACGTTAAAAAGAGTCTGCAGACTAACCCAAGCATATGGATACCTCAATGTGTTTATGTGCTAGACTTAGCTCATTTCTTGGTGTTTTTTCCGTGAAGACTTGACTCATATCTTAATGTTTTTCTGTGCTAGCCAATGCTCATATCTTGATGTGTTTCTGTGCTAGCCATGGTTCAAATCTTAGTCTGAGTTTAGTAATATATCATAACTTAGTGTGTATCTGTGTTAGTCATGTGTCATATCTTTGTGTGTGCATGTCTGGGTTAGGGATGTCTCATATCTTTGTGTGCATGTTTATGTTAGTCATATCTCATATCTTTGCGCGTGCATGTCTGTGTTTGTCACATCTCATATTCTTGTGTGTGCATGGCTATGTAAGTCACATCTCATATCTTTGTGTGTGCATGCCTATGTTAGTCATATCTTATATCTTTGTGTGTATGTCTATGTTAGGTATGTGTCATATCTTTGCGCGTGCATGTCTGTGTTTGTCACATCTCATATTCTTGTGTGTGCATGGCTATGTAAGTCACATCTCATATCTTTGTGTGTGCATGCCTATGTTAGTCATATCTTATATCTTTGTGTGTATGTCTATATTAGGTATGTGTCATATCTTTGTGTGTGCATGTCTAAGTCAGTCATTTCTCATATCTTTATGTGCATGTTTATGTTAGTCATGTGTCATATATCTTGATGTGTGTCGGTGTTAGTCATGTCTCGTATCGCTGTGTGCATGTCTGTGTTATTCACATCTCATATCTTTGTGTGTGCATGTCTGTATTAGTCACCTCTAGTGACTCGGGCAGATGGTGCTCGTAAACCTGGGAGGGCAGACCATCTAAGGGCAGAATCCCCTTCAGAAAAGACAATCTGCTGCCTTGCAGGAAGATTGGGGACAATCAACGGCTAAGGAAAGCAAACCTGAAAAAATGCTGGTTGAAATCGGATGACCGAGCCACTGGCGCAGAACACAGTACAACGTTTTAACGGGTGTTCAATCAGAGTGGATCTGGCGGACTCTAAATGTGACGTTCTGTCTGTGGGGGCGATCACACACTTAACCTGACAGCTGACTTCATGTGGGAGTCTGGAATCCTACTCTGACTGAGTCCTGATCGCAGATATATATATATATATATATATATATATAATATATATATATATATATATATATATATATATCAACGGTCTTATTATTAATTAATTATTATTAATTCTAGCACACATACGACCCCAAAAAGAACTCACCAAACTGGTAAATGATGAGTTAATAAAAAAAAATATTTTACAAATGAGATTTACAACAAACGTTGTATATTAGACCTGGTCTGTTAAGAGAGGAACAATTTAAGAAACAGATCATTGCATTATATGAAGATGTAGAAATTAAAACGAAAGACTTCAAAACACATCTGGAGGAAATGATCTCAAAAGCAGCACGCAAACTCCTGCAAATAAAACAGAAACAAGCTCAATAATATTAATTTAAAGAACAGATTTGAGATGTTTAAAGGATTTCAGATAGCAAACAGTCGATAACCTCTATGGCTGTTTGTGGAAGGATTCGGAGAAAAAAAATAGATCTTTGACGTCATCGATTCATAACGAGAGGTTGCAAGCACACACACACGCACAGAGAGAGAGAGAGAGAGAGAGAGAGAGATGGATGGAGTAGTCTTGTTGTAGGAGTCAATGCTCCGACAGTTGTAGGGTAGGAAGGACAGAAAGGTGGAATCATGAGGCTGAAATGTACAAAACTGAACATTCATTCTAACTCTGGGAGCTTATTCATTTTCTTCTATCTTTTTTTGTTATCCTTTTTCTTCTGCGTTCCTTCGATGACTACTTTGCGTCATTACTCCGTTTAAAGGGCATGAAATGGGAGAGGATACTTCGTGCTGTAAAAAAAAAAAAAAGTAAAGTACCCCCGTCACGCCAATTGGCGTATAGGGAATATGGTGTTAGTGACCATACATTTTACAGACCTTCGGCACATGATTTTTTGGGGTAATGTGGTACTTCGTGTTGTGGTTTATATATAAACAGCAGCAGAGCCTTGAGTTATTGAGTTATTTGCGGGTCATCATAATTGCACTACGAACATGGTCCTTAGGTTCTCAAATCCCCTCCTCAGCAAGTCCCGCAGAGTCCAGCGACTGACGACTCCAGTTATATGTTGGTTGATAAGTCTTCTTACACGCCCACTACGTTTCTCATTTCTAGCAGAGCCTTGCCACCAAAAATATACAGTGCGTCATTTTCGAGTACCCTCTTCGGGCATTAGTGCCTTGGCCAGACTGGTTACTCTGTTTACATATCAAATCGATGAGGCGGGGTAAGATATGTCCAAACTATCATTATTAACTCTCGTTTCAGTTTATTACCTCAGTTTTTAATCAGATCCATATATTGGAGAGTAGCATAATCGCTTTTTTCTGGTTGTTTCTTTTAGTAGCATGTACACAGTACGTGGGAGCCTGGGTGGTTTTAGATGTAAGATATCCACCTCTGAACAGAAAGGTCCCAAGTTCAATTGCACCAAAGGGAAATTTTATTTTTAATAAAGAAAAGAAATAACTCCGTGGTTTCTTTATGGCTCTGGGTCTCCCCAGTATATTATAGTCGCATAGGTTCGATGTGTGCACTTTAGAACACGTTTTATAACATTAACTGACGATGATTTGTAACATGTTAATTTCATTCGGAGGCGAAGGCGCCCCCCCCCCAGCACCAGAGCTGGAAGTCGTCAGTGACTCATAACTGATGGCTTGCGCCAGGATCGGTGAACCAGAACCATCCAGACCCTGCTACACCTCTTCGTGGTGCCTCCAGAAACAGACTAACCTGTCTAGTCTGGCCAAGCGAGCAGGGATCGAAGTGGGAAGACGAACCCGGTACTCAAAAAAAAACGTCGGCTGAAATCGGATGTGTTGGGCCGAAAGGCGCAGATATCACAGTGTTACACTGCAAACTTCAACACAACGTAACTACGTCCACTTAACGTCCTTTTAAGGGCGGATGACGAGGAGGAAGTCTACGGTTCGTATCCGTTAGAATACCTCAAATCATCGGGCGACCGCATCCATCAATGGAATTGTTTTTGCTTGTCCTATTCTGCTTCTACTCTCTGCAGTGCATCTGCCATGTGTTGTTATTATTGATCCCTGGTCTCTGGGTAGTAAGATACGGTATCTAGCCCATGTCGGATAATGGCAAAATACAGGAGTCCGTGTGCGCTCGCGCACGTTAAAGAAAATCTTGACATTTACAAATCGAAAAGAGCGGGTCAATAATGGCTGCTGTCAGGGGAGACAAATGTCAGCAAAAGTTCTAGCAGATGGAGTCCAGGCCGAGCTGTGGAGTCCATGCACGTGACGTCCTACTCTGAGATTCTCGATGAGAAGAAAATCAGAACACATTCGTCCGGTGTGTAGTGATGATGATCATAATGTAACACAGTACATCTGTACACCTCTACATCTGTACACCTCTACATCTGTACACCTCTACATCTGTACACCTCCACATCTACATAGTACACTTAAATCTGCCCTCAAGACCGAGCCTACTACCACGAGTACAAAATATTGATATATCCTTCAGTTATTATTACTTTGTGTATTATTATTAATGACGTACAATTATTGAACAATATGCTTTTCTGTACACATTCCACCATCAACAAATGTACAGTGGCCTTAATCAAGTACTAAAAATTGGACTTTGATCTGTACCACACCTTTAAGTATTTCCGAACGTGAGCTTACTGAGGATTACTTGACGTTATGTTTGCTTTGAGTTCACCCTTGGGACTGTAGCGTTTCGTGATATTCCCCTTGTCCCGCAGACCAGAAATTAATAACCGAAAGAGGAGATGGCAGTGTTCATTTTCGGGGCGTGACACAAAGCTTTAGGGATACTCACGCAAGTGCTGACCGCTCACAGAGATCGATGGTCCCATACGCGCAGTAGTACTTGCTTCATATGCGCCGCCGATGATGGCTCTTTCAGTGTAATGAAATTATTTCCGAGAATTAAAATTATGTGAGGCTTGTGTAAGAACTGACTGTTTGGATGTGTATTAAAAGAATACTACTGTGACGATATTTGTCGTTGTGAGTCCGTCTTTAGTACTTAATTTTAATTGTAATTTATTGTGTATATATGTCTTTGTCTGGAACCAAATATCATAGCAAGATCAAAAGCTACTTGAAGTTAATTGGAATTGTCTGTGTTTTTCTTTGTTTTTCAAAACTGCTTTAGAAGATTTGCCAATAATGACGTGAAACATCATAAGTTTACAATCTGTACAAAATCGCGATAAATTTGTCTATGTCTTGTAATTTCCATCATTTTTCGAATGTTAGTTGCATAAATACGTCATGCGTGTTGCAATTACAAGTTAAATATGATAGTATAAGCTATTCTTTCCAATATATATTTCCCCCCTTCCAGCTATATTGCACATGTTATTTTAAAAAATAGACGTTTATTTGTTCATAAAGTCTGTATAGGGTTCTTCATATTCAGTATGCAGGCTGACCTTGAAACGAACTAAAGACCAATTATAATATTTTTTTTTTTCCCTTAAAACTGATTATCTATGTATTGTGCAATAACCATTAACGCAAGTGCTGTAAAATATCGGTATTTTAAAATGAACAAGCATCTGAAAGTGTCGCGGTTAAACAAAACTATTATAAGGAGGAAAACATTATGTCACTATTATCTGTCTATTAAACGCTATGCTTTGCATCTGATAGTATGGAGCTATATATTTATATTTATTAATAACAACAACATGATTATAAGTGACGACTGATCTGTTGATTGATACTACTTGGCTGATGAATTATTTTTAAAATCATTTTAAAACTAACTTCCGAGTGTTTAATAACATTTTATTTCTGTGTACTGTAAATTTTATTTGAAAAAGAACTTCACTGGAACTTGATAACCAAAGCTCTTCATCCTATGGCATTCAGAGCAGTATTTAGACGTCGTAGGCCTGAAACAACAGATATACTTTTATAACTGAAAGGGAAACTTTGGCACTGGAATTTCATAATGGACTATGCGTTTCTTCACTAGAAATGCTAATATTTTTCTTATGTAGATTCTGGATTATCAATAGTATTTGGTGAATATTTCTATCGAAACTTGTAGGATAAACGACAAACTCACATACAACGTAGGAAACATGTTCCTCGTGGAAACGTGTTCTCTAATTGACTACTTGGAATCTGTTGATTCAGCCTTAAAGGCTGTTGAGGGAGATAATAATCACATTACAGACATCAATTTGCGTCCACTTCAAGACTAGGATAATAGTAGCCATCTGAGGAATATGAATATATGGGGAGGGCACGGCAAGTAGCACATATAGTCATTGTATGAAAGGAAATCTATATGAAGATTATTAATTATTTTAGTGGACTCGAAATCAAGCCCCTTCGACTACAGAATAGTTTGCTTGACCTGCAATAGCCTTCAACGTTTTCTGCAGATTTGAATGAATTACAGGAAACATCGCCCAGGTCTCCGTTGTTGAGAATAATTTATTTAACTGGATTGTGAAAAAAAATTTAACATAGGAATATGGACACAATAGAGAAGTGCAGCTCAGAGGATGCACGTACTCCAGAAGAGGCTTCACAGTGCACTGAAACTCACTGTCAGTCTGGTTGCTCGTGTTCTGAAACGAGTTCTGAAGAGGAATATGATCAACCGGATGCAAACTTTAACGACAGAAGCAATGATGATCGTGGCGAGGGTCTGAGCGGCAGTACGACCATTACAAACATCAGCAAGGACGCCGAATACTACAGGTGAGTCTTTAGCGTTGTACAGTTTAGCATTATTTGGTTTAGCATAGTCGTGTGTAGTTTAGAATTGGAAAGCACACACATCAACGCAAGGAATCACATCACAAGTAGAGATCTTATTAACACTTGTAACGGTTTCATAATTTGTTTCACGTGTAACAGGTAGTAAAGAAAACATTGATGTCGGCAGAGAATGCGATGACAAACGGAAGTGACGATTATAGATTTAAAAAAATAGAAATAGGGCACACTCTAAACAAGACAATGTAACATTATAGAAACCGAAGTAATGACTGAAACTTAGAGAAAAAGAAGTTAATTGGGGAAACCAAAGAAAACCTAATAAAAAAGCAGAAACTGAAATAAAATAAAATGTAGTCCAAAACCAACACAATTAGGGAAGCAGACCCAAAATGTGAAAGATGAAAATGGATGTACTATGTGACATCGTATCCCTTAAAACAGACAATTAATACAATTATCAGACAAGCTATGCAGTAGAGACACGATTATCCGGACTAATTGTGACCACTGCATGTGCGGATAATCAATCACTATATGTAACAAAATAAACGAAGTTTATACCAGAATACATTAGTGAAAACATCACATAACAAAATCCCATCAAATAATACTAGAATAACTTGCACTCAAATAGTAAATATTTAAAACAGGAAACAAAAACCTTTAGGAACCTGTGTGCTTAATATTAGGATTTAATTAGAATGAAATGGTTTTAATTAGCATTCGATGTAAACACCTTTACTTTCGTTTCACATCAGCTAAATCACTGTTCCGTTTAAACTGCAGCTGTATATTGGATTCGATTTCTTCCTTGTCAGTGCGTTTGTTTATGTCCACGATGGTTCTTTTTAAAAAATCTGAAATCGTAGATCACTGATGTAATAGTTTAGTGGCTACTTGACATTCTTAGCATCACATTGATTAGTATCAATCACTTGGGCAGCAACTTATCTTTCATACAAATTTGATCGCATTATCAATTAGTCACCATAAATGTGTGTGAGGATAATAAAATACAAGTGAAGATAACCGATTGTTTAAACTATAGAAGTCTGGACAATTAAGTTTATAGTGTAATGCATAGCCAGAGAAGAATTATAAATAGTAACACGCGCTCTAAATATCCGGTAGATGACAATGCAGGTTGCTTCTAGGAACAAAACCGCGCTGCTCACAAGGTCAGAATAAGTGACAGATAGCGTAGCGCGTGACACTCCGCCCCATTAAATAACCGCAAATTGCCAAGGGAAGTCAACTGACAAAGGCTGATGAGTAATAAAGAACCGACATTTTGGACTGGTCATTAACTAACTGGCAATTTAATTGTAGAATCATCATCATGTGCCATACCGGTTGGCGTTAGTGATCATGTCATTCCACAATCTTCTATCCTCAGTCTATCTATCTATTGACCTTTCGAGCCGTAGCCGGCACATAGGTCATAGACCCATATACCCTTTCTCTTATCTAAATTTTATTCTAGCACTTTTCATTCCTTGTAAAAATCTTTTATCAAATCTCGCCATTTGTCTCTGTTCTGTGCAATCAGCTCTATCTCACTGAGGGAGCCGAATCCTGCTGCTCTTGCCTCTCTCATCAATGTTCTTCTAAGTGTCTCTCTGGGTCGGCCTCTTTTCCTCTTACCTGTTGTTTCCGACATCAGGGCTTGCTTTGTTATTCGGTTATTATCTCTCCTCATCACATGTCCAACATATGACCATCGTCTTTTCTTAATTACTGAAGATATTAGTGGTTGATTGGCGATTTCTCTAATTTCTTCGTTTGTTTTGAATTCGTTCCACGCTTTCCTTAAACATTTATTTTCGAATGCGCTCAACTTTGTTTCTATATCTCTTGTTGTTTTCCAGCTCTCACATGCCTACGTAAGGGTAGATAGTACGTTTGATTTGAATAGTCTAAGTTTTGTGTTTGTGCTGATGAGTTTTGATTTCCACAACTTTTCAAGGCTTCTTAAAGACATTCCTGCTTTAGCTATTCTGATTCTAATTTCATTACTTGCACCTCCCTCCCGATCAATGTGACTTCCAAGATAGATAAAGTGATCGATCTCTTCCACTGGTTTCTTTTCCATGTATATTTTGTCATCTTTTGGAATTAAGCTTTTCATGACTTTAGTCTTTGTATGATTGATCACAAGCCCAATTTTGCTGACTATAGTCATATATAGATGATAGTTCATTTGTGTTTTCCTGCATCGTTTTCATCTGACTGCTGATGAGAACTATGTCATCAGCAAAGTCGAGGTCCTCCAAATGGTCTCCTTGTATCCATTCGATGCCTTTGTTACCAGTGCAGCATTTCTTCATTATGAAGTCCATAACAACTCCAAATAACAAGGGCGATAAAATGCATCCATGTTTAACCCCAGTTTCTATTGGAAAACATTCGCTCAGTCCTTCCTTTGTACGAACTGCACATGTGTAGCCATCATACATGTCTTTGATAATATTTATAATTTTTGATGGTAAGCCATATTGCCTCAGAATTTTCCACAAAGAATTTCTATGAATGCTTCTATCCCCAGTGCATCGTATAACATCTTTTGTTTGACTGTTTTCTATGCCATGACACCAAGCTATCTAGTATCTTCTTTCTTTGTCGTCCGCGATCTTGCTTCCCTGTATTTTGCCAGCTGTTACCACGTATTCCAACTTTCCTTTTCTCATGATTTGCCTGAAAAAAGTTAATTGTTTCTTTCTTATGCTTTCTAGGAGTCCTCTTTTTGTGTTGACCTCTTTGAGAATTTCCTTATTGGTCTTTTTTAGCTGCACAGGGAACTTTCAACATTCTTCTCAATAATCCACTCTCTGTGGCTTCTAATCGTCTTTTTAATTTGTTTGTCTTCTGTCCATTATTTGCTGCAATAGGTCAGAATTTGCTTTATACAACACCGATGAACTCTCGTTCTCACTTCTATTGACATAGACTTGTTGCATTAGACGTTTTTATTTTCTGAAATGCTATTTGGTCTTAGCCATTCTGCTTTTATTTCTGTGGTGCATCTTCCATGTGATGTTAATATTGTGCTCAAGAATTTGACTTGTTTCAGATTTGTCCTGTTTATTTGTATGCTACGTGATGATTGTTTATTCGATATGACTTCTGTTTTCTTACTATTTAGTCTGATACCTTTCTTGTTGCTTTCTTTTACTATTATGTCTTCAATTAATTGTGTGTCTACTATTGATCCAATAATATTTTCGCTGTTAAGTGAGGAGAAATCTGGCGACATAATACAGCCTTGTCTTACTCCTTGTTTTATACATTGGAGCTGTCCTGTTTGGTTGCTAATTCGTATGGCTACTGTATGTTGCCAGTACATGTTTCGTATGATGCTCAGATTCTTGCCGTCACTGTTTAATTTCTCCAGCATATTGATTATTTCCACATTGTTTACTTTGTCAAATTTCTTTTGTGTAGTCTATAAAGCACGTATATCGATCTTTCTTTACCTCTATAGCTCTTTCTATCAATATCAATTGTAGATTACACTTAGGAAAAATAGATAAATAATTTGTGCTAGAAAATTATAAGGAATCACAATGGCATAGTTTATAAGTAGTAAATGTAGATAAGCATAAAAATATATATTATATTGGATACAATAAACTAAATATTATGTGAGGTCGCGAGTAGAGCTGCACAAAAATATGTATGAAATAAAATAAATGTAAAAGGGCGTTAAGCAGCTGAACATAGGGAGAGGCAAGCGAAACTACAATAAAAGGTAAGTACTTATTTATCTGGAAAGCGCCATACGAAGGAATAACCGAAAGAGGAAGTGGCCAGGACCAAAGTGCATTTTACATGACAAGTGGTCAATAGGCCAAAAGAGAGCAAAAAAAAAAAAATAATAATAAAGCCAAACAAAGTAAGGGTCCCCTGAAATGCGGCGGTGGCAAGAGGGAAGAAAGGCAGGAGATACGAAAATACAAGTTAGGAGGTCAGTAATTAAAGAAAGAGTTAACAGAGTTTGGTTCCCTTTGATGGAGGTGCTAAAGCGGGCTATAAGTCAGTTCTCAAAGGCAAACAGACATTGGGTATCCGATGAGGAATAAAAGACAACTACTTATCTATCTGAGAAGGGCCATATGAATAAATGACTGGAAACACATTCTTGTGTGTGTGTGTTCTTGTATTTATACTTGTTATATTGTAATGGATGAAGGCTTTTGTCGAAACGTCATAGCTTGTCTCATCTCTCCTTAGGTTCAGCTGTTTAATACCATTTGGTATATTTTTTTTATTTTATAAGTGGTAAGCTTGCGTACTCGTACTCTGCGAGCAAAAAACACACCTAATTGGCGGCGATGAAGCCACCGAGTGGCTTGAACAATAGTGATAGACTAGAACAGATAAATTCTAATCGAATTAGAGAGAATGGCTTATTCCTGCTATATAAGATAAAGATAAATATTTAATTAACTTCTTAGCTCTGTATAACAAGGTTCATAGGTTAGAGCAACAACAAAACACCGCTCATTTCAACAGTTAATGACCAATCTTGGCAAAGTGTTCAAAGCCGGTACTGATCATATCTGTTTTCACTATTTTCCACTAGGTTGTCTTTGATATATATCACTTCAGCATTGCCTTCCGGTTCCAAGATTGTGGAAGAGACTTTGTGCTCCACCGACCACTGTAGGATTTGTGTTGTGATACTGATTAGTGTCGGTTTTGTTATGTAAATCGCCGAGTTAAAGTCAACATATGATCCACTTTACGGATTCGCGTCGGTGCGAAAAAGAGGCGCATAGTAACATTATAATCTATTCTGTTCCTTTGTAGTAAAAAATAAGATGGCGAGAAGAAAAGCTTATGCCAAACAGCCAACCTTAGGTCCTAAATCAAAGCGGTTAATTCAGTTGCGTACAAATGAAGGTGAGAATCAATAATAATATTGGAAATAAAGAAAACAAATGTCCTAAAAGCAAAGTTTGAAACTTTTATTGGATCATAGTGACAACATCCTGGTCTTGCTCATTCTGACTTGGCAATAGTTACTCCCTCGCTTTTCGTCTATTTTATAAGATAAACTCCCCCTCCCGTTTCACTCCCTTTCGACGTTGAAAGGTAAATGAGGAAGGAATGAAGAAGAGAGGAAAGAAGGCAAGAGGAAGATCATTAGAAACTATTTTAGCTGCTTATCAAACGTTCGTGAAGTAACAGTTTCTGGAATCAATACACACTTCTGAAAGTTTGGGTGGTGCACAATAGCATTGTCTTGTTTAAATGAAGGAACAAAATGTGAACTAAAATCACATCAGTCTACTTCATATCAGAATCACGACAAATCACTTTATCATACAAACACACACACACAGCCGACTGCTGCATTCAGGATTACAGCAAAGGACGTTATCTCAGGATCACAGCCAACACTTGATCTCAGAATTACATTATAAATTTACTTGATTAAGAATTGCAGCGAAGTATTGTATCCAAGGATTACATTATGTTTCTTCATCTGAGATTAATTGTAGTTTAACTCATTTCAAATGCGCAGTTAACTTGGTTTTAGATTTACATCAAAGAATTTCTTACTACATGCAATACCTCATTCCCACCCACCCCCATAAGACGTCAGATATGGGATAATGTGGTAAAGATAGTTTTTTTTAATACGCATAGAAGACGATGATCAATAATAGAGTATTCATCGCAAAATAATAGTACAGTGCTTCATTTCAGACACAACTACGATAATTCATAGCAAAAACACAACAGAGTAATTAAAATGAGAAGCAGAATGAAAAAAAAATATCTTACAAACACATATAGTACTTCATAACAACACAAAAGACATATCTACAAACACAGTTAGTAGATTATAATAAAAAATAATGTATCTTACAAACAACATTAATAATTCAACTCATAACACATTAGAATAATTCATACAAGAAACAGAATGAACAATGTATCTTAGAAACACATAGAGTACTTCATATAAGAAAGAGCAGAAACAAATAACCTCACAAACATATTCGAGTCCTCGCGACGAAGACATATTATCTCGTAGTTACAAGACTTATCATTACATTTTATATCAGACACCACAAATTGCTTAAAAAGTCACAAATAACAATTTCATCCGGAAAAAGGAATATCGTAAAAAAAAAAATTAATAACCACATATGTGCTGAATAAACTGAGTAATTTAAAATGCAAAAAATCTGAAATTGACATTTGTCTACACACAATAGCCATTATTGTAAATATCTTTATAATTTTATCCAACTTAATTTCCGAGTGAATATTACTTCCGAAGAAAATAACTACTCTGGCCTTAAAAGATTCATACTTTTTCTAAGACTAGAAGGAAATTCAATTCTCATCCCTACACGAAAGTAAATCATGTCAACTCCCAAAGATATCACATTATGCAAGTGACTGACTCTAGATAGAAACGCTACCTGTAGGTTACGTTATATTGAATTCATCTTGCGTGTTTTCACGAGAACTCACCACAGACACGAAGTGAAATATTGCTGAACTTTCTAATGCAATGTCGAACTTTGACAACGTCGCATAAATCTCTGACTGAAACTTTACAATAAGCTTTAAGAGTTTGCATATAAAATGTCTTCCATATTCTCTTATTTTGTAAACATGAATTCATTTCGCGAATGTCTTTAATGATGACTTTGGTACAATAACAACTTCAGATGGAAAACGCAGATCTTCACTCAGAAATGAGTTTACATAACATACTCTCATAACATACTCTCATAACATGCTCTCATAACATGCTCTCATAACATACACTCATAACATGCTCTCATAACATACTTTCATAACGTACTCTCATAACATACTCTCATAACATACTCAACCACAGGATACATCACTATCCTCTGGTTGTTTAGTTGTCATCCATCATCGGTGCCCCCAAGGACACTATTTTTACATTTGTTCAAGTTAGTGAATTTGGTGCTGGTTTTCATTTTTTGCAGACCAACTTATGTGAAACTGGATGAAAGCTGTTCTTTTCTCGCTTATTCGTTGTGAAAGACCTCTATCTGCTGTTCCTCCTTAATTAACAATGCTGTGTTGAAGAAATATTTTTCCTAATCCTCTGAACTTCGGTCGGAACATAGGACACTCACAAGAGATCTCCACCCAATCCGGTCTGGAGTAAGCATGGACAACTCTCACCAGGACTTGTCAACCTCAAGTATGGTTCGTCTTCAATGATCTGTATCTCCCTCACTTGCCAGGTGGTGTCCCTGTTGATGCTAGAGTGTGGATGTCTGTCTCTATATTATTCTCCCTTAATATTTCTCTGGTTCTCCCCACTTCAAATATCTCTATATTATTCTACCCAAATATCTGTCTGCTTCTCCACACTTCAAATATCTCTATATTATTCTCCCCTAATATCTCTCTGGTTCTCCCCACTTCAAATATCTCTGTATTATTCTCCCTTGATATCTCTCTGGTTCTCCCCACTTCAAATATCTCTATATTATTCTCCCCTAATATCTTTCTATTTCTCACCACTTGAAATATCCATATATTATTATAACAAAATATCTATCTGGTTCTCCCCACTTCAAATATCTCTATATTATTCTCCCCTAATATCTCTCTGGTTCTCCCCACTTCAAATATATCTGTATTATTCTCCTCTGAAATATGTCTGGTTCTCTCCACTTCAAATATCTCTATATTATTCTACCCAAATATCTCTGTTTCTCCCCACTTCAAATATCTCTATATTATTCTCCCCTAATATCTCTCTGGTTCTCCCCACTTCAAATATCTCTATATTATTATAACCAAATACCTATCTGGTTCTCCCCACTTCAAATATCTCTATATTATTCTACCCTAACATCTCTTTGGTTCTCCCCACTTCAAATATCTCTATATTATTCTCCCCAAAATATCTCTCTGGTTCTCCCCACTTCAAATATCTCTATATTTTTCTCCCCTAATATCTCTCTTGTTCTCCCAACTTCAAATATCTCTATATTATTCTCCCCAAATATCTCTCTGGTTCTCCCCACTTCAAATATCTCGTAAATATACCCCCCCCCCCCTTTTCCAATATATCACTATATAACGCTCTTCAATATCTCATTTCTTTTCTCAGCCCCAAGTATTTCTGTATTTCTCTTCGCTCAAAATATCTATAAAATTTTAAAGACCATTAAATATCTTAACCCCCCCCCTTTTCCAAAAAATGTTATATCTCACCTCCACCCTTCCTTCTTTCTATAATTTTAATATCTTTTCTGTTCCATGTTTTAAAAATATTTATGTTTTTATGCTTTTTTTCTATACGTTTTTTATGTACAAATCTTGTTAGTAAGTCTTAAATCTTCTTGTCATGTAATAAATGAACACGTGGACGTGCGCGGATATACATGCATATGTGCATGTTTAAGAAACAAAGAATTTCTTCTTAGGAATAATAGTTATGAGCGTTCATAGTAATAGAAGGAGGTCCAGACCAATGAAATCGTTCCAGTTGACGTCAAGAAATCATTCTTACCTTATTTCCGTACATTTAACAGCGTGTTTCAAATAAACACTAATCAATTTTAATGATCTTTATCAGAGCAATGATCCTTATAATACGACGCAGTCACCAGAAAACGGCTTAGTTGTCAATCGTTTGCTTTGTTCTCAATGTTTACCTGCCCTACATACCTCCAGATCCCCTTTAACATGCTGATTTGTCGAAAAATGTGCACCTGACAAATATAATTAAAACTTGTCAAATTTTGTTCTGAACCACTGTCACAGCATTAAAACGAAATGCTTTCAAAGTAATGATCGATGCGACACAGAGAAGCAATTAAACGATAAAGTTCACGAATACCTGATTTAACTTGCAATCTTCTAAAGCCACTTTCAAAAGCAGAGTAGAAAAGACAGACACATCTTGCAGGGTAATATATTGTTCTTTCAGAGGACGTTGCGGTTTTAATATAAAGAACCGTTCCAACAAAGTGGATTAGCTTCAGCCATCGAGTTTCTAAACAGGAAAAACATGCACTTCTGTATTTTCAGCTTTATAAGGATTTAAGAACAAGCCAATTTCCATTTCTGTCCACTGTGAGACCCACAAAAAATCATCCGTGCATCATTTCGATTACAGATTAACGTTCTTGATTCGTCTTTATTCTGCGGCTTCATTCTGGTGTGTTTGCCTCCAACTGCTATAGATCTTGTACACTTTTTACCTTCATCGGAAATGTCTAAGAACTGCAGCTCACCACTATATAACATTTGTTGATTGGATTGCTTTCTGTGTTTGTTTTTATTTTTTTTAACAACTGAAGTGAAAACTGAGCTCTTTTAATTTGAAGCAATTTCCTTTTTTTTCCCCCCTTTCAATGACTTTTTGAACTTAACGTTTACAGTAAACCAAGGAAAACCAATGGTTGGATATTCGAGTAATTGGAATCTCGACCAGAAACTTCAAGGAATATCGATTTGAAACTCACCGAATTTTGAAAGACTAACCAAAAAAAAAAATAAAAAATGTCGACACCAGAATGAAAAAAAAAATCACATGGTCAGTTTTCTCCTTACTTCGGTTTCAGCGATCATCTACCCAATTTAGTGTTTTTTTTTCTTTTGTATTTTTATTGTGATTTCCTTGGATTCTTTTCATTTTGTCTCGACAGTTGCACTTTCATAATGGTATAGAAGTAGTTACACGTGCTGAAAAATCGAAGAAAAAGTTGTTGTGACTACGATATAAGTGATAAAAAAATTAACATATCATTAAATGGAAAGTAGTACACGTGTGTCGGAGCTGGCTGTTGTTTCTGGATAGCTATACATTATTCATATCAATCATATTAAAAGAGAGTTATAAAAGGAGTTTTTGTGGTGAAGGGAATACTTCTCTTACCATTAACAAATCACTTCTTCTTCTTCTATCCTTCCTCTGCTGCCGTTGGTGTCGAGGGGAGAAACAATCTGCGATTCTTTGCTTTTCTGTTGGCCTCTTCTGATGTTATTCCTCCTAGTGACTCTAGTATTCTCTTTATCCATCTCTTTCTCGGTCTTCCTCTTAATCTGGCGTTTTCGTAGCGTTTATTTAAGGCTCTTTGAATCATTGTTAGTTCTTTTTGTCTTATTATCTGGCCGAACCAATTTATCTGTTATTTCTTTATGTCACAAATCACTTCTCAGTAAAATTAAGGTACACCATCAATAATTTTGATTGTCTCATATATTCTGCAATAATAAAATATTATTTTAGCATAACATGTTAACAATTGTATGGTTATAATATACGATTTAGTACGTTTTATCATTAGTATGCGGATTTAAGTAATCGACAATTGTACTTGAAATATGTTATAATCAGTATATTTGGGGGTCTGGAATGGATTAATTCAATGTCGCCTCCAATAAAGGATTGTGTTCGACTTCTAAGGGCCCACTGTATATGCACTTTGGAAACTTACGTCTGCTGAATTCATTAAGTCAGAGGCAGCAGTTTATAGACGAACTATTTATTTACTAAAATTCGAGTGAGGACCAAAAATTTGTAAACGATAAGCAGTAGTCTGTTCTTGTTAATATTGACTAATTTGTTTAACTGGGTAAGAAGCTTACACTTTTATTGTTACTTTTATTTGCGGATGCTACTATCTGCATTGTCTATAGTACAGGTAGGAAAAAATAGTACCCTCGTCTCGTATAGGGAATATAATTTCGTGCCCTTGTTTTGTTTTACCCTCGGCATATTTTTTGATGTTGTGTCTGCATCCTCTCTTTATCCCGCATAAAATATAGTTATTTCCCCTGTTTAAAGCCGGGTAAACCTAGAAGCTGGTGCTCGGGCGGGCTAAATCAGTCTCTTGCCCTCCATAGATCAGTTCTAAAACCATTGCGCCCTTGCTACTCTCTTGCCCTTTGTAGATCAGTTCGATAACCACTGCAATCTCGAGGCTTTCTTTTTCCCAGTAGATCAATCCAACAACTACTGCACTCTCGTTTTCTATTGTCCCCAGTAAATCAATTCAACAAGTGCTCTCTCGTTTTCTATTGTCCCCAGTAGATCAATTCAACAACTACTGCACTCTCGTTTTCTATTGTCCCCAGTAAATCAATTCAACAAGTGCTCTCTCGTTTTCTATTGTCCCCAGTAGATCAATTCAACAACCACTGCACTCTCGTTTTCTGTTGTCCCTAGAAGATCAATCCAACAACTACTGCACTCTCGTTTTCTATTGTCCCCAGTAGATCAATTCAACAACTACTGCACTCTCGTTTTCTGTTGTCCCTAGAAGATCAATTCAACAAGTGCTCTCTCGCAGATTTCTTGTCCTAGCTCAGTTCTATAACCATTAACTTCTTACGACTCACTTATCCTTAGTAGATCAATTCAATAACCAATACTCACTTACGGCTCTCTGTTCTAATTGGATATATTAAAATACCACTGGTCTCTCATGGCTTCTAGTACCTATAAACCGTCTTGTTGTTGGAGTTTTAGTATAGTGCTGCACATTTTGTCTGTGGTAACAGCGTTTTACTTTCTTGTGTTCGCGTTTCGGGTTTTTTAATTTTCGCTCTTGCAGGTAAAATTGTTTTAAAAACAGTTTTTTCTCATTTGTTATTCTTCTCCATTCCTCTCATAGAGAAGAGTTTTAGGGATGCGAACTTACATTTCTGGAAACATGGCAAAGCCAGCTCACTATGCGATGTAAAAGTATAGCAGCTATGCCTGAAGTAAAAAATAATGAAAACAACTCATAGCTGGGCACTCTGTACTACCATGAAATAACAAGAATGAAAAGAAGGCTAACTGATGTTCTATTTACAGTAACATATACCGGATATGTATTACTTACACAAATACAACGTTTTATTCAATTACCTATATTGCTAGTGTACAGATATAGCTTTTCATACTCGGACTTAACGTGTACATCTACAAATAGAACATTTCACAAATTTAATTTAACTTAATGCATTCAGAAAGTAATGCACCACATCGGTTTTTTTCGGGAACCGCTATTTCAAGTCGTATGAATTATTTATACAGTATATAAGGATATGTCATGTAAACATCGGTATCATTCAACATAATTCCCATCCACATGTGCAGCTTTACGCCAGCGCGCAACAAGTACATGTATTCCTAGCCTGTACCAGTCTTTGTCTTGATCGTGTAGCCATTTTTTCGCTGCTTGAATCACTCCATCATCTTCAAACCTTGTTCCACGGAGGGCATCTTTAAGTGGACTACAGAGATGAAAATCAGAGGGTGCCAATCAGGACTGTATGATGGATGGGGGAGCCCAGCCCAACCCAATCTGGTGATTGCTTCCGGTGTTGCCAAACTTGTATGAGAGCGCGCATTGTCGTGAAGGGGAAGCAGTCCTGTTGGATTCTTGTGCGGCCGAACTCTGCTAAAACGTTGATTGAGATTTTTCAATGTCTTTATGTAAGTTTTCGAATTGATTGTCTTTCCTCTTGGCATAACATCCACAAGGATCGTACCTTCAATGTCTTAATGTAAGCTTGTGAATTGATTGTCTTTCCTCTTGGCATACCATCCACAAGGATCGTACCTTCAATGTCTTAATGTAAGCTTGTGAATTGATTGTCTTTCCTCTTGGCATAACATCCACAAGGATCGTACCTTCAATGTCTTAATGTAAGCTTGTGAATTGATTGTCTTTCCTCTTGGCATAACATCCACAAGGATCGTACCTTCAATGTCTTAATGTAAGCTTGTGAATTGATTGTCTTTCCTCTTGGCATAACATCCACAAGGATCGCACCTTCAATGTCTTAATGTAAGCTTGTGAATTGATTGTCTTTCCTCTTGGCATAACACCCACAAGGATCGCACCTTCAATGTCCCAAAAATAGTGACCATGACTTTTCCAGTTGAACGAGATGTCTTGAATTTCCTGCTATGTAGTGAGTGCGAATTATGCCACTCCATTGACTGTCTTTTTTGTCTCAGGTTCAAAATGTTATGCCATGGTTTTGTCATCTTTAACAATCTTAGCCAAATAGTTCTCTCCATCAACAAAGAAACGCTCCTACAGTTCGGAAGAAATTGCCTTCCTTTGCAATCGGTGCTCATTTACTCAGCGACGTACTGTGCTCCCGTCGACTTCAAACTTCCATACACAACACATCGGCTCTTGTAAATCTTCACAACAGTTTCCTTCTCTAAAACGAGAAATTCTACACAAATCGCTGATTATAACGTAAGTTGCTAACATGCTCCATTTCATCGGTTTAGCACAGTCGTATTATTTGACCAACTGCAGTGCAATTACGTGCACACAATTGGCATATGCCATATTTAAAGTGTGGAAAAAAATATATTTCTATGTTTATTATTAGCTGAGAAAGCAAATGTAGTGCATTACCTTTTGAACCCGCTCATATATTGCTTATCCACAGGTAGAGCATTTCATACACACCACACTTATATTACTCGTCCACAAATAGAGCATTTCATACACATCACACTTATATTACTCGTCCACAAATAGAGCATTTCATACACACCACACTTATATTACTCGTCCACAAATAGAGCATTTCATACACATCACACTTATATTACTCGTCCACAAATAGAGCATTTCATACACACCACACTTATATTACTCGTCGACAAATAGAAATGTTTAATATACGAACCTATATGGCTCGTGTACAAATAGATTATGTCATAGACGGGCCTATATGGCTCGTCCACAAATAAAACATGTCATAAACGGACTTGTCCATTGACTAACAAACATTTCAGGAACTAAACAACGTTTCCTTTTCTTATAATTATATTTAACTCGAAACTTGACTGCCGGTCAACCCTCTGCTATTCAAAGTTCTAGTTTGCCGAGAATGCAATAAATCAAATTGGGTTTCCTAGATCCCTACATTCCATGTATTCACACAAGGCCACAAAAGAACACACTCGAAACAACATTTGGAACCAAAAATAATTTCTCCAGGAAACGCCGTTGGAAAATGTGATTAAGTTTTCTTCATTGAACGTTCCATAGCACGTCAAATTGAGCGATTTCGCTCTCGTCATTTGTAACTGGAAAAGAACATGTTTTTGTGCGAATGCTTATTTATGTGTTCAAACGTCATAGACAAGCCAATTGCCCACTAAAAAAGACATTCATTTGATTACCTAAGAAAATGATTTTGAAAGCAATTTAGTGTATGTGAAGAAAGAAACTTCAATTTTCTCCGCTTTTCCTGATATTAGCTTTACAAGGTTCTCATTCATTTAAAAGCTCCAGTTTTCGTGACAAAATCTTTTACATGTGATAAGTGGCGTACGTATTTCTACGGAATCTGCTATATATGTAAACGGCACCCTGGGACAGCAGTTATGACTGACTGGTTAAATCACGCTGAAGTAATAACCGATTAAATAGCGTTTAAGTAATAGTCAACGACGCCGTCCAACAATGATTAAGCTTATCTATACTGATTTAAAAGTAGTAAATAGAGTTGCGTGAACTTACATCGAACTAAAAGCATCATTGGGCCAAAAAAAAAAATCACTGGTGTGAGAAGACAATGGAAATATGTCGAGCAGTGTGAATTGTACTCGTGGTTGAAAAAAAAAAATACCCCCACGATCGATCCAGCCGTTGGCAGAAATGGGTACCAGGGTATTACCTGGGAAGGTGAGGAATGTCGCCTCGCGTCTGAGTTTCGATGCTTGAGGCGAGACTATACAGAAATCTCCGAACATTTCTGGATAGGCGGCCGATCACATATGGGTGTAACCTCGCGTGCTAAAACGCTGGCTCAAGTCTCGTACTTTACCTTTACCTTTATGCCGAGTGTATGTTTCCATCCAAGATATTTCAATGGTAGTGAGAGAACGACAGTGGAAGGTAGAGTTCGTGAAAAGCGAAAACGAGGTGGCAATAAAGAAGATGAAGTTATGACATGAAAAACTCCTTACAGATTACACACGGTGAGACAAGACTCAGAGCTAGACAAAGAGAGACATTCAGACCGGCAGGTAAAAGTGCTACGTCCTCCTGTGGACGGATTATCTGACGATGATGTTACAGCAAACTACAATATTTGTCTCAAATGCACTTTATTTCGAGAAATACAAATATTTGGATGTTGCGCAGACAACATTAACCTTGGATTTATTAAGACATTAACAAAATAAATAAGAAAAGGGACATTTTCTTTTTATCTACAGAAAATGATTACACAGGAAATGCAATTTCACATAACGACCGTCAATTTACTAAAGGCGTAACAAATGATATTAGCTGAGGAAGAGACACATGAACAGGGACGTTACATAATACATTTGTGAACAATCTTAATTAGGTTTGTCTCTTACTAGCTGTGAAGATATGGATGCTGGGCTCACTCATGGCATCAGAGGAAATGTAGAGTTTGTACATAAGTTTTAGTCTTATTAAAAAAAAAAAAAATATATATATATATATATATATATATATATATACATTTTTTGGAAGATTGTAACAGCGGAGTTCATTTTGCTGTAAGTGAAACTTAATTGTTGCAACATTAAAGATTAATTAGTTTGATAAGTTATAGTGTTGGCTGCTGTAAAATTTGTATATTTTTGGGTGGGATGAGGCATATTTCTCTGATTCAGTAACATCCAGAGCATCTGTGAACGTGTGTGAATTATTGTTTTTCTTTGTCACATGAAGAGCGTCCGATTTAGGTGGCGTTTGAAATAAGAAACTTATTAGAAACAATATCAGATCCCGAGAACTTAACAAGATCGCCTCTCTATTCAGCCCAAACCTTTTGCTCACAAGTTGAAACGGTTGCCTTCCTTTCTGTTAAGTTGTTATTGTGAAGTTCGTTCTTGTTTGGAGCCCACATTTTGCCGCCTTGTCTGCATTACGATTGTATTTAAATGAACATGAATACACTGAAAATACCATCCTGACATAAACTCTTCTCTTAGCGTGTCTTACATCTTTACTGTCTATGCGTCATTATATATTTCATTCTCTCAACGTTTCCATTACACAAAATATCCCGCCTGATCTCTTCTCGTTAAATGGCTAAACAAAGAATGGTGATTATTTCTTTCTGGTGTTTCTAATAAGCTTGTTTGTTTATTTTGAGAATATCCTTGTTTTTCTTTTCAGTTAGCTGTCGGTTATTATCAACATTATAAAACCATACTTATATGCCCTCTCAAGATTTACCTGTCTGTTATAGGATTCACTGCCATATGTTAAGACCTGCTACAGGATTCATATTTTAAGACCCGCTACAGGATTCACTGCCACATGTTAAGACGTGCTTTATATGCAATATCTAGGGTTATTTTAGTATGCTCAGACCTACAACAACCTGATAACCATCTTTTAAAGGCTGAAAAGTGGACAATGAATTATTAATATGTCAATGCTTTATCTTTTTATTGTAAAGCGAATTTCCATCTGTTATCGTGAGAGAAAAATAGATCTCTCGGAGAAGATGATTGATGTTAACATAAAAAGAGAATGAAATATTTTCTTTCAAGTCTAAGAACCCAGACAAAAATGATGTCGTATCTTCTGAAGAAGTATCAGAGAAACAAAATCACAAGATTCTTATGCTTCACACTTTCTGTCATCAGCATTTGACCTGGCCAAGCACATAGAAGATGTTAAAAACTTTGACCTGGCAATTTGACAGAATGGTATAAAGATATTGAACATGCGCCAAACGGACCGAATGAGAGAGCTGCTACTGTCAAATATTGAAACTGAAGATAACATATGAAGAGACTGTTTAATCGCTATCTTCACAAAAAGCCATAAATAGTCAAGAGTCGTATCATCTTCGGACCCGACAAGAGAAATGTTCAAGAAAGGAGCAAGTTACGCTACATGAAGTCAAGCTCCATCGACAGCCCAGCCTCAAGAAGTATGCACAGAAATGTTAAAAACAAAGTGCTGAAACAGCAGCAATTATCAGAAAAGCTACATAGCATCATTTGGCATAGATAAGATGCGTTCCGAGATATGTGATCTTTGCTAGCGCGCTAGTCACTCTGGTCTGGAACATATTAAAACACTCAAGAAAACATGCGCAAGAACAAACGTAGATCTTCGACAGAGATAGAAAATGCTGTCAGTAAATAATAACGATAGATAAATAAAGATAATATCTACTGCTGCATGTGAAACAAACATATGCCAACTCTTTGATAGCAGAAAGTGGTATAGCGCAATCAAAGCTTAAGAAAGAAGTAAAAGAATGCCTTTTTTTCAAAACTTAAACGAGATCAAAAGCATCTTATAGAAACTAACAACAGAAACAAAGATTAAACATCAGTTATTCCTGCACAATGTTGGTGAGATCAGAAACAGTTTACAGCTTCCAGGGAGGAAAAAGAAGAAGCAACAAGCATCAAGATGTTCACCATAACTCTAACATCTAAAAAAAAATGCAATATAAAAATATCAAAAGAAAACATGATAAGAGATAATACAACTTGCCTAAAGTTCTTATCCAGTACTTTATACAAGTATCAAAGAACTACTAATGTCTACCCGTAAGTCTAAATGGTTAAATTTGCGTTTAAGGCTTTCATTTGATCTTCCATATAACAGTCAGACAAAGCATTTGATGATTATTTAATGTTTGAATTGAGATATGTTCTAGCTATGAGTGGTAGGTACAACCTATCATTTAATGTTTGAATTGAGATATGTTCTAGCTATGTGTGATAGGTAACAACTATAAATAGTAGTTATGTCTTATTTTCTTTGGGTAGTTTATTATCTGACAATTATCTTGATCAGATCATAAAAACTATAAATGTATGCAAAAAAAGACACAATTAGAAACGGATATTGAAAAAAAAGAGAATTTACAAAGTGTTAAGAGAAATATTAAAAACTACGGGTCAATGGTTTAGACATGTACAACTTTCACTACCACCGTGTATTAACACTCAGAATCAATGGAAGAGAGAGAGGAATGGCAGACTCAAAAGACGATGCATCAATGAAATAGCAGACATTGCTATAAGCAATGACAGACATCGTGGTAATCAATGAGAGGCATCGCGACAAGCAATGGCAGTCAATGTGATTAACAATAGCAGACAACGTGATAAACAGTGGCAGACATCGTGATAAACAGTAGCAGACATCGTGATAATCAGTAGCAGACATCGTGATAAATCTGTAACAGACATCGTGATTAATCTGTAGCAGACATCGTGATTAATCTGTAGCAGACAGCATGATAAACAGTAGCAGACATCGTGATAAGCAATAGCAGGCATCGTGATAAGCAGTAGGAGACATCGTGATAAGCAATAGCAGACATCGTGATAAGCAATAGCAGACATCGTGATAAGCAATAGCAGACATCGTGATAAGCAAGTAGAAGGCAGACATCGTGATAAGCAGTAGCAGACATCGTGATAAGCAGTAGCAGACATCGTGATAAGCAATAGCAGACATCGTGATAAGCAGTAGAAGGCAGATATCGTGATAAGCAATTGCAGACATCGTGATAAGCAATAGCAGACATCGTTGTAAGCAACAGCAGACATCGGCTTAGAAAGTAGCACACATTGAGATGTTCAGTAGCAGCCACCGTGATAAGCAATAGAAGACATCGTGATAAACAGTTGAAGACATCCTGAATAATAAGAGCAAACATTGTGAAAGGATGGTAGACATCGTGAAAAGCAATGGTAGACATCGTGACAAACAATAGCAGACATCATAAAAAGCAATGGCAGACAAATTGACAAACAAAAGCAGACAATATGACAAACACTAGCTGACATCATAATAAGCAATAACAATATGCAACATCGTGAGAAACAATTCAGAGATAGTAACAATTAACGTGATAGACATCGTGATAACCACCATGCGTATGGCGCATTGAAGATTTGATAATTGAGTGGTTAATGCACTCAATACTCATCAGAAGAAATCTTGGTTCAAATCCCAGATGTGGTGATTTTGTTTTAGACCGATACACCTAGGGAGATAATGAATCATTGAAATAAGTACCACATATTTTTTACCTGCAAAATAGAGCGGGCTGACGTAATACCGACACTCCACTCATACAGTTGATCATTGAAAAATATAAGCATCACATTCACTATAAATGGAGGTGAGTGGTCGAGACGTAATACATCGGCCTCTGTGCAAGAATGTCCTGAGTCGAAACCGTCGCAAGCGGTGGCATTTTCTTCACGTCGAATCCATGGTTTCTTCGTGACTTTACCCTCCGTTAGTGGTGAGATCTGATGTCAAACCATCTCGGATAACTGCAAAACACTAGGAGATAAGGAAGTGCATAATGTGCACATAGAACAACCCTTGCCGCTTGGGGATCGAAACAGTAAGCCAAATATGGACGCTACCCGTGCAAAAATGTTAAGAAAAAATGTAGAAAAAATATTTAAAATTCTGTTATTTAAAATAAGTAAAGTAAAAAAGTAAAGAGCCCTCGTCACGCCAGCTGGCGTATAGGGAATATGGTGTTAGTGACCATAAATTTACAGACCTTCAGCACATGATTTTTGGGGTAATGTGGTCGTATTACGCCCGTGCCGCTTTACTTTCCCAGACAAAAAATTCGGTACCCATTTAAGGCTGGGTGATCCCGGAAGCCATCGGGTAGGATCGAACCCTACCCCTTGTCCTTTGTAGTCCAGTTCACTAACCACCGAGCTATCGCGGTCCCCTATTTAAAATAAGAGTACTTCTACAGTCCAAGATTATCTTTCGGCATGACAAGGAACATCTGAGCTCACGACTACCAGAGTGAAAAACAGGAAAAAGTTATATTAGCGCAAATTTCAGTCCTTTGAGAATTTGATAGATATATAAAGCTGGCGTACTCTAACAAACAAAACATACCACACACATTAAGACGTGGAGGGAATAGAGCATTGACCTGGACACACCAGTGTCTTTATGTAGAACACCACATAGTGCTGACCTGAACACTCTAGTGTCTTATGTGGCATATCACAGTGAATTGATCTGAACACTCTAGTGTCTTATGTGGCATATCACAGTGAATTGATCTGAACACTCTAGTGTCTTATGTGGCATATCACAGTGAATTGATCTGAACACTCTAGTGTCTTTATGTGGCATATCACAATGAATTGATCTGAAGACTCTAGTGTCTTATGTGTCATTTCACAGTGAATTGATCTGAACACTCTAGTGTCTTTGTGTGGCATATCACAGAGCACTGACCTGAACACTCTAGTGTCTCTATGTTGTAGATCACAGAGCTCTTACTTAAACACTCCATTGACTCCATGTGACACATAACATAACATTGACCTGAGCACACCCGTGTCTCTATGTAGAAAATGACAAAGTATTGATCTGAACACTGTAGTGTCTATATGTAGTACATCACAGATCATTTACCTGAGCACACCAGTGTTTCTATGTGGCACAGCACAAAGCATTGACTTAATCACATTAGTGTCTGTATGTTGCACATCACATAGCATCAGCCTGAAAACTTCTGTGTCTGTATGTGGCACATCACAGAGCATTGATCTGAACACTCCAATGTCTCTATATAGCACATCCGAGAGCATCGACCTGAACACTCCAATGTCTCTATATAGCACATTCGAGAGCATCGACCTGAACACTCCAATGTCTCTATATAGCACATCCGAGAGCATTGATCTGAACACTCCAATGTCTCTATATAGCACATCCGAGAGCATTGATCTGAACACTCCAATGTCTCTATATAGCACATCCGAGAGCATCGACCTGAACACTCCAATGTCTCTATATAGCACATCCGAGAGCATCGATCTAAGCACTCCAATGTCTCTATATAGCACATCCGAGAGCATCGATCTAAGCACTCCAATGTCTCTATATAGCACATCCGAGAGCATCGATCTAAGCACTCCAATGTCTCTATATAGCACATCCGAGAGCATCGATCTAAGCACTCCAATGTCTCTATATAGCACATCCGAGAGCATCGATCTAAGCACTCCAATGTCTCTATATAGTGCATCCGAGAGCATCGACCTGAACACTCCAATGTCTCTATATAGCACATTCGAGAGCATCGACCTGAACACTCCAATGTCTCTATATAGCACATCCGAGAGCATCGACCTGAACACTAGTTTTTTCTGTCAAATGAAAGACAACTTGTGTGAAGTAAAACTTTTAATGAGAAAACATATTATCGCTTTCTACCGTAACCTCACACACGTACTTAATTCTTTATTTCCATCAATTTTGGTGCTTGTTTGTAATGTTTCCAACAGTGGACTCAATGATACAATATTAATTTGATTAAAATCATCATTTACTCATATGCAAACCTAACTTTTATTTCCTCATGGTTTATTTATTTATTTTTTTAGCTTAAGCTTTTACTATAATTTCTTACTACATTTATGTTTCTTTTCTTTTTTTAAATTCCTAGAGCGACTGTACTAAGTCAAAAACAAATTGCTCTTCATAAATCTGCTTTCTCCAATTTGCCTGCCTTAATGAATCATACATATTTAAGTCACATACTTGTAGTAATCATTTCCAGCACTGGGTAAATAGTTTCTGCCACCAGAAAGATAAATACAATGGACTGCTTCATTTGCAGCCGTCTTCTTCGCAGGTATAAAAAATAGCTGCCATGCAGAATATTGTTTTATAGAGTTCAATACATTTGGAATATCAGTGAATATTTTTTAGTATTTCTTTATTTTAAATTGCGTTCGCCAGCTTTTATCTCTGAGGAAGTCCCTAGAGACTAGGAACTAAATTTTTGCGTGTTAATCCGTTTTTCCCTGGCAGCCGTGTGCACAGGGGTCCCTCGCCGAACAGGCAGATAACTCCGTCCTTGGAGGTACTCTTGTTTTTTCCCTCCATGAGTAATTGACGTTTCAAGCCGAGCCTCGCTGCTGAGACCAGGGGTGGTTGACCCAGAGAGAAATTATAAATACAAATGCCAAATTTGAGTATTTGAGCTTATGTATAACTAATAACTAATGTGATTTTCACAATAGTTATGTTTTTTAAAAAAAGAACTGTCCAATGCTCAGTTTGTCTGTAACAATTCTCCTCCCCCCGCCCCCGAATCAATTATATTTTTTTCATGGAACTATGAGGAATAATAGCTCACTGATTCCACTAAATTGAACGAACTAGAAGCGGACTTATGAGCAAAGAATTTCATTCGGTTATAATTATCAAGACTTATATTATTAAGTGAGATGGAAAACGAATCAAAGCTACCAGGTTAATCTGTTGCACTGAAACTAAAGATATATAAAAATAATAATGCTAAATTTTAGAACGTTATCTAGCAATTAAAATTAAAATGAATTTGCGAGTGAGCGGTGTACTGTCAGTGATTGTGTGTGTGTTTTAACCCTGATGAGCAATGTGGATATACTTTCTGGAGAAGGTTTACAAAGTCTGTCAGAAGTGTCCCAACGACCCACGGTTTGAAAGAAGAAAAAGAGGATGCAGAGAAAAGATGAAGGTGGATATGCCACGTACTCATAAGTGATCTAGAAGTCAGTAGACAAATAAGAAATGCAAAAATTAAAAGAAATGAAAAAGGCAAACTGAAGACAACTTGGATAAACACTGCAGAGTAAAATCTTGTAGTTTGGTGTAGACAGAGAGTATCAAACAAAGGATATACACAGACTGAGCAAAATGGAAATGCTTAAAATACTTGTAGACATTTTATTTGTTTTCTTCCCCCTTGAATGTTTCTTCTCCGCCATATTCTTAGTTAACTAAATTGTGACGCGACGGTCCTTCTACATGCCGAGACAGAGTTCCGCAAAACACAGCGTCTTTAAATTTGGAAATAAAAGACGCTTAAGTGTTCTAGTTTCTTATTAGCTGCCCAACTGTCAGGGCACTGACTATAAAGAGCAGTAAATCGATATGCCTCGTCTTTGTTGAGGAGGTAATTACTCCGTAGCAGACATCCTCAGGCGTTGCGCAACAAGAAAGTGATTAGTGCGTGCCACTTTAGGGGTCATCCTTCCCTCTGGGACATGAAGATTATTTCCGTGTTTTGTTATCTCCGAGGCATCATCCTTCCATTTGCAATTTGCGCTTCTAAGGTTAAGAGTCTTGAAGATGTTAAAGTCGAACTTTAAGGTAATCAGCCCTGTGATCCTCTGTGTTATTGGGGAAATATATCAATGGCTGTAAACTAAAATGTCTACTCTCAATCTATTTAATTTTCAAAATTAAAGGAGGATTAAATTGCAGCTTATTTGCCTTATTTTTTTTTTTTGGGCTTTTGTTTTAAAGAGAGAAGCAGTGCAATTCTTTTTCCTTTCTCATTTGTCTTCAAACCTTGAGGGGATATATATAGTTTGTGGTCTTTAGCTTTTCTGTTGGCTTCTACTGTTATGTTTCCTAGTATTTAAAATATTCCATCCATCCATCTTTTCAGTGGTCCTTCTTTTGGATGTGGTGTTCTATCAGCGTTTATTGAAGGCTCGTTGTGTTATATTTTGACCCACCTATTGTGTTCGCTGCATCAAATGACCAGAACTAGTAACAAATACAACACTTTGAAAGAGAAATGATAATGGCATGGATGGAATAGACTGGAAGTTAAAGATAGAAAATAGAGAGAAAATGGCACCGATAAATATTTGTATTTATCGAAGAAGATGAGAGGCTCCGAGAAAGCCAATAATTCACTAAAAGAGAGCTCATTCTTGGAATGACAAGATTAGAAATACAATTTTTTTTTACATTTTGGATGCACATCTCGTAGTGCTAACGCATTAGTTGTTGAGTAGTAAATGGACCTTCTGCTGTCTAGAAGGTCTCGGATTCAACTTTCAATTGTGATGATTTGTTCCATTTCGGGGTTCACATAGTCTTTGAAAGCTGATACAGTAATCATTTTTCTGAAGAAGTAAGACGGTCCAGTGTAAATACGACCACGCCATCCATAAAATGTGCCGTTGGTCATTGAAAAAAAATTAGACACTTGCACCATATTTCCTTACAATCATTATGGAGTGGAATGAATCCTTAAAAGGTGTTCAAAAGATATCAAAGAACTCTTGCAAGCTTAAGGGCTAACAAGTATAACACACCTGGTCTAGGATGGAAGATTGCAGCTTCTCATAACGCTTCAAGCTTTTGTACACACGTTGGATCAAACACATCTATGTGTCTTAGTTTTGTACGCACGTTGGATCAAACACATCTATGTGTCTTAGTTTTGTACACACGTTGGATCAAACACATCTATGTGTCTTAGTTGTGTACACAGGTTGAATCAAACACATCTATGTGTCTTAGTTGTGTACACACGTTGGATCAAACACATCTATGTGTCTTAGTTGTGTACACAGGTTGGATCAAACACATCTATGTGTCTTAGTTGTGTACACAGGTTGAATCAAACACATCTATGTGTCTTAGTTGTGTACACACGTTGGATCAAACACATCTATGTGTCTTAGTTGTGTACACAGGTTGGATCAAACACATCTATGTGTCTTAGTTGTGTACACAGGTTGGATCAAACACATCTATGTGTCTTAGTTGTGTACACACGTTGGATCAAACACATCTATGTGTCTTAGTTGTGTACACAGGTTGGATCAAACACATCTATGTGTCTTAGTTGTGTACACAGGTTGGATCAAACACATCTATGTGTCTTAGTTCTGTACACACGTTGGATCAACCACATCTATGTGTCTTAGTTTTGTACACACGTTGGATCAACCACATCTATGTGTCTTAGTTTTGTACACACGTTGGATCAACCACATCTATGTGTCTTAGTTTTGTACACACGTTGGATCAAACACATCTATGTGTCTTAGTTGTGTACACAGGTTGGATCAACCACATCTATGTGTCTTAGTTTTGTACACACGTTGGATCAAACACATCTATGTGTCTTAGTTTTGTACACACGTTGGATCAAACACATCTATGTGTCTTAGTTTTGTACACACGTTGGATCAAACACATCTATGTGTCTTAGTTTGTACACACGTTGGATCAAACACATCTAAGCGTCTTAGACAACACTTCATCAATTTTGCTACTGGCCGGATTTAAACTGATGCGTAATAGTTTAGAGCTTAAGGTCTCACAATCCGCGAAAACCTAAGGGCGGTTGTATTGTAATTTATGAATGAGGCTTTATGGTGTTAATTTTTTAACGGAGCCTCAAAGTTTCTTGAGCTTAGTCAGCAGTTTAGGCCTCACCAAGGCTAAATTTGGTCCTGCTCAAGCTGCATATACACTTTATTAGAAACAGCAGATGCATGGAAAGGCAGGGAGGCCAAACCCAACATGAATTACATGTAGAATTGAAAAAATATATAAATTACATTTTTGTTTGTTTGTCAGCTTTGACCTCTGACGAAGTCCATAGAGACTAGGAACTGAATTTTGCGTGTTAATCCATTTTTACCTGGCAACCGTGTGCACAGGGGTCCCTCGCCGCACAGGCAGTAACTCTGTCTTCGCAGATAGCTCCGTCTTCGGTGGTACTCATTTTTTTTCTGTCGATGTGTAATTGACGTTTCAAGCCGGGCCTCGCTGCTGAGACCAGGGGTGGTTGCCGCAGAGAGAAATTATAAATAAAAATCCCAACCGGTGTAGCCGGGATTTGAACCCACAACCTTTATGTCTCGAGGCCTCGAGACCAACCAGTCCCCCTAAAAATTACATTTGAAGAGGAAGTTAAATTAACTGAGTCTAATTAGCAGAGACCATCATTAATTTATGCTGTTGGCGAGCGACTGCTGCTATTAATACACCACTGAGAACGGTAATGAATAAATAAACATAAGATACATTTTCTCACATTAGCAAGGGAACATCACAGTGATTAGTTGTATTCTGACTCCACAGGCCAGTCATCATAGATTCAATTGTTGATGAAAATAAGTTAAATAGCAAGTAGGTATATGTTACCTGCTCTCTCAGAATTATATAAAGGCTCCATATCTCACTAACACATCTTAATTCAGATTTAGGCGATCAAGTTCTTCATTTGACTTTTAGAACACTTGAGATTCACCTTGATTTATATTTCCCATCCCTAATTTTCTGAAAGAGATCAAAGCAAAAAGAGAGCTAATTTCGAATATTAGGAAGAACAATCCTCATTTGTGACCAAGTAATGAGAAGAGAGCAACTGGAATATATTGTAACTACTGGAAAAATTGAAGGACGAAGAGATAGAGGGAAGCAAAGAGAAGAAATATCAGACAGCTTAAGAGAATGGCTTGGCAGAATGTCAACAACAGAAATGATAAATAACTGTCGAGATCGAAAGGTGTGGCGAGCCATGATCACCTACGCCAGCATGATGATCCTTAATTTTACAATTTCTCAGGCTTTCATGTTAAAAAAAAAAACAATCGTCGTATTAAAACTAATATTAGAAGTGATTTAGAGAGATACATTTGATTGCGCCGCCATCATCCTCACAAGGACATCTGCTTTCTTTAACTTTAGAATTCTGTAAACGAAGAGTTGAGCACATAATGTGAGAACTTGTAGAAATATCTACAAGCAATGGAAATCGGTATAGGTTAATGAATACTTTTGTTACAAAAACACAAGCCAGAATATGACTGATGTAGCCTTCAGAGAATACTTTATATACGATGAGAAGAAGACGAGAGAGAGAGAGAGAGAGAGAGAGAGAGAGAGAGAGAGAGAGAAAGAGAGAGAGATTCATCTACAGAGGGACAAGCAGAGAGATTGATAGAGATAACATGAAACTCACAACAGTTCAATTAATTCAGCCAGACCTACTGATAACCAGACGGAGGGATGGTTACACGAACAGATAGACCACGGTCAGATAGACGGATAGATGATGATCAGTTTGTTTAACATATGGATTGATTGATCTATGGGCATAGGTATGTGGGCAAATAGACTTATATATATATATATATATTTATATAGACAGACAGACGACAGACAGAGATAGAGAGACAGAATTAAATTTACCACTAGGCCTGCTTTACCCATAATCCTAATTTATTGAGCAACACGAGCTTCCCCGAGAGAATCAACTCGTTTTGATCGCCCATTGATCGCTTTTTTTTTGTTTCCACTCAATAAATGTGTCTCAGTAACAGGTTCCCTAGAAACACAAGACCACTACTATCATCCTCAGCTGTATTGACATATGCCATCATTTCTCTCCATAACTCTCAGGGATGATTGTAGTCTATTTTATATATTGCCATATTTCTCTAAACGTGGGCATTGACATTAAACAAGAAAGCAGAACAGAAAATTGAAGCCTTTGAAATGTGAATTTAGAAAAGAATAGGAAGAATTGAATGGAAAGAAAATAAAACAAACGATGAAGTCATAAAGCAATTAAAAATTAAAAGAGAACTACTAAACACAATTCAAGCAAGACAAATGCGATGTTTGGGCTATGTTAAAAGACACAACAGCCTAAAAGTATTGGAATGGAAAATACATGGCGAAAGAGGCAGAAGTAGACTAAGACTAACATGGACGAGTAACATCAAAAGATGGACAAGTCAGTCTATCTACTGTCTATCTAAAAATATGAGTTGATTTCCAGTCTATCTGCACTATCAAAGCAAGAGACAGAGCGGGATGGTGCTCCATGGTAGCCAACCTTCGATGCGGAGACGGCACTCAATGATGATGATTAACTCCTCTCGGCCGATCATTTTCGCTCCTTATAAAACACGTTTCTTTGTTGTTGAGGGTGTTGGGGTGGAACCAAAGCTTAGCAAAAACGTTTGTTAAAATAAATGTAACAGGATAATTAAGCCTTGCTTTGTCTCTTTTGTTCCTTGGTTGTTTTACATTTTCCATAGGGCTTGCTCTGTGTCATGGTAAATTATATATTCTTGTTTATGATCCTGCAATGTAGAATAAAGAATTTTGTATGTTCGTTCGCTTTCGTCAGCTTTGACCTCTGACGAAGTCCCACCCACTCAAATTTTGTGGGACTGAATTTTGCGTGTAAAGTCTGCAGGCAGATTTACTCCGACTTCAGAGGTATCCCATTACAGGATGCCCCTCGCCATGCAGGCAGATTTACTCCGACTTCAGAGGTACTAATTTTTAGGGAATTAGTAAAACCCAGGTGTCCTCGCCAGGGTACGAACCCCGGCTGTTGCCGTGGTAAGCCAACCGCCTATCGATTGCGCTAACCGGACACCCAATTTTGTATGTTGATTAAATAGCGATATTTTTGTAAAAATCGAAACAAGCAGTCAAGAGGACTAAAGTCACTGTTTCGTATATAAATAGATATCAGTTCGATTCCCAAAATGGAGAGATGTGTTTTGTCTCCTTTCCACCAGGTATGAAATAAAAATGATATCTCATAGACAATGTGGCGGCTTTAGAGATTGTTAGTAAACTCACTTTCCACATTTCCTGACAGAAATAAGCTGAAGAAAATACGGTAAATGTGAATGTATTGTAGCGTCGATCCTTCTTTGCTATAAATTGACAGAACAGTCAGTGGCCTAAATGATGTCTCTTATTTATTGTGGGGCAACAGCAAATGTCATTCTTGTCACACAGTTCGTGGTCGTTGTCTGTAGCGTGTATCAAGTCTGTCTCGCATTATACATCTTAATTTCTGTCGCTTTTCGTCAAGATGAACTTGGTCTGCCGCTCTTTGTAAGGTGTGTACCAAATCTGTCTCGCATTATACATCTTAATTTCTTTCGCTTTTCGTCAAAGTGAATTATGTCTGTCGCTCCTTCATTCCTCCCCCCCCCTCCCCTACCCAAAGCATGACAATTCTGATGACAGTTTTTGAATCTCCATAAAACATTTCATATCCAGCTTGTGTGGCTGCCATGATACTCATGATGATAATCATCATCAATTACCATGTCTGGTGGCATAAGTGATCATGTCTCTCCACAGCTTTCGATCTCAGCAGATATTTATAATTTCTGTTGTTGACCATCTGTCAACCAATTCTCTTAAGCCTGCCCGTTAACACCCTGGCCATATTTTCTTGGCTACACCAGTTGATTATTTTTTGCACATTCAGAGACTATTTTCGATTGGGGTGGAAAGATGGACTGAATGGTCTAGGGGTAAGACGTTGGCTTCTGGACGAGAAAGTTCTGGGTTCATATCCCACTACTGACAGTGAGGACTTATCAAAATGGAGTGAGTAGTTTCTTCGTGGAATAACCCTTCGCTGGTCAATGGCAAATAGAAAGTGTAGTTCTACATAAAATGTTAGGAATATCATGAGCAGTTACGTAGAGCAAGGAAGACGGTTTTAATGAAGCCTGCACACAAAGAGAAAACAAGAAATGGAAAGCTGTCTTTTTGTATTCCTTTTTTCACGAAAAAGTTGAAAACTTAAAAAAAAAACGCAACAACAAACACAACAGAAGGAAACACTAGGAGGGAAGGAACGACATAAAATGCTAGATAGGTTAACAGTCTGGTATAGAAAGAGATCAACAGTATAACTGATATGGAAAACCAGGAACTGGAATACGCGGAGGAACGCGACTGCTTCCACTCGAGGGCTTGGCACCTGTTAACGACGATGGTGAGGAATGAGGGTTTAAAAGGACGTAAAAGTGAGTTGTCTCCGAGACTATTACCCTATCCCTTCCCTCACAAAATACACAATTTCATAAGATCTATGATATTTAAAACTATATATTGATATCTGACACAACATCAACTAAACAAGCTACTTATCTATACGTAGATTAGCATAACAAAAATAAATAACAATTGTTATGAATATGCGGCTACAGCTGTTCCTGTAACTCTGTGGCATCTACCTCATACTATATTTTACTTGGGTACACGCTTATATTATTGACTGTTTCAACCAACAATGAACATGAATGTTATAAACTCAATCGTGAGATTCTAAATATTTTGAAGATTGGCTTCAAGACCTTCATACTTGTTTATAAACTGCCCACGATTCGTCTCCTCATGTTTACCAACGCCAGAATGAATCTGAGAGATCAATAAAGGGGATGGGGTGTTATAGAAGACGGAGCAGAGAAGCAACATTGCAGACGCTGGGCACAAGACATCAAGTACTTCTTACAGACTACATTCAATGAGGCAGGCAACACAGCTAGACAGTGAAAGAGACACTCAGATTGGCAGTTAAGAGAGCGCCGTCCTCGACTGGACAGGCTATTGGGTGATGATGACTTCTTTTCCATTTTAAAGAAAAGTTAATCAAATGAAAAAAAAGTGGGATGAACACATTTTCAGCTAATCATTAAGTATTTTAAAAGTATCGTCTTTCTATCACGCTTAACGATCTTGTTTGATTCATAGAAATCACGCAGCATTAGAATGAATGTACTATTAATCAGCTGCTGTTTGGCCTTGATGTACTGTCAAGGTGTCTGAGTAATGGAACCCCTAACACAACCAATTAAATCAGTTCCCTGTCTGCGAAATGGAGACGAAGTACTTGACCTAGGATGTGTGGAACTTGATAAAGTGCAGGGATGCTGGGTTTTCTCCATTCTCGACCCGCAACCCGTGGCTAGGCGGTCTCATCAACGTGAGACCTTTGACCCCACTGTTCACTTTCAACTTCCACGTGATCTAAGATGAACTTCTCTGTCACTACTAATGATTTATGATGTTTTTAAAGTCACGTCTCTTGGATCCTAGAGAGTTGGACAATTTTAGACTGAGTACTAATATACGCAGCTATCAGTCACATTGATAAACACGGTGTCCATTTAGATCATTCATAGAGAAAACAAACTAGATAAGGCTAACAATAATAGAGAAAAATGTTACCCATTTAAACAATCAAGCGAACAACTATTTCAGATACCATTTTAAGAGAAAAAAGTAGGAACGATCAAAATAGCAAGATTATCTCACATAAGAAATAATATCCATTGCACATTTAATAATGAGCCAGAGACTCTAGACAGATTTGGGGAGTTTCAACAAAGTTGTAAAAATAAAGGTCGAGTAGCATAGTGAAAGGTTCGAAAGATGATGGTTATGAAAGTATTTGCTCATTCACGTCAATGTGACATTTGATGATGGACTCTTGGTTAAGTAAAATATACAACTGGAAAAAAAGGTACGGGCATTACGTATTTCATTCACACAAAATAATTGTTTACTGTTTTGGAATTTAATGCAAGAAATACATACACATGGGCTTAAAAATAGGTTTACCGGAACTCTATTACATTTTAATGAAAAAGAAAGAAAATCGTGATATACCAGACCTCTGAAGCTCTGATGCACTTATATTCGTCGAATTGTCGCAATATATTATGTCATCTTTTATTTCAAATTAAAATTAAAAACTGGCGGTTATTAAATTATGAGGTTTTGTGTTTTACCTATAAAACACTACTAAGGAAAACATATTGAAAGCAAATGAATACTTTTAGTAAAGGTTTCCGAACTGGCTCACCACATCAATTGACACATGACACAGAACTATCTTAAAAGAATGACAATAAATATAACTTCATGGAAAGTGTTTGTTGAAGACCTAAGCCCCACATGGAGATAAAACGAAGAAGGGACATGACTAACTGAGAATTAAAATTAACTAGGAAACAAAAATTATTTTAGAATCGCAAACGGTGAGAGGTAGTTAAATAGTTCAGTATGATAATAGTAAATATATGTACATAATATTGGGATGACAGTCATAACGAGAAGAGACATACATGTATAGTGTCAGTAAACCGAGCAATCAGAGATTTTGTATTGATCCTGAAAGATCAATATACTGCCAGACATGTTGGCAGCTTTGTAACTTGTCTGTCTGTGGACATACAAATGCATATTAGGAGTTAACACATACACAAACACAAACTTAAACACACACACACCACTCATATAGTAAAGAAAAGTAAAGAACCCACATCACGCCAAGTGGCGTATAGGGAATATGGTGTTAGTGACCATACATTTTACAGACCTTCAGCACATGATTTTCGGGGTAGTGTGGCCGGTATTATGCCCGTGCCGCTTTACTATACCAGAAAAAAAATCCGGTACCCATTTAAGGCTGGGTGAACCCGGAAGCCGTCGATTGGGATCGAACCCTACCCCTTGTCCTTTGTATTTCAGTTCACTAACCACTGAGCTATCGCGGCTCCCTACCACTCATATACTCCATATATATATATATATATATATTATACATATACACTATATATGTATATATATATATATATATATATATATATATATATATATATATATATATATATATATATATAATGACGTCATGGGACGCACCAAAATGGCAGCTTATTTATATTCGAGCCATGGACTAAGCAATGTTTACTTTGAATTCCACGATATCTGTTAATGCAGCGAGTTGGCAGATTTTTGAAAATGTATTCAAGGGTTTGAACATAAATATTTGTTCACAGTTCGTTAATCTTCGCTGTAGATAAAGTCTTTAATTCGATGGCTTCATTTGTGACCTTGGTAGCTAAGGACCTAACTTGTGCAAACGGATGGCATTGGCAAGGATCATTTTGAATCTATGAAGTGGGCTCATTTTGTGTTTAACTCAAAAGCATATGTGCTTTTTAACCAAAGATTTATTTTTTTTTGGGGGGGGGGGGAACTCAAGGAAGATATACCCGATGGAAGAATACATTGTACTATTAGTCCCATAAATGATTCGCTTCCAGAGGTTTATGATGTAAACAAAGCAGTTTTGTTATTGCAAGTGAATAATGTCCACACCTATAATTGGTCAGGATTGTGTAGCAGCAGCAGCATTATAGCGAACACAGAAAACATCATAGGATTGTGCTGTTCTGAAACAGCTATGTCATGCTACCCTAGAATTGCCTTTAATGGGATTTCTGTGACCACAAACCACTCTCCATGTGTGTGCCACATATTTACACCCCAGAAAGAAATACTGAATATAACAACATCATATGCCGTCTGTGATATTAATGACCACAAACCAGGAACCTCCTGTATGATTGATACAATTGTTGTACCAAGCACTTCATCGGCAGAGCCAGATCTATGGAATGTTAATCTGACATTGTTCTTGAATGATGTCCAAGTTAATGAGACATCAGAATCGTGTGGCAGCAGCTACAAGAAGGGAGCAGAGAACATCAAGTTCTGCTGCTATAAAGGAGACTTGTCTTACTATCACAGAATTGCCTTAAATGGGATCACTGTAGTTGAAAAACTTCTCCTCTTGTGTAAACTACACATTCACATCCAAGAGTGAATCAGTGAAGGTCACAAAATCATATTCTCTCTGTGGTTTTACTAACTACAGGTCAGGTGGCTTCTGTTGGATTGGAAATGATAACTTACCACCACTGTGCGGCTATATGTTTGGAATTGGAGTCATCAACTATGGCCTAACATCATCAAGTGCTACGACGATCATCATTTTCGGGAGTACGTGAACTTCCATGGTATATGGTGGATAGGCGGCAGGAACCATTGAAGGCTATGTCTGAAAAGTGTTCCTTCTTGCAGTTTCCTCATATTCCAAGTCCGGCTTGTTGCAGGAGCTACTGAGTTAAGTGCTCTGTGCACACCGTGAGCTGTGTGTCTCATCCGTTTTGATCCTGTTTCGATATCCCGCTTGTTTACGATAAATGATAATATCGTATGACAGGGAACAGTTGGCTGTGGTCACTTTCTGCGCGGTTTCGCCTTATGTCTTTTGGCGTGTGCTGAGACTGCTACGATGGGGACTACAGTTACCTTTCTTTGTTTGGGAGATGTGTTAGTAATTCGGATGATTCCACTGGCACGGGCGGTTGAGCAATTATGGATTTTAATTCGTTTGCAGTGATACCGAGGCCTTCCATAACCAATAACCAATAACCAATATATATATATATATATATATATATATATATATATAGAGAGAGAGAGAGAGAGCGAGAAAGAGCGAAAGAGAGAGAGAGAGAGAGAGAGAGAGAGAGAGAGAGAGAGAGAGAGATAGGATCAACATGATATTGATTACACATTCTGTGAAACTAACTCTGTCTTTGCTTGCGTAAGTACTCCAGATTCAATGCTAAAGATATAAACAAAATTACTGAGAGCTGATGCATGTCTGATTCGATCAGCCCTTACTGTCCTAACATTTTCTATGAAAATAAACTAATAAAAAATAAATTATGCATTACTATTTCTGCCTTTTATCATATTCCTTCATTAGCTATACAAATACGAAATGGTAGAATACGAATACAGTAGATCTAAAACACAATCGACAATTTATTGAGAAACACACGGAGACCAAGTGCAAGCATAAATGTATCATTTTGGAATCTGATATGTATTCCTTTGGCTTGTCGATCGTGTGTGCTGCAATGGAGATCATACGAAAGAAACACCAAAATTGGAAACGAACCACACTATCAAATGAAGCCGTTTAGTATTCGGCAGACACCAGAGAAGACCGACGGGAGCAAGAACAAATACGGCAATGGCCAGATAGAGAAGAACATCGCCAGGGGGACTACCAAAGAGGTTTCTATCGATGTAATAGTGAATAATGTAATCTTTGAGAGTGCGTGGTTTTCACGATCAATTGAGAGAGAGGTCGCGGTGTTGCTGGTAAATTGCCAGATAATATAACACACTGTTTAATCTGGATATGAGACTCGGTAATATTGAACTAGATAATTTAACAAAAAAATAATAAAACGGAATGTTGCCTTGGATGTACGTTCTTTAATTGGTTCTATAGACTGGATGTACGCTCTTTAACAGGTTCTCTTGCCTGGATCTACGCTCTGTAAAAGGTTCTTTTGATTGGACGTACGCTCTATAATAGGTTCTCTTGTCTTGATGTACGCTCTGTAACACGTTCTCCTTTCTGGATGTATGTTCTGTAATGGATTCTCTTGTCTGGATATCTATCTATTGACCTTTCGAGCCGTAACCGGCCCATAGGGCGTAGACCAAGATACACCTTCTCCTATATGAATTTTTGTTCTAGCAGTTTTCTTTTAAAGATATTTTATCAAATCTCGCCATCTGTCTCTGTTCTGTGCAAGCAGTTCTATCTCATTGAGGGAGCCGATTCCTGCTGCTCTTGCCTCTCTCATCAATGTTCTTCTCAGTGTCTCCCTGGGTCTTCCTCTTTTTCTTTTACCTGTTGTTTCCCATATGAGGGCTTGCTTTGCTATTCGATTATTATCTCTTCTCATCACATGTCCAACGTATGACCATCGTCTTTTCTTTATTACTGAAGATATTAGTGATTGATTGGCGATTTCTCTAATTTCCTCGTTTGTTTTGAATTCGTTCCATTCTATACCAAGTATTTTCCTTAGACATTTATTTTCGAATGCGTTCAACTTTGTTTCTATATCTCTTGTTGTTTTCCAGCTTTCACACGCATACGTAAGGGTTGATAGTACATTGATTTGAATAGCCTAAGTTTTGTGTTTGTGCTAATGAGTTTTGATTTCCACAACTTTTCAAGGCTTCTGAAAGACATTGCTGCTTTAGCCAGTCTGATTCTAATTTCTTTGCTCGTATCCCCTTCTCGATCAATGTGACTTCCAAGATAGATGAAGTGATCGATCTCTTCTACTGGTTTGTTTTCCATGTATATTTTGTCACTTGTTGGAATTAAACTTTTCATGACTTTAGTCTTTTCATGATTGACCTCAAGCCCAATTTTGCTGGCTATTGATGATAGTTCATTTGTGTTTTCCTGCATCGTTTTTATCTGATTGCTGACGCTCTGTAATATTTTCTATTGTCTGGATGTACCATTTTTAATAGGTGTTATTGCCTGGATGTACACTCTGTACCACGTACACTTGTCTAAATGTACTGTCTGTAATAGGTTCTCCTGTTTTTATGTACTCTCGGTAATAGGTTGTCTGCACGTGCGCTCTATAAAATGTTTTTCTGTCTGGATGTCTGCTCTGTAATCGGTTCTTTCCTGGATGTATGGCTTTTAACAGGTCTCTTGCCTGGATCAACACTTTGTAATAAAATATCTTGTCTTAATGTACGTTCTTTAGTACGTTATTTTTTCTGGATGTATGCTCTGTAACATATTCTCCGGCCTGGATGTACGCTCTGTAAGAGGTTATTTTTGCCTGAATGCACGCTTTGTAGTAGGTTCTCCGGCCTGGATGTACGCTCTGTAAGAGGTTATTTTTGCCTGAATGCACGCTTTGTAGTAGGTTCTCCGGCCTGGATGTACGCTCTGTAAGAGGTTATTTTGCCTGAATGCACGCTTTGTAGTAGGTTCTCCGGCCTGGATGTACGCTCTGTAAGAGGTTATTTTGCCTGAATGCACGCTTTGTAGTAGGTTCTCCGGCCTGGATGTACGCTCTGTAAGAGGTTATTTTGCCTGAATGCACGCTTTGTAGTAGGTTCTCCGGCCTGGATGTACGCTCTGTAAGAGGTTATTTGCCTGAATGCACGCTTTGTAGTAGGTTCTCCGGCCTGGATATACGCTCTGTCAGAGGTTATTTTGCCTGAATGCACGCTTTGTAGTAGGTTCTCCGGCCTGGATGTACGCTCTGTAAGAGGTTATTTTGCCTGAATGCACGCTTTGTAGTAGGTTCTCCGGCCTGGATGTACGCTCTGTAAGAGGTTATTTTGCCTGAATGCACGCTTTGTAGTAGGTTCTCCGGCCTGGATGTACGATCTGTTATAGGTTTTATTTAAATGATGTAATAGATTCTTTTGACTTTATGTAGTAGGTTTTGTTACCTTGATGTACGCTCGTAAAAGGTTATCTTGTCTGGATGAACACTCTATCATGGTTATACGCTATGCAATAGGTTCTCATACCTGAATATATTCTCTGTTAGATGTTATCTTGCCTGGGCGTGCGCTATGATCAGTTCTGTTGCCTGGATGTACGTTCTGTAATAGGTTCTCTTTACTTTATGTACGTTCTGTAATAGGTTCTCTTTACTTTATGTACGCTCTGTAGTAGGTTCTCTTTACTTTATGTACGCTCTGTAGTAGTTTTTGTTTTCTGGAAACAGTAAAAGTTCTCTTTTCTGAATGTACCCTCTGAAAAGGTTATTTTGCCTGGATGTACTCTTTGTAATAGGTTCTCTTTTCTTGGTGTAAGCTCTTTACAAGTGTCTCTGGTTGTACGCTCTTCACAAGGTTCTCTTGTCTGAAAGTACGCTCTTTACAAGGTTCTCTTGTGTGGATGTACGCTCTTTACAAGGTTCTCTTGTGTGGATGTACGCTCTTTACAAGGTTCTTTTGTGTGAATGTACACTCTTTACAGTTCTCTTGTGTGAATGTGCGCTCTGTAATAGGTTTTCTTGTCTGTTTTACTCTCTGGTACAGATTCTCTTGTCTGGTTTACGCTATGTAAACGGTTCTCTTTACTGAATGTATGCTCTGTAGTAGATTCTCTTGCTTCGATGTAAGCTCTATCATACGTTCTTTTGCCTGGATTTACGTTCTTTAATACGCTCCCCACCGCATCATATCCCGCATCGTCCAGCTACTGACGACTCCAGGTATTTGTTGGTTGATAAGTTCTCTTATGTGCGCACTACGTCTCTCGTTTCCGACTGTGTCCGTCGTATTTCCAGCTCTTTCATCCGAAGGAGTGATGTGGACTCATAGTTGTCGAAGTCACGGGTCCTTCCAACATTTCGGAATGCTTTGATGATATCCGCCCGATTCATTAGTTGACCTTCTTCGACGACGGCACAGTTAGCTGGTTTGTCCGTTCTTTCATTTCCCCGTACTCCCGTGTGTCTAGTGATTTAGGCGACTCTAAATATAGCTGACTTCTGCAATGACTCAACCCACTGACTGCGTACAAAGCCCGCCTCCACTTATCTTATCATGCTCATCGAATCACTTAGTATACAGGGGTTGGTGTAGTCTTGTGACTCCAACCACATGAATGCCCTGGTCACTGCCATCACCTTCATCGATATGCTACTCATGGTCGAGTATGTACTACTGTCTTCTTTGACTGTTATATCTGAAACGTGTTCTGTAAATCTTCATGTACTTCTTTGGTGCCGTATTACGGATCTGTCGGTGTTGACGATGAAGGTACCGGTATCCACTCCTCGCCAGTGTTGATATTGGTTACCCCACAGACCTGTTTGATGGCATCTTCTGCGCAGCCCACCCATGATTTGTCTTTTTTTTTAGCCTGTCACCTTTCCCTTTTTTGTTGGGGGGGGGGGGGGTGGAGAGAGAGAGAGAGGGGGACCTCGGTAGCCTAGTTGGGAAAACCACCCGCCTAGGCTATCGACGCTCGCACAACCCGTGTTCGATTTCCGCTGGAAGCAGTGTGAATTGTACTCGTGATTGAAAAAAAAAACGAATACCCCGCGGTCTACCCAAGGCTGGTAGAAATCGGTACCAGGGTAGTACTCTGGGAAGGTGAAGAATGCCGCCTCGTATTCTGAGTTTCGATGCTTGAAGCGACACTATTCAGTAGCCTCCGATCACTTCTGGATAGGCGGCCGAGCACATATGGGTGAAAACTCGTGCGCTAAGACGCCGATTCAAGTCTCGTACTTTACCTTTACTTTACCTTTGTTGAGCTCTTGGTGCAAAGGATGCTCTTTATCTGCACATATCTTCAGGTATGCTCACCCACCTGATCTTAAGCCTGTCATTCATGGTTCGAAAATCAAGAAGGTACTTCACTGCTGCACACGGAGCGTCCCTTGTACAGCCCAAGATAATGCGTATCACTTCATTCTGTACTTTCTCAAGCCTGTCGATCTGTCTTGTACTGATAGTGAGGATTGCCAAGGCATACTCAATTGGTGCGAGGACCAGTCCCTGGTACAGAAATATTATAAGTAATTTCTGCTCTGGGCGGAATTGTTTTTTTTAACCTCATGGCCAACGTGGTCCCTAAAACACAGACTATGATCAAACTTAACTCCTAGGTATGCCATCAATCTATCCCTAATCCCATTTGTACCACCGGTGTTTCTGTGTTAACTATATGATTGTTAAAGTAAAACCATACCACCGGTGTTTCTGTGTTAACTATATTATTGTTAAAGTAAAACCATACCACCGGTGTTTCTGTGTTAACTATATTATTGTTAAAGTAAAACCATACCACTGATGCTTTATTTGTATTAACCAAGGCACCTGATACCCTAACCAGGAAGAGATGCGATCGAGTTTGTTTTTCAATGTAGAGACGATTTCCCTTCTGTCTCTTCCCTACCGATATACCAACATTTCTTCAACAAAAGTCATAGTTCTTCTCCTCCCATCCAGCTGTTGTTCCGTGATTGTTATTGTGTGCACGTTAAACAAAACTGGTGACAATTGTGAGTCTTGTGGTAGCCCTGGACACATTATTAATGCAGATTCGGACCGCCAACTTTCGCATCTGTCACCTTCCTCTGACACAGTGTAGCAGTGATCCATCTGATGAAGAAAGGGTGCACTGCCAGTTTGAGGAGCATATGAATATATGAGGTATTCAAATGTTACTCTGTTGTATGCCTCTTCCAGGTCTATCGCAGCTGCACATGTCTCCTCTCGTCTGTGGAATACTTCGAAGACGCCGTAGTTAAAGACTGCCGCATTGCGATATGTCTCTTTGTTATACCTACAACCTCCGAGTGTGGGTTGGAGCGCACATCTCAAGATGTTAAGTGAGTATACAGGCATCTATTTTCTCCAGTAGCTTGCCCATAGTGTTCTGCATCGAAAGATTCTGTACGCACTGATCTGAGAGTTTTCTTTGTTTGGCTTCAGTAGAGGTATTAAGTAGCTATGCAGCCACACCTTAAATCTGGTCACTCTGAATGCTGTCATTAAACTTTTAGGCATGTTTTTCCAAGTCGTTGTCAGTTAAATCACCTGTGTCGTCATACCGAACACATTCCGGGCCAGGAGCAGTGTTGCGTGACCTTTCAAGTGTTGTGCTAATGGCATCGGTTGTGCTTGTGAGATACTCTTCCAGCTTATTTTTCTTGATTGATCGCCATAAATGATGAGAACAAAAAAATGCGCATCCGCCTAAAAATAGATCACAACTATGCTAGAATTGTGGTGATATTCCGTGCAGTTCTATTTAGAGTTTATGGCGGAGAAATACATTTGAAGATGTTCAAGAAATAGAAAACAAAATGGGGCAAATAGGTTTCTGTTTCCTGGTTGCTTTAGTTTTGAAGTGTAATTATGTTTATTTTCATTCAACAGAGTAACAAAAATATCATCAGGTAATCTTGATTCTAATAAAAGCCAGGAATAAAATTTATTGAGATAAAGAGTCACATTTTTTGTTGAATAATAGAGGACAGACGATATTATATTTCTTGTGCTGCTTGTAGTTGTAACAAACATATCTTCATCATCATGTACTGTAAAGTTTGCAGAAGTCGATCATCTTCATCCTCCTTGCCGCAGAATTCTATATTAATTTCCCTGTGGTTGTTGACACGACATCAGCTGTGCAGTATCTATTCCCTCTGTTGTTCACTGTCTTAATTTTGTTGTCTCTTTTACTGTCAATCGCTATTTGTTCAAACTACCTTCTTTGCAGCATGTGCACGAAAGGTCTCTGATGCTTGCATGTGTCTCTTCTGATGTTAACAAAAACAGTTTAAAGAATAGTTGATCATTTAGAAATGTTGATGATAATTTAGAAACGTTGGTGATAATTTAAAAATGTTGATGATAATTTAGAAATGTTGATGATAATTTAGAAACGTTGGTGATAATTTAAAAATGTTGATGATAATTTAGAAACGTTGGTGATAATTTAGAAACGTTGGTGATAATTTAAAAATGTTGATGATAATTTAGAAACGTTGGTGATAATTTAGAAACGTTGGTGATAATTTAAAAATGTTGATACTAATTTAGAAACGTTGGTGATAATTTAGAAACGTTGGTGATAATTTAAAAATGTTTATGATAATTTAGAAACGTTGGTGATAATCTATAAATGTTGATGATAATTTAGAAACGTTGGTGATAATCTAGAAATGTTGATGATAATTTAGAAACGTTGGTGATAATCTAGAAATGTTGATGATAATTTAGAAACGTTGGTGATAATCTAGAAATGTTAGTGATAATTTAAAAATGTTGGTGATAATTTTAAAATGTTGATGATAATTTAGAACTATTAATCAAACTAAGACCATGTTGACAACAAATATCTAAGAATAATAAAAAAAAAAAGCATGTGCTGACTATAAACAGAGCTGGAAATCGATTGTAAATGTTTCAACAAAGAAAACAATGTTTTAGGCCATGTTGTGTACTGTCACCAGATTTGTCTAATATGAGTTGTGAGATTATTTTAAGATCCCTAATAAGGGACATGCCTGTTATAACAATTGGAGGTTATAATATAAATAACCTCAGGTATGCTGATGATACAGTCTTAATCGCTAAGAGTGAAAATGAGTTACAATAAATATTAGATATTATAGTGAAAGAAAGCAAAAATAAAGGACTCGGCCTTAATAGGAAAAAAAGCAGCAACAGAAGTAATGGAAGTAACAAAGAAAAAGACATCACCCACCGCAATGCACAATAAAGCAAGTGAAACAATAGTGAAACTTGTAAATTAATTAAAATAGCACATGTGGGTAAATACCTGTGTGCTAAGACGCCGATTTAAGTCTCGTACCTTTACCTTTATTTTTACAAGCAGGTTGTGACCATGTTTTAGCCTGCTCCCAGAGTACAGTACCAGGGCAAAGACACCAAATTGAATAAAAAAAAGAGCTTTACCTATTGATATCTTTGAAGGCAACAACAAGGTCTACAAAACAGTTCTGCATTCAGAAGACTTTGATTACAGTTTATGGAATCGCAAACGAACTTGTCTTGCCATCAAACTGGAAGTTCTTCATAGTATCATAGCGCTCACTATTCTGATACACTTTTATGAGACATCGACAACAGACAGCAAACATGCCAGATAGTGTCATCACTTCCGGTCAACACGTTTCTAACGAAGGAGTTTATCTTACTTTGACACGACCTTTTTTTTAAACAATTTTTCATAATTGATCTTAAACACGCGATTTGTTCAGACAATTTCTTCAGGGTGTCGAACATAAGTCAAACAAGAGAATGACAAGGTTTTAGTTGATTCACCGCGCGACTTTTATAAGTTAAAAGTTACAAAACCTGGCTCCGGGTTCAACGTGTCGGTAACTAGAGCCAATTGTTTCGGCTCGCAGTACTGAATTATTGAAACTGTTTATAGTTGTCGATGCACTAAGACGTTTGGTAACGATAGAACAACCAACACCGATCTGAGCAACAATGATTATGATGCTCCACGGTGGGCTTCACGCCAGATTTGAACTTTACAGTCATCCCCGTACACAGACACACAACCACACACACATTGCTTGCCATGGAAGGCTGCTATTCTTACACTCTCATCAAGTCCTTTGTTTCAAAAGCCGCAACTAATAAATAATAATTACATTAAAACATTTCCTATGTTCATGTATACCCCCCTTTTTTTTATCTCTCTCTCCCCCTCTCCCCACTATGACTTCGGAATTATAAACTAATTAATTAATAATAACGACCGTGCTCATAAAAAAAAGCACAACAACTTTTCGTTATTACTATCCCATGTTTGAATCCAAATCATCCTAGCATTAGAATTAATATAAAATCTGTGATCCAGGGATTGTCATTTCCCCTCCCTGCCATAAGTAATAGAAAGCCCCAGATCACTCGACACCGGAATAATGCCAATAGCGTGTTTAGCTTTTAAATACCACAGAGGGCCGGCGGTCATTTGTTGACAAAAATCCTCATCTAATCGTGTTTTTATGAAAGAGGAAAGAAATATTCTGATTAAAAATTCGATTTCCATCACGGCGAACACTGCGCTCAATTTGCAAACAAAACTCTTTCCGGTTGAACTGTGGTAAATAAAAACGTGTACGCCGTTTTTAAAATGAGCCATTTGAACAAAAATACCAAGACCTCTCTTTCTTCTGCCCCCGAAACGCGTGCATGTGCATCGACAAAATATGTACGTGTGCATAATTTTGTACTTAGAAGGTTTGTTCTGGAATATGAATTAGGATATAATATCAAATGTATCTCTGAAATAAGCAGCTAGAGATTTTAGCACTTGTATAATTGTATACGATATTCAGTGATAGAATCAATGAAAATAAAAATGGAAAGAAAAAAATAATGTAAGTAGCCGTAATTGCTTATTCAGAATGTATGAAATTATCAGTATTACTAATTGTGTGTGTGTTTTTTTTTTAAAAATTAAACGTAAAAGAGCACTGGAAGTAAAGGACACAGTGGATATAGAGATAATGGAAGAAGTCAGTGTTGGTGCTATCTCCGTATCGATGGCTGGCAGCTGTTTACCGCCACCATTATACTTTTTCTAGCATTTTGCATACATCTGACCACCTAAGTGTCATTTGCTGTCACTATCCATCTACATTGCCGTCGTCGTATTGACCTTTCGTCTTTTATCTTTTTTTCACTAAACTTGCCTTCAAATGTCGCCATGTCTATTTTTACATCAACAGTACTTTGACTGTTAATCTCCTCCATTAGATTTGCTCGTTCCATTGTTAATTTATGTTCTTATCCGGAAAAGCAAAGTTTTCTACCTCCATTTTCACGAGACATGTCCTATTCGCCGTGTAACCAATATGTTCGTCTACTACCCTCAGACCATAGAGATAAATAGAAATAATGCCTCAAGGTTGTAACGAGATGTTATCTGTTAGACACAAGAGGGTGAATTTTCGAAGTGCTAAGACTTTCTTGATTTCCTGGATACTGCTGGAAAAGTTGAAGCGGGACTACTCTAGTGGTACTGTAATACTAGGTATCTATATCAACAAAACCCAACCATGCAGAGATCATCTTCGCATCGTTAGTTAATCGCTGGGCAATTTCTTAGTTTAGGGACATAAATTAAAATGATCTCCCCTTCATTGGCGTCACAACAAAACTACAGTGGTTCTCAAATATTAAAAATTATCTCTATGCTCATCACTAACGTAATTTATTTTATCTTTCGATTATAGTTTGGGTTAGAGTTGCGAAACATAGGACTTTACCATTAGAACTTTACCCATAGGACTTTACCCATATGACTTTACCCTTAGGACTTTACCCATAGAACTTTATTGTTTCTCTTTACTCTACAATTAGGTGTCCTGTAATGATATATTAGAGAAGCACCGAATAAAGTGCAACGTCACTCAAGGGAACGTTACTCTTCCGAAATGAAATAATTTATGTCCCCAAACTAGGACTTTACCAATCATTGTGGCTGGGGATTGTTTTTAGAGAGTCTAAGTTGAGATGATCAGAGGTCTTGATTAGTTGTGGGTTGCTGACTCTGCTGGTTGCATCAGGATATCACATAGTTTGTGCTGCACACACTATAAGATTACAGCTGAACAAAATAACACTTGGGAAATTATCATTCTTCATATGTTTATTATCTGTTTAGATGTTAAAAATATATTGCTTAATGTTTTTTTAGATATTCCAATACTATTCTTAATCTCTCTTCTACCACGTGTACCATCTTTCTGTCACATTATGTCATTATTTAAGTATTAATGTGAATTCACAATCAAAGTGCAATAGATCTAATAGGGCAAAAGGGAACTAAAAATAGTAGTGGTATTTGTAGTAATTATAGTGGCAGTAACACTGGTGGTAATGGTAGAAATAGTGGGGTTAGTTGTAGTGGTGGTAGTAGTAGTTGTAGCATTAGTAGTATTATTACTATAGTTCGTTCAGAAATTCGTGCCCATAGAGTTTATTAATTATCTCGGAAACTGATGAATTTCTGTAATTCTTTTTCGTGAAATCTTATTTTTTCACCGGCCTTCAGTCTGATTTTTGGCCCTACTGTCATGCATTTAGGAAAGATTTGTGCTTATTTGAGGTATATAAAAATACGATTTTCTTGCTTGTCCTAAATTTTAGGATTTTACAATACCCACATTTGTTGTAATCAACTCACCAATTAAAAAGGCAAATTTCACGTGCACACCACACCATCTTAGCACTGTTTCGCACTCTTAACTTGTAAGACGCCCGCCACGCCGAGGTTTTTTTTTGGTAATATCATTTCCGGTTTCTTGTTAAATTGGTCCAGAGGTGTATTTTGACAAAATATTTACTATTAATGAATATTCCTGTATGTGTGATAATTTGTAAGCTGTTGTGAAATGACTACTTGATTTTTAAGATCATGAAGAGTTTAAAGTGTAAATTCATCACTATGCAAAAAGTAACTGTATTATTGTACATGCACTTCTGCAAGGAATCTAAAAGGGGTCGGTTATATTACGATATAAAAAAAACCAGAAAATAGAACACGGGCAGCTCTAAATATAGATAGAAAGTCGATGGATAGGACATAATTTAGACTGCAGAGGCGATGGTCAAGCAAGGAAGAAAAATGAAAGTTGATGATTTTGACAAAGATGTTATTAGACGTGAAATTTTTAAAATGTTTGAATCGAATCAACTTGTTACACTGCGCAAACTTAAAGTTCGACTGTAATTAGAATGTGATATTGAAATCTCAAAAACGACTCTTTGGACAATCGTAAGAGACGTTGGTTTCACTTTTCGAAAATCTGCTAATGGTAGAAATATTGTTTGTGAAAAACCACACCTGATAGCTGCCCGAAGCACACCTGAGGCAGATCTGTGAATGACGAATGGAAGGCTACGATATAGTATATTTGAATGAAACGTGGGTCAATGCTCGTCATACATATGAGAAAGAATGGCAATCAGTTGACAGAGAAAATAAAAGAAGCATTCCAAGTAGCAAAGGGCAACGCGTGATATTGGAACATGCTGGCAGTAGAAAGAATGGACTTGTTAATGTCACACAACTTATTTTTCAATCAAAGTCTACAGACAATAGGGACTACCACACTGAAATGAATGGACGAATTTTCAGAGACTGGATAGAGAACACTCTAATTCCCATTCTGGAAAGACCTTCATGTCTTGTAAATGGACAAAATGCGGTAGCACTGGAGGACAAAATTCCTAATTCGTCAAGCACAAAAGATCAAATCATCACATGGCTTAGAAAAGAAAATGTTTCCTTTCAAAACACCCATTTAGAACCAGAGTTGTTGCAACTTGTTAGACAAACTAAGAAGACAAAGTTATATCAAATTAATAAAATAATTGCAAAGTATGGCCACACATATCTTCACATCCCACCTTATCATTCGCACCTTAATATAATATAACTTGTGTGGGCTAAAGTCAAAGGGTAAGTTGCTGCGCAGAACACGACGTTTAAAATTTGTGATGTTAAAGAATTGACGCGTGATGCCCTCTCAACGTTAGACATTGAATACTGGAGAAAATGTGACGACCGTGTGCTCAGAGAAGAAGAACAATACTGGAGAAAATGTGACGACCGTGTGGTCAGAGAAGAAGAACAATACCGGCAACGAGATGGATTGCAGTTTGTCCAACCGATAACAATTGTTAACCTCTTAGAGATTTCTGATTCAGAATAACATATGAATGACATGTGCACAATTTTGTTGATGACACTATTACTATTTGCTGACTATGTGTGTTTGATGTTCTGGTTGTTCCATATATTTTGTTGATGACACTATTACTATTTGCTGACTATGTCTGTTTGATGTTCTGGTTGTTCCATATATTTTGTTGATGACACGTCTGCTTTTTGGAGAATATGTGTGTTTGATACTTTGGTCAAAGTTTACCTATCTCTATGACGAAGATATAAAATCAAATGAAAAATTGTGCCCTATACGATGGGGGATCGAGTTCGATCTCCAGAAGTGGTGGTCTTTTGTCGGACCAACGTGAGTAGTAAGGAAGGGTGTTTTGAGCAAGGATTTTAACATTTTCGCATGGTGCATTTTGGCTCCATGCAGCATTGGCATGTATCGTGCAGCACAATCTCGTCGTGCAGCACATTTTGGCATGTATCGCACAATCTCGACCTCGTTTATCGCGGGTGGTCGGCGCGGGTGGTCGGTCTTATCTCAAGTGCTTATCTCAAGTGGTCGGCCTCGCGGGTGGTCTTATCTCAAGTGTGCGTGCTGGCGACCAGTGGTTCTAAAACTTGTATGTCAGCGATTCTCAAAACTTGCGGGGGGTCGTGTTATTATCAAGTGAGCGTGCTGGCTATGGAGACCAGTGGTTCTAAAACTTGTATGTCAGTCTAAAACTTGCGGGAGGGTCGTGTTATCATCAATGTGTGATGGCAACAGGAGGCAAAAAAAGGCAAAGGGGTGTTAGTAACCAGGTGTTAGCGACACATCCACGTCGATCATCATCGGGCCACATCATCGGGCCACCTCGGTCATCATCGGCGCTGGTCGGCGGTCGCTGGTCGTCGGCGGTCGCTGGTCGTCGTCGCTGGTCGGCTCGGGCAACATCATCATGTGTAGTGATTAAATAGTGACGCTCTCTCTCTCTCTTATCATCATCATCAAGCCACACCCTCAACATCATCCCTTCATGTCTTATCATCACCAAGCCACACAAATTGACACATCATCAGCATGTGCTACCCTCAACAGCATCATCATGTGCCACCCTCAACAACATCATCATCATGTGCCACCCTCAACAACATCATCAGCATGTGCCACCCTCATAAGCATCATCATGTGCCACCCTCAACAACATCATCATCATGTGCCACCCTCAACAACATCATCATCAAGCCACACCCTCAACTCTCTCTCTCTCTCTTTCACGCTAAAGCAAAACAAAAAGTCGCTCTATATTTCACATATATTTATTAATACAACAAATACACAACACATATGAGAAAATATATATTACTGTTCGATTGGTGATAATTTTAAGCGTCTGGGTTTCCTCCCTCCTGTTTTGGCGGTACTGTCTGTTTGTGTTAAATGTCTATCAAACACAGGGGCGTTAGGAAGTTTCATTAGCCTTCACAACACAACCGCCCTGCATTTTGACAAAACCTTGATCAAAGCTGGAATAGGTAATTGGTGACTCAGCTGAAACACCCGGGACATCCATAGTGGCCGCCGGATCTGTCGTCTGATTAACAAGAGCGAGGTTCCCTTGGTTAACAAAAGGAGGGGTCGTGTAGTTGATGAGATTCGGGTTAACAAGAGATGGTGTGTAGTTCTGGTGGCTAACAACAGGCAGCGTGTAGTTGAGGTTAGCATATGCGGTTAAAATGTCTTCGCGCATATCAACTAAAGCGATAAATTCCTCTTTCGATAGTGTTATCCCAGTTCGGGTAGGAAACTTAAAAAAACTCTCACCGCTATATGTCCTTATATTATCAACGGTCTGTTACGAAAAACACAAACCGAGACTGCCTTAACGCCATCTTTAGACAACGGAACTACAGTCTCATTTCCGCGTGACATAAATATGCGCTGATCACTGGCATCAAACGAAATTGGCGTATTCAAGCTACACGACTCCATAGTCAAAGCAAAAACAAACACAAGCCACCTGGTAACAGACGCTGGTTATCTATGTGTGTACACTACTCGGCTGGGGGTTTTTATACCTGCTACGTTTATCGTAGCGAGGACCATTTATTTATAGTAGCTAACGCAATATGTTATCAGGCGAGGTAATATGTTATCAGGCGAGGTAATACGTTATCAGTCGTGTTGCGACATGTTCCGTGACTTCAGGAAGGGTCCAAACAGGGTGATAGGTGGGAAATATGATGTGTGTGTGTGTGAAATAATTTTATATAGGATGTGGTTTTTTAAAATAAGTGTTAATTGAAGAAGTGAAACCTGGCGGGCTGACCTAAATCACTCCTTGTTATTTTTGTGGGTGGTATAATCACTAAAGTTGGTAGCACTTGTGAGGATGGATCCCCGATGGAATCATCCTTTCACAGCTCTGATAGCCGGTCCTACCGGGTGTGGGAAAACGGTATTTGTGCAAAAGTTTATACAGAACCTTCACGAGTTAGCTGTCCCCGTACCGGAGGAAGTTATATGGTGTTATGCGGAATGGCAACCGATATACGAGACTATGAGGTCAGTGAGATTTATCAAGGGTCTACCAGACGTCGATAAATTGGAAGGTGGTAAGAAGAGAAGACTGATCGTCATCGATGACTTGATGTCTGAGACGGACGAGAGGGTAACAAAATTATTCATCAAAGGTAGTCATCACAGAGATATTAGTGTGATGTACATTGTTCAAAACCTATTTGGAAAAAATAAAGAACATCGAACCATAAGTCTCAATACGCACTATTTAGTCCTTTTCAAGAACCCGAGAGATGGGAGTCAAATTATAAATCTGGCCAAACAAATGTACCCAGGACAGGCGGGGTACCTCCAAGATAGTTTTAAGGACGCGACAGCGTCTCCTCACGGTTATTTGCTGATCAATCTTCGTCAGGACACACCTGATAATCTTAGGGTGAGAACAAAAATTTTCCCAGGGGAGAGACAAATCGTCTACGTACCAAAGTAGAGAATCATGTGTGATGAATCACTTAGACGGTACGGTGAAATATTGAAATGTATGCGCGCCGCCTCGCCGAGCGGTTTAAGAACCATATTAAAAACAGCCTCTCCCAAACTCATTAACTTTTTGTGCGAGTGTTGTCATAACATATTAAAAGGTAATGTTAGACTCACGCAGCGACAGAAGTGCGAGCTACGTCGACACAAGCACAAGTTGAGACTTCTCACTAAAAAGAAACCGAATCTTAAGCGGCGGAAAGAGATTCTACAAACCGGTGGGTTCATAGGGGCTTTGCTCCGTCCTATATTAAGTATTCTCGGGGGCGTACTAGATGCATAACAATGGCCAAAAAAAGGATATTGATGGATCCTCGATTCCTCGAGGGTCTTACACAGACTACTAACCCGTCGTATAGCCCTCCCGAGACAATTGGTGACAACTTGAGAGATTTAGATGATGAAATGCAACGTATCCTATTCCGAGATGATTTAGCACCCGCCGATAAGGCCAGAGTGTACCAACGTGCCCTGCATCAATATTTAACTAGATTGGAGCAGTATAAACGTCGCTCATTGGGTTCGGTCGATCTCATTCAACACAACACGACAACAGAAAAAACACATTCCCCACCACCACCACCAATCGAAGTATCACCAGCGCAGACCAAGACACCACCAACACCACCAGCAGCCGAAACCCCAAATCTAGGTAATGAAACCACTTCACCCGTAACCACGTATAAACTGAGACCTAAAAAAAGAAAGAGCGGAATCCCAACACCAAAATGGGAACGGTGGAGAAAATATTGAGACGTCATTACTTTGACCCTAGTCGACCAGGGGCTTATAGTGGTGCAACGGCCCTGCAACGTAACACCAAACTGGATCAAACAATGGTTGAGTCATCAGGATACCTATACCCTTCATAAACCAATTCGTCGCAGATTTGAAAGGCGTCCCATTATAACGAGTGGCCCCCAACAGCAATATCAGGCAGACCTAATTGATTTGAGACATTTGAAAAACCACAACGACGGCTATTCCTATTTGGTTTCTTGCGTGGACGTTTTCAGTAAATTCGCGTGGTCTGTACCGATACGAACCAAAACGGGGAAATCCTTAGTGGAAGCCGTCGGAAAGATATTTCGCGATGGGAAACCCACGAGTTTTCAAACGGATAAGGGGTCAGAGTTTCTGAACAGAACATTTCAGAAATTTCTCGCTGACAACAACGTTCACTTTTTCACTACGCAGAACGAAGATATTAAGGCCGCCGTGGTAGAACGCTTTAATAGGACTCTAAAACAACGGATGTGGCGATATTTCACGAAATCCAATAAGCTGTCTTATGTCCGAGTCCTACCCGCCCTACTTCGAAGTTATAACCATTCGTATCACAGAAGTATAAAAATGGCACCGGTCGACGTCAACGCAGACAATCACGAACAGGTATGGAACACGTTGTATAATAACAAACGCAACTTAAAATTTCAAAGACCCCCGTATAAGCCCGGTGATCGAGTTAGACTGGTCTTGGGCAGAGCCAATTTTAAAAAGGGTTATGTCCCGGCTTGGACGGAAGAACTGTTTTCCATCAGTCGAGTAAATGAAACAAACCCCGTTACATATGTGTTGAAAGACGATAAGGGTGATGAGATAGAGGGGTCATTCTACACACCGGAAATTCAAAAAGTTGGAGACAAGCACGAGTACAGAATCGAGAGTATCATAACCGAGCGACGCACATCATTCGGGCGAAGAGAGAGTTTAGTCAAATGGTTCGGGTACGATTCCTCATTTAACACTTGGAAACCGTCCAAGGACATTGTCAGGTACAAAAACTAGAGATGAGAGCAGAAGAAGACGAAGAAGTGGAAACTTTTGGCGGAGAGCCCGATTTGCGAGCCGTAAACTCGGGAGTGAGGATAGAGAGCGAACCACGCAGGGGATCGGTGTTTGGGAAACTATCCCCCTATTTAGAACTTGTCTTTATTTGTCAAGTGGTAGTTATATATACCGTTGTCGCGGTTTCGCTGTTCAATCTGACCACCGAAAAGTCAGATGTCAAGGAGGGAAAACTGTGGATAGCCCTACTGACCAGCTGTTTGGGTTACATGCTACCGAATCCAAACTTGGAGAGGCGACGGTGAAACGAGCAAAAAAAAAAAAAGAGTTTTTATGTCACCCTACCCAGCAATGCATCTATGGACCTTTTTAAGGATAATAACCCCGGCCACTTTTTCGTTTTTTAAACTCCCTCAGACCATTGACATTTCGGCGCAGTATGAGATCGCACTGGTGGAGATACAGTTTCCACTAAATTATTTCAATGCAATAGAGGGTGATGTCTGGATTCGGTACGAATCTCTCGCTAACGACGATATTTGCGACGCTAGATTTATTTCAAAGTGACATTGGAGCCCGGGTTATACACGAAACCCGATGCGTTCATCGGCGCGTTGAATGCCTCGATCATAAAAGCGGAGGATGAGTCGAACGGGGATGCGAAAGGGAAGAAAATGAGATTCATTTACGCAAAAGAGGTGAATAAAGCCATCTTGAAACTTTACGAAAAAGGAGTCAGTGTTACCATAAGCGACACTTTGAAAAACATGTTAGCCTTCCCCACGACCTCTATATCAGACACGGCTCCTGATATCTTCAGCGTGGGGGTAATGGACTTGGAAAGCGTTGCGAAGAATGTCTACGTCTACTGCGATCTCGTTTCCCCCAGACCGGTCGGGGATGTGATGGTACCTCTCCTAAGGAGCGTGCCTGTTCTAAATAGAAATCACACCTCGGTGTTTCAGATCTACGATAAGCCTCACTACCTACCCCTGAGTAGATTTTCCTTCGATACCGTCGAGATCCTTTTAGTCAACGAACACGGAAAAACCATTCCATTCACCAGCGGAACGTCGGTGCTAACGGTACACTTTCGAGTGAAGAAACATCTCGAGCTGGTATAATGGTGAGACACACCCCCCTTCATCGCGATGTTGAGTTATACGAAGACTTTTACTGTTGTCAGGCGGGTGATGGGATGCCCGTGTTTATAGGAGGTCGAAGTCAGAGCGGTCGGGGAATCGGTAGTTTCTTCGGTGGAATCGGGAGGGCTATTTACCCTGGTTAAAAACCGGCGGTAAGGCCTTGCTCAGAGAAGGATTGGGGACCGGTCTGCAGGTCGCACAGGACGCATTAGCCGGGAAAAATGTCGGTGAAGCTTTCAAAGACCGAGCTAAGGAGGCCGGTCAGCGGTTGCTACACGGGGCCGTAGACCACCTGCGTGATAACAACCAATCAGGAAGTGGTTTACGACAAATCAGAAAGCGAGTTATGAAGCGAGTTACCCCCGCCGGGAGAACCGGTTACGAAGATGATAAAATCGACAGCTAGACAGGTCCCCTTCATTCGGTGTACAACCAGAAGAAGAAGTAGAAGACGAGGGCGGCAAAGGATATTTTCGACTAATAATGTCCCTCGTTCACCCCAAATCGTGCGAATGTCTTCACTCTGGTTTGGATTTATTTAGCGTTCCACCCACACAGACATCTCTAGACTCTGGACAGTTTATTGAAATTCGTCCGATCGCAGCCTTGTCGCATAGCGCACCGATAGAGTTTTTTATTTCTGGAAACAGCGAGGAGTATCTAGATCTTTTCAACACGTTTTTGCAGCTGCGGGTCAAGATCACCCTCCCGAATGGTGATAGTGTACCACCCGATGCTGAGGTAGGACCGGTCAACAATTACCTTCACAGTCTATTTTCACAAGTCGACGTATCCTTAAACGACACGTTGGTTACACCGTCGGAGAATACCTATCCTTTTAGAGCGGTGTTTGAGGCTATGCTAAACTACGGGGAGGATGCGAAAACGGGATACTTGACGGCCGCTCTGTTCTACAAAGACACAGCTGGCCACCATGACGATTTGAAAGAAAATGAGGGTTTTAAAACACGGCGCGATTTGACTTCGGGTAGTAAAGAGGTTGAAATGATGGGTCGTTTGCACTCTGATGTCTTTGTGCAGGATCGTTACATGTTAAACAGAGTCGATGTGAAGATAAAACTCACGCCCTCGAAGGATGTGTTCAGCCTCATGACTCACGATAGGTCTGCGGGTTACAAGAGTGTTATCACCTACGCCGCGCTCGTGGTCAGGAAAGCTAAGCTAAACCCACGATTTCTCTGGCTCACGAAAAGGCTCTCTTGAGCGGGAATGCTCGGTACCCGATCAAGAGGGTTACCATCAAGACATTTTCCATCGCTAGTGGGATGTTCTCCCACAGTCAGACAATTTATTTTTGTCTCAAACACCGACCCGTGTAGTGATAGGTCTGATTACGGCCAGTGCGTTTAATGGCGTTTATTCAGCTAACCCGTTCAATTTTCAACACTTTGGTCTGATTTATATGAACCTGACGGTCGACGGGAAATGCATCTCGGGAAAGCCTCTAACTATGGACTTTGAACGAAATCAATACGCGAGAGCTTTTTTCGGCACAAAGCTGGCCATGGGTCTGATTGGTAAAAACGCCGGGAATAACGTTGCTTATAGAGAGTTCAAGGACGGATATTGTCTATTTGGTTTTGACCTCTCGTCTAGTCTACTGGACGGCTCCCATTTTGAGCTAGCCACAAGCGGACCCTTGTCGATAGAACTCAAGTTTGCCGCTCCCACAACTACTCCCCTACAAGTCATCGTCTACGCCGAGTTGGACTCAGTGCTCGAGGTGTCCAAGTGAAAGAAAGAGAGAGAGAGAGAGTTGAGGGTGTAGCTTGATGATGATGTTGTTGAGGGTGGCACATGCTGATGATGTTTTTGAGGGTGGCACATGATGATGCTGTTGATGGTGGCACATGCTGATGATGTGTCAATTTGTGTGGCTTGGTGATGATAAGACATGAAGGGATGATGTTGAGGGTGTGGCTTGATGATGATGATAAGAGAGAGAGAGCGTCACTATTTAATCACTACACATGATGATGTTGCCCGAGCCGACCAGCGACGACGACCAGCGACGATCAGCGACCGCCGACGACCAGCGACCGCCGACCAGCGCCGATGATGACCGAGGTGGCCCGATGATGTGGCCCGATGATGATCGACGTGGATGTGTCGCTAACACCTGGTTACTAACACCCCTTTGCCTTTTTTTGCCTCCTGTTGCCATCACACATTGATGATAACACGACCCCCCGCAAGTTTTAGACTGACATACAAGTTTTAGAACCACTGGTCTCCATAGCCAGCACGCTCACTTGATAATAACACGACCCCCCGCAAGTTTTGAGAACCGCTGACATACAAGTTTTAGAACCACTGGTCGCCAGCACGCACACTTGAGATAAGACCACCCGCGAGGCCGACCACTTGAGATAAGCACTTGAGATAAGACCGACCACCCGCGCCGACCACCCGCGATAAACGAGGTCGAGATTGTGCGATACATGCCAAAATGTGCTGCACGACGAGATTGTGCTGCACGATACATGCCAATGCTGCATGGAGCCAAAATGCGCCATGCGAAAATGTTCAAATCCTTGCTCAAAACACCCTTCCTTACTACTAACGTGCACCCAAAGTCTAAAAATGGTTACCATAGATTTTAAGGATACGTCTTTGGCTTGTATTGTTAGAAAATTAACATAATTCACAGTAAAATCTAATGTTTAGAGCACGCAGTTTGATATTTTCCTAAAATTACGTAACAAAAAAAAAAAAAAACGATTTGTGCAAAATTCAGACTACCTTTGTACTTAAATGTTATAAAATCGGTGAAAAAGTAAGATTTCAAGAAAAAAAATTACAGAAATTCATCAGTTTCCGAGATAATTGATCAAATCTGTGGATACGAATTTGTGAACGAACTATGGTAGTATTAGTAGCAGCATTAGTAATAGTATTATAATTAGTAATAGCATTAATAGTAGTAGTATAATTAGTAGTAGGATTAGTAGTAGTATTAGAATTAGTAGTAGTATTAGTAGTAGTATTAGAATTAGTAGTAGCATTCGTAGTAGTATTAGAATTAGTAGTAGTATTAGTAGTAGTATTAGAATTAGTAGTAGTATTAGTAGTAGTATTAGTAGTAGTATTAGAATTAGTAGTAGTATTAGTAGTTGTATTAGAATTAGTAGTAGTATTAGTAGTAGTATTAGAATTAGTAGTAGTATTAGTAGTTGTATTAGAATTAGTAGTAGTATTAGTAGTAGTATTAGTAGTAGTATTAGAATTATTACTAGCATTAGTAGTAGTATAAGAAGGAATATTAGTAGTAATTGTTTTAGTAAGTAGTAAGTGTAATGCGAATAAGAAAGAGCACTAGAGCAGTGAATTAATAGTAGTAGTAGCAAATAACAACAGCCTGTCTGCAGATGCATCTGTTTGTGTTGTATTTGTTATTAATGCTTTGTAAATTAGCTTGCAAATAATTATAAAGGAAATCAAATGCAGATTTATTACAAATTTATATTTATCATAAGTCCATATTTGTGCGTTATATGACTTTAAAAATGAGCATATGAGATCAACACAAGACAGAGAGAGAGAGAGAGAGAGAGAGAGAGAGAGAGAGAGAGAGAGAGAGAGAGAAAGAGATGATAAATGTGACAATGCATGACGTAAAAAAGTAAAGTAAAGAGCCCCCGTCACGCCAAGTGGCGTATAGGGAATATGGTGTTAGTGACCATATATTTTACACACCTTCGGCACATGATTTTTGGGGTAATGTGGTCGGTATTACGCCCGTTCCGCTTTACTTTCCCAGAAAAAAAAACCGGACCAACGTACACCCAGGGTCTAAAAAATGGCTACCATAGATTTTTCTGGGAGGAAAAGGCGGCTTGGCGTGATACCGACCACATCACCCAAAAATATGCCGTGATCGTGGAAAAATATGGTTATTAACACCATATTCCCAATATCTCTCATACGTCTAGCAAGACGTGGAGGGAACCTTTACTTTATTAGTCACGATGTGCAGCGACGTTTACGTTTTGCTAAGGGTAAGATAGTGACAGAACAAGGGCTGAAAGTGGCAACTCATAGCTGACAACGTGACCCAAAGTCAGTGAACCAAAACTGTTTTATAACCCTACTCGTCCTCTTCGTGGTCACTTTGAACATAACGTAAACTGTCCAGTTAAACGAGTTATGATTTCAGAAGGAAAATAACCCGATACTGAAGGAAATGAAGTCAGACGGAAAATAACCTGATACTGAAGGAAATGAAGTCAGACGGAAAATAACCTGATACTGAAGGAAATGAAGTCAGACGGAAAATAACCTGATACTGAAGGAAATGAAGTCAGACGGAAAATAACCCGATACTGAAGGAAATTAAGTCAGAAGGAAAATAACCCGATACTGAAGGAAATGAAGTCAGACGGAAAATAACCTGATACTGAAGGAAATGAAGTCAGACGGAAAATAACCCGATACTGAAGGAAATTAAGTCAGAAGGAAAATAACCCGATACTGAAGGAAATGAAGTCAGACGGAAAATAACCGGATACTGAAGGAAATGAAGTCAGAAGTGTTGGGCCAGATTAACGCCAACTTATAGGAGTTTGGTGTAAGCAAGGGCACAATATAACACTTTCACCACCATACGTTCTTTTCAAGACTGGTGATAAGGGGTGTAATCTTTTGGCGAACTTAACACTAGAATAAGGGATAATCGGTTGTTTTCGTTGATGCCCATGGATGTTGTTTTCGTTGATGCCCGTGGATGTTGTTTTCGTTGATGCCCATGGATGTTGTTTTCGTTGATGCCCGTGGGTGTTGTTTTCGTTGATGCCCATGGATGTTGTTATCGTTGATGCCCATGGATGTTGTTTTCGTTGATGCCCATGGATGTTGTTTTCGTTGATGCCCGTGGGTGTTGTTTTCGTTGATGCCCGTGGGTGTTGTTTTTGTTGATGCCCGTGGGTGTTGTTTTCGTTGATGCTCGTGGGTGTTGTTTTCGTTGATGCCCGTGGGTGTTGTTTTCGTTGATGCTCATGGATGTTGTTTTCGTTGATGCCCGTGGATGTTGTTTTCGTTGATGCCCGTGGGTGTTGTTTTCGTTGATGCCCATGGATGTTGTTTTCGAGTGTTGTGTGCGTTTGCAGTTTTATAAAATGGAAATCTTATATACATCTGTGAATTATTCATTATGTACGTAAATATATGATTATGACTCACGTACATCTTTCATTACATCTACTAATATACGTTATCTCAATCGTTGTTGCTGATATAATACACCAATAATTCATGTGGTATTAGTTAGTCTCTCTCCTCTCTCTCTCTCTTTCTCTCTCATTCCTTAACAGCTTATTGTTGTCTTTGGGACACTACAGCGAATACTCTCTGTTTCACTGTTTTACACAGTCTTTTTTTCTTCTGTATGTCACGCTACCTCCCCCATATATATATATATATTTCTCAGAAGAATGTTGAAAGTTCCTTGGACAGCTAAAAAGACCAATGAGGAAGTTTTCAAAGAGGCCAACACAAAAAGGGAGCTCTTAAAAAACATCAGAAAGAAGCAATCAACATTTTTCGGGCACATCATGAGAAGGGGAAAGTTGAAATACTTGGTTACAACTGGCAAAATAAAAGAAAAGAGAGATCGCGGGCGACAAAGAGAGATAATGCTGGATTGCTTGGTGTCATGGCATGGAAAACAGTCAACAACAGAACTGATACGATGCACTGTAGATAGAAGATTGTGGAGGGACATGATCACTAACGCCAACCGGTATGGCACACGATGATGATATATAGTATTAGTAGTAGTATTAGTAGTAGTATTAGAATTAGTAGTTGTATTAGTAGTTGTATTAGAATTAGTAGTAGTATTCGTAGTAGTATTATAATAGTAGTAGCATTCGTAGTAGTATTAGAATTAGTAGTAGTATTAGTAGTAGTATTAGAATTAGTAGTATTATTAATAGTAGTATTAGTAGTTGTATTAGAATTAGTAGTAGTATTAGTAGTTGTATTAGAATTAGTAGTAGTAGTAGTATTAGTAGTAGTATTAGTAGTTGTATTAGAATTAGTAGTAGTATTAATATTTGTATTAAAATTAGTAGTAGTATTAGTAGTTGTATTAGAATTAGTAGTAGTATTAGTAGTAGTATTAGAATTAGTAGTAGTATTAGTAGTAGTATTAGTAGTTGTATTAGAATTAGTAATAGTATTAGTAGTTGTATTAGAATTAGTAGTAGTATTAGTAGTAGTATTAGTAGTAGTATTAGAATTAGTAGTAGCATTAGTAGTAGTATTATAATTAGTAGTATTATTAGTAGTAGTATTAGAATTAATACTAGCATTAGTAGTAGTATAAGAAGGAATATTAGTAGTAATTGTTTTAGTAAGTAGTAAGTGTAATGCGAATAAGAAAGAGCACTAGAGCAGTGAATTAATAGTAGTAGTAGCAAATAACAAAAGCCTGTCTGAATATGCATCTGTTTGTGTTGTATTTGTTATTAATGCTTTGTAAATTAGCTTGCAAATAATTTTAAAGGAAATCAAATGCAGATTTATTACTGAAGGAAATTAAGTCAGAAGGAAAATAACCCGATACTGAAGAAAATGAAGTCAGAAGTGTTGGGCCAGATGAACGCCAACTTATAGGAGTTTGGTGTAAGCAAGGGCACAATGTAACACTTTCACAACCACACGACCTTTTCAAGACTGGTGATAAGGGGGTGTAATCTTTTGGCGAACTTAACACTAGAATAAGGGATAATCGGTTGTTTTCGTTGATGCCCGTGGATGTTGTTTTCGTTGATGCCCGTGGATGTTGTTTTCGTTGATGCCCATGGATGTTGTTTTCGTTGATGCCCGTGGATGTTGTTTTCGTTGATGCCCATGGATTTTGTTTTCGTTGATGCCCATGGATGTTGTTTTCGTTGATGCACGTGGATGTTGTTTATATATATATATATATATATATATATATATATATTTTTTTTTATCATCATCATGTGTGTTTGGGGGGGGGTGGGGGGGGGAGTCCTTCTTCTTGGCGAGACACGATCAAGCCAACTTCAGACTGAATCTTCAACTTTAAATAAAATCGCAACTGCCATCCAAAAATGAAAGTGAAAATCACCTTAGGTATACATTCATTGTAACATTTGATATCTTTTTCTAGCACACATATTATATTATCACATTTTGTAATCAGCCTGACCAGGTGTCGTGACATTTGAATGATCACTGTAACAATGCTATTTTGTCATTTGATCCCACTCACGACATTAGCATGGGCGTACTAAAACGGCACGTGCCTGTTTTCCCTGCCTGACATCCATTACAAAGAAACAAGGGGATGATGGGTTGGCCAGGAAAAGACTGTCAACAAAGAAAGGAAGTGGTTGTCGCACCAAATGCCAAGCGTTTAGGACATTTCCAGGTAGCTTTCCAATATCCACGGAGTACTCAGACTCTGGTAGTTTTCTGCTAATAAACATTGTGACGTGTCCTATTCTGACAAGTCACGCGACTCCCATAGAGCTAAAGTCTTTAAGTTGTATTAGGGCTGACTAACTAGTACGAATACGCGACAGTCTGGTCTGAGCGATTAAATGACATTAACATAACTAGGAAGATAAAAGTAACGTAATTTTGAGAGAATGCCTTCAATCAGACTTGAGACAGACAAATAAACATACATAAGAGAAGGAAACATTGCATTTGCGAGATGTTTCTTTCCAGCGACGGGAGCGTAATATAAAATATTCGCCTGTGAAAAAAAGAAAGAGACCATTTAAAAACATAAATAAATAAAACAAAGTAACTAAAACAATTTACATTTCTTCTGGACCACAGACAAGTTATACGTGTTGTCAGCACTGCGCCATATTGGCCAACTTTCACACAATAGTTATCTGATAACTAATTTCACAGGGAACCTTGTAGTCTTATAGGTGAATTCGGCAATGAATTGAAACTGGGTATCTGGTAAGCAAACAACTGCATTAATCTCTTTACTATAGTGGCTTGAAAACACTACCTTCAATAACAACTGTCCAACAGTCACCTGTCATAACACTACTTCAATAACAACTGTCCAACAGTCACCTGTCATAACACTACTTCAATAACAACTGTCCAACAGTCACCTGTCATAACACTACCTCCAATAACAACTGTCCAACGGTCACCTGTCATACATAACACTACCTTCAATAACAACTGTCCAACATTCATCTGTCATAACACTACCTCCAATAACAACTGTCCAACATTCACCTGTCATAACACTACCTCCAATAATAACAGTCCAACAGACACCTGTCATAATACTACCTCCAATAACAACTGTCCAACAGTCACCTGTCATAACACTACCTCCAATAATAACAGTCCAACAGTCACATGTCATAACACTACCTCCAATAATAACTGTCCAACAGTCACCTGTTATAACACTACCTCCAATAATAACATTCCAACAGTCACATGTCATAACACTACCTCCAATAATAACTGTCCAACAGTCACCTGTTATAACACTACCTCCAATAATAACTGTCCAACAGTCACCTGTCATAACACTACCTCCAATAGTAACTGTCCAACAGTCACCTGTTATAACACTACCTCCAATAACAACTGTCCAACATTCATCTGTCATAACACTACCTCCAATAACAACTGTCCAACATTCACCTGTCATAACATTACCTCCAATAATAACAGTCCAACAGACACCTGTCATAATACTACCTCCAATAACAACTGTCCAACAGTCACCTGTCATAACACTACCTCCAATAATAACAGTCCAACAGTCACATGTCATAACACTACCTCCAATAATAACTGTCCAACAGTCACCTGTTATAACACTACCTCCAATAATAACATTCCAACAGTCACATGTCATAACACTACCTCCAATAATAACTGTCCAACAGTCACCTGTTATAACACTACCTCCAATAATAACTGTCCAACAGTCACCTGTCATAACACTACCTCCAATAGTAACTGTCCAACAGTCACCTGTTATAACACTACCTCCAATAACAACTGTCAAACAGTCACCTGTCATAACACTACCTCCAATAATAACAGTCCAAAAGTCACCTGTCATAACACTACCTTCAATAACAATTGTCCAAAAGTCACATGTCATAACACTACTTTCAATAACAACTGTCCAACAGTCACCTGTTATAACACTACCTTCAATAACAATTGTCCAATGGTCACTTTTTATAACACTACCTTCAGTAACAATTGTCCAATAGTCACCTGTCATAACACTACCTTCAATAACAATTGTCCAATATTCACTTGTCATAACACTACCTTCAACAACAACTGTCCAATAGTCACTTGTTATAACACTACTTTCAATAACAACTGTCCAAGAGTCACCTGTCATAACACTACCTTCAATAACAACTGTTCCATAGTCACCTGTCATAACAAAGAAAACAAAAAGACACTGAAATTAGTTTAACTATCTTTTATGTTATATATAATTTAATATTCTGTTTGGCGAGCTAATGACAGACAAGCGCTGTATCAGTCGTTCAGCACTCTAGTTTAAAGATACTTGTTTGCGAGACATGAAGTGTTTCAATATTAACAGTGAAAATATGCAAACGTGTCACAGATAGACGGGAATGGCGCCTACAAGTAAAGAGTGGCATGAATATAGGAGAAGTAAAGAAACAATAAACATTGCAAGAAATGAAAAGACATAAAAATGAAGTCACAGACAAATCAGCAGCGTCAGCTTTTTCACACATCTACGTCTATTTTATATGTGGACGAATCTGTAATTTTAGAATAAGACTGTTCAGTCATAATAAATGCTGTGTTTGCTCTTGATTGTCATACTATTTTTTTCATATGATTTTTTTCTCCTGAAATAGTAAGTCATCGTCATCATTAAGATTATTATTAATAATATTATTTTGTTGAGAGTCCGGTGGCATTGTAGTTAGGGCACAAGTCTACCGACTTGAAGTTTTGAAGCCAGTTGATTCAACTTTTATTTCTTGTCCGATGTAAACGATTTTCAGGGTCTCCTCTCCTGCCTATTTAGATAGATCCCAGGGATATTATTTGGGAATATATGGCAGGGAGAAAAGGAAGTGACCACCCCACCTAATAGAATTTCAGCTCATTACAATGAAATCGCTAATACTTCATTACTCAAGTGCTATTTGCTCTATGTCTGTCTTTACCTTTTAATGTACTGGTAGTTTTTATCAGTTTAAATATTTGCCAATTATCATTAGGTCGCATGTCCATTACCGAGCGTTGGATTCATCACAGCCCGTCTGAAAGAATGTTTGTCTCTAAAAAGTTCATCCACTTCTTCTGTTGTCATGTTCAAGGTCTCTTTGATGTTTTGAAACCAACTTTTTCTTGGTCTGCCCTAGTCTCGTCTTCAATTATTGTTCTTTCCAGCCCCCTGTATCTTTGGAAGTGGCCATAGTATTTTAATTGTCTGTGTATAATGTTGTTTATGAGCAAGATCTTTCTAAAGTCGCGATCTTTCAACAAGTTCTGAAAGTAGCCCTTTGTTTCGAATGAATCGATTTTCTTCCTGGCTGTTTGTGAGATTATCCATGATTCACAACCATATGTTTCTAATGGAAAGATACATGCCCTCAATAATTTTAATGTTACTACCTTGCTGGTGTTGTGCCACATGGTAAAGGTAAAGTACGAGACTAGAACCATCGTCGTAGCACGCGAGATTCCACCAATATGTACTCGACCGCCTATCCAGAAAATCTCCGAACATTTTCTGGATAGTGTCGCTTCAAGCATCGAAACGCAGATGCGAGGCGACATTCCTCACCTTCCCAGGGTAATACCCTGGTACCCACTTCTGCCAAAGGCTGGGTGGAACGTGAGGGTATTTTTTTCCCAACCATGCGTACAACTCACACTGCTCCCAGCGGGAATTTAACACGGGTTGTCCGAACGGCGGTAGTCCAGTAGGGTGGTTTCCCAACTAGGCTACCGAGGCGCCCAACTAGGCTACCGAGGCCGCCAACTAGGCTACCGAGGCGCCCAACTTGGTCTGCCACATGGTCTTCGTGGCCAATGAAACCAACAATATTATTTTGGAAGAACAGAAAGCACGAAATAAAAAAAGGAAGAGAAATATAAAAATAGACAATTATAGCAGGCATCCTCGAGCATATAGTAAAAGTCGTCTTGAGACATTTTTTTTTTTAAGCTGGTATCCTCGTTATGTCAGAACAAATTACCTGCCACAATCTGATAAGCTTCACCCGCGCATTGGCATTCCTCAGCTTTGTTGTAGGTACAATGTACACATTGTTTCTTCAGAAAAACCAGAATGCAAAAATAATATGATAAAATCTTAATTTGAATGGAAGCTAAGGTTGGGCGTTGGTTGGGAATTGGTCACCAGTGGACAGGACAAAGACTCATGTTTGATCCTAAGATTGACCGAATTATAAGTTCATCATCATCATCATCATCACCATCATCATCATCATCAAATTCCGTATCTACTGGCTTAGGTAATGATGTCTCTTAACAACATTTTATCAATTCAGTTTGTGATTTGCTACGAAACCATTGTCTAAAACTATCTTGAATATTCTCTTTCTGTTTCTCTCTATCTCTTCTTTCATCAATGTTTCCATCTGTCATTATATACTCTAGCTGCTCTCTTCTCATTACATGGTCAAAACATGATGATTGTTCCTTGGGTCGCTTATTTTTATCTCGGTACCAAAGAAAACATTGGTGGTGGTGGTTGGGGGGAGGGGGGGAAGACGACCTGTCGTAGTGCCGACCACATTACCAAAACTGAATGTGCCGAAAATAATATAAAAATATGGACTTAACACCATATTCTCTATATGCTACACTCGAGGCTTGACGTGTATAATATAACGAGTTGTTAGAATATGAAACGAGAGCATTATATTTTCTCATCGAGCTGTCCTTGTTTGCCGGAAAATAACCATTTTGAACCACTTTCAGTAACACTAATTATACTTGTAGATTTAGCGGAATTAATTATCTGCAAATCTGGTATAAACAGAGGTATTTCTAAAAGAAGTTTAGGTCATGTACGGTCGATACAGTCCGACTGGGATGAAATAAAACACGATCTTTCAATTGTAACGTGAGTACGAAGTGTTGTGTAAGATACATTTTGTGTTAGTGAACATTTGTTATCTTGATCTTGATCCTTCCAGCGCCGATAGACGTCATGTAACGACCGTAGTGCTTTTCCTTTATTCTAGGCAAGATGTTCGATCCTATTAAATGAATCTATGCCTACCAACTTTGCTTCTCTTACCAGTGAATCGCTCGGTATTCCTCATTGTCTTTATCATGATGTTTCCCATAAAAGTCATTGTTTTGAAATTCTTTTATTGTGTCTTATCAACACATGCGCGTTATATATCCATCTTCTTTTCCTAATTGTAGATGAGATCGTTGGCTATATGGCCATATTTCTTACCTCTCTGTTAGTAAAAGAACATTAGCAAAAGATAAAGACAACGACAAGCGGTATATCAACATTGCAAGTCCAAGATTATTTGGCTGTTGTGAACATAGTTACCTGAAAGTTTGAAATTGTGCTCAAACTTCTGTGCACTTTTCTCTCTTTTAATGAAAAATGGTCAAAGTTTCAGTAATATAAAGTCGCGCACCGTAATGATGAGATAATACCGACCACATTACCCCAAAATCATGTGTCGAAGGTCTGTAAAATTTATGGTACAGAAAATATAAACACCATATTCCCTATACGCCACTTAGGCGTGACGGGGGAACTTTACTTTTATTTTTTTACCGTAATGATTTAGAATGAAATGTTGAGGAAGCATACCACTAGAGAATTGAAACATGCTTACAGGTTGAAGAGCAATAACTTCAACACACCATCAGAGATATTAACAACTTATTGAGTTTTGAATAATAAAATAAGTTTGACAAAATATCTGGAACACTGATTACATAACATCCATTTATAATGGTGAAGCCTGTGGGCAGAAAGGAATTACCCAAATTGTGTTACCTATTCTGGTTTGCGAGTAGAGACCGTAGTGAGTAGATTAACGCCAGCTGTTCGCAGAGCTGGAGACGTCACGATTGTGGGAGGTTTCTTGGATTTCTCTCTACGCCCGCTGACCTTACAGTTATAGATGGCTGTGGAGTACACTTTCCGAGATTTTTTTTTGCTTTCGTCAGCTTTCACCTCTGGTAAAGTCCCTAGAAACTAGGAAATGGATTTTACGTGTTAATTTGTTTTTCCCTGGTAGCCGTGTGCACAGGCAGATAACTCCAAATTTGGAGGTTCTCATATTTTTTTCCGTCGATGGTTAAATGACGTTTCAAGGCGAGCCTCGGTGCTGAGGAGTGGTTGCCGATTCCACTCGGTGGAGCCGGGATTTGAACTCACAACCTCTCTGTCTCGAGACCGGCGTCTTGCCTCGAGACCAACCAGTCTCCAAAACAGGAAGTGACATAATACATGTACTTTCCAATCATTAGAAGCGTCTATTCGAATTTACAAAGTGAAAATAAAAGATTTGGAAGACAAATATGTAATTCTCTAACACCAGAAATAAATATTTTAGTGATATTTAGCTTTAATCAGTGCATTCGCGAAAAGACAGGTGTGTGAGAATTGAAAAGGGAACATGAAGAATATCAGCAGATGTTTGTACAACAGAGGTAACATGAATATAACATTTGAAATGGGCCGAAATAAATCTAATTTTGAGAGTTGGTTTTTTTTGTTTTTGTTACACAGTGAAATAGATAACTAAATACAAAATAGAAATTGATTGTTAAAAGGTGCAACCAGTGCATGTTATTGTAAAGGATTGTAGACACTGGTAGGCATACATACGTGATCAGTTTTACCATGGAGCTTATGTTTTTATTGTGCGTCTCTTATAAGACTAGGTATTTGATCTAACCTATCATGAGGTCAAGGGTCACTGAAATGAGCCTCGATTATGTGACATACATGTTGAACCATATACCTTTTTGAACTTGAGGCGAGCAAATCAATGTTTTTACAGCGACGTTCCAAAATTGGGAAGGAAGAGTGTTGTATAAAACAAATGAACAAGAGGTAAGCAACTCAATGTTGTTATAGCAACGTCCCAAATTGTGAAGAGCGTTGGTTGAATTACTTGAGCGAGAGGTAAGCAACTAAATGTTGTTACAGCGATGTCCAAAATTGTGAAGAGTGTTGTACGAAATATTTGAACGAGAAGTATGCAACTAAATGTTGTTACAGCGACGTCCCAAATTGGGATGTGTGTTGTGTGAAGCTCTTCAACTTAGCAGAAGTGAATCACATCATGTGGTGAGGACGTGTTCAGTTACTCTCTACGCTCTCACTGTTTTTACAAACTCTCCGAGGTACCAATGTTTACAGTGTTATCTAATGATGCATGTTTATCACGCTAGATCATGTTATCTGAGAATACGTACCCTACTTTCACGATCGTCATATTCCCTATGGACTTCAACTTATTCATAGTTCAATTTGATTAGATTATGAGTCTCGCTTTCATTGTTCTTTTTCCTGTATGAATCTTCTTGTCTGTTTATGAGTGAATTAAAGCAACACATTCCGTATGTCTTTATTCACATCGTTTTATTGATTCCCACCTCTGTTTTAATCTAAACATATAAAAATTGCCTATTGTAACGTATTTCCTTGCCAATATGTAACCTTGTAGAATATCACGCCCCTCTTTTGAAAATGTTAGCATGGTCTATATCTTGCCATACGTAGAGACGAACACTAATGACTGCTGGCTTTACTTCAATTTTCGTTTACAAATTGGTTTATGTACTTGTTTTGTGCGGAACATTTGTTTAGAATATTTTCTCCCGCAAACAAATCAGAACGTGTGCTGTTCCCCCTTGTCGTGGCCAATTAGAAACAATGTAGATACATTCGGAAATTGCGCATGAACACAGAACAGAGCCAACAAAACTCCGAACGTTCTTAATCCAAATTAATTTTAATGCTCGTATTTTTGTGGTGTAGAATAATATGTTTACTATGTATGTAGAATTGTGGAATATTATTTAGCAGACTTCTTTTTATTACATGAAAGCTACAATGGATATCTGGCATATATTTTGTGTTGCGATGGTACTTTCTTCTTCTTCCTGAAAGCAGAGACACATGTTGTTTGGAGGTACAAAAAAAAAAAAAGAAACGTGTTGTTCAAGTGCCAATATTGTTCAGGTTGTTTTATAAACATTAAATATAACAATAAATGTATCATCATCATCATCATCATCATCAACATCAACATCATCATCATCATCAAATACCATGCCTGCTGGCATAGGTGTTCATGTCTCTCCACAATTTTCCGTCTCGACAGTTATTTATCATTTCTGTTGTTAACCTTCTGCCAAGCCATTTTTCTAAAGCTGTCTGGTATATTTTCTCTTTGTCTCTCTCTATCTCTTCGTCCTTAAATTTTTCCAGTTGTCACAATATGTTCCAACTGTTCCATTCTCATTGCATATCCAATAAAATGATGATTATTTCTTTATAATATTGGATACTAACTTTCTTCTTGCTTCTGTCTCTTTCAGAACGTATTCATTGCTCTTCTTAGCTGTCCATGGTATTCTCAACGTTCTTCTGTAAAACCACATTTCTACAGCTTCCAGTGCATTTTGTTGTTCTTGGCCCATTGTCCATGATCCACATCCATATGTTAAGACTGGCTGTACATAATATTTAAGAACTCTTTTCTTTTTTATTGTCAAAAATGGATTGCACAGTATGTACCTCATTTTTTGGAAAGCTGCTTTTGCCTGAGCCATTCTGTATCTCACCTCTGTTGTACATCTACCACCACTATATATAAATCTGGTGATATGTATATATATATATATTTGTTCTCACTTTACAGCCAAAATATTATGACATCGATGGTAGACACAATAAGAATTGAAGTAATGGTCACAACATAAACAATTTGTGACAGGCGGATGACACAATCTTAATAGAAGATACGGAGAATGAACTACAAGAAATGGTAGCCATAATAGTGAAAGAAAGCAACAAGAAAGGTCTAAGTCTGAATAGTAAGAAAATAGAAGTTATGGTCATATCAAAGAAACAATCATCATCGCTATGAAACATAAAAATAAATGGGGAACATATTAAATAAGTGCACAGAATAAATACTTGTGCGCAATAAAATCATCAGACGGAAGATGCACGAGAGAAATAAAAAGCAGAATAGCTAAAATAAAAAAAAAGGCCAAAAATAGCATTTTAGAAAAATGAAACATGTCTTGTGCAACAAGTATGTGTCAATAAAAGTGTGTGTGTGTGTGTGAGAGAGAGAGAGAGAGAGAGAGAGAGAGAGAGAGAGAGAGAGAGAGTTTAATGGTTCTATAAAAAAAACTCTAAGTCTGACCCGTGGAAATGAATCATGTACAATCATCATCAAGTACCGGGCCTAGTGGCGTAGGTGATCATGTCTCTCCACAACATTCGATCTCGGCAGCTATTTATCATTTCTGTTGTTGACCTTCTGCCAAGCCATTCTCTTAAGCTGTCTGATATTTTTTTTCTTTGCTTCCCTCTATCTCTTTGTCCCTCAATTTTTCCAGTTGTTACAATATATTCAAGTTGTTCTCTTCTCATTACATGGCCAAAAAATGATGATTGTCTCTTCCTAACATTGGAAATTAGCTCTCTTTTTGCTTTGACCTTTCTCAGAACCTCTTCATTACTTTTCTTAGCTGTCCATGGTATTCTCAACATTCTTCAGTAAACCCCATTTCTACAGACTCCAGTGAGAGTACAGACTTCTTGTCTGTTGTCCATGATTCGCATCCGTATGTTAAGACTGGCTCTACGTAACATTTAAGAACTTTTTATTGTTTCTGTTGTGGCAATTCATGATTATACAAAGAAATTACGACGGTTGTTTTCTGTTGCCTTCCGTCGGTTTGTTTACGGTTGACTCCGCTAGCCTTTGACTAAAAAGTCTCACCCACAAGGCAGTGGGTATGTACAATAGGTAATGAAATTAAATAACGATTAGAGGCCACATAGATGGGATTTCTTAAAAGATTTTGAGAGCTTTTGGATAGTTAAAACGATAAATGAGTACATTTTCAAAGAGGCCAACACAAAAACGGAGCTCCAAAAAAACATCAGAAAGAGACAATCAACATTTTTCGGACACACGAGGAAAGGAAAGTTGGAATACTGTGTTACAATTAGCAAAATACAGTGAAAGAGAGATCGTTGAAGACAAAGAGAAAAGTTACTACAAAGCTTGGTGTCATAATACGTCGAACAGTCAATAACGGAATCGATACAATTCACTGTGAATTGAAAATCATGAAAGGACATGATCGCCTATGTCAATCGCCAAGGACACATGATGATGATCATATATATTAACGAAATTTTCTTCAATTATTTCTACATTACCTTTGAATGTCTAATCGTTGACATTTAATACAAAATAATTTTTTTCCTCCTCATTTTCTTATAAAATACAAATCTCATTCCACTGCTATCTTTACTTGCAAGACTCCATTGTTTTCTCGCAAAAGAGTGGACAAAGTTGTCCATCATTACCATTGTTCCATTATCTAGTTCCCGCTAAAAGACAGACGAGCCAGATCGCCATCAACGCCTCATCTTCAAGCCATCTCGTCAAGGTCAATTACGTCAGTCCGTTTCTATTTTATTAGAGCAGTGGTTCCCTTACTGTGCAATTGAAGAGCCTCCAGCATCTTCGTATATCTCTTTTCTTCACAAGATTTGTTTATGTAAATGTTTCACTTTTCCTTTGCTTACGTAAGTTAAATCCAATGTTATGTCAGTCTTATTATATGGCTGTGAAACATGGAGAGCAACACAAATGACAATCATGAAGATACAGACTTTCATTAGTGGATGCTTACGCAGAATAAAAGGATGGAAATAGCAGGACAAAATCACTAACATAGAATTATGGAAATGTACCAGACAAATACCAGTGGATAAGGAGATACCGCGTAGACGATGGCGTTGGATAGGACACACACTGTGGAAGCCATCTGAGAGTATTTCACAGCAGGCCCTTTTTTGGAATCCCCAGGGGAAAAAACAAAGAGGAATACCAAGGTATTCTTGGAGAAGACAGATGGAAGCAGAGATAAAGATGATGGGGAAGACATGGAATGACCTTAAAAGAAGGGCAAGAAACAGAACGACTTGGAAAGTGTTTGTTGAAGACCTTTGCTCCACACGGAGCTGAAAGGTAGAAGAAGGCCTAAGGTAAACACCAAAGGTGTACATTTTATCACTTTATCAGTTCAACACACACACAGAAAATATAATAAGAATTGTCAGAGAAGGAACCAATAAAGAACAGTTTGATGCTTTTATGATATTGGAGGTCAGGCATTACCTGAAATACATTGCGCTGATGATACAGCATATGTTTACCCACCCCTGTAAATGGCATTCAATAACTGATATCAATTCAGTATAACTGTAAAATAAATATCTTCATATCAATGCGAGAAAAAATTAAACATATAAAATAGACATAAGAATCTTCTTCCTCTTCTTTCCTTCCTCATCTACCTTTCAACGTCGAGGGGAGATATAATTTGTGGTTTTTTTGCTCTTCTGTTCGCCTCTGCTACTGCTGTTTCCTAGTACTTCTACATTTTCATCGATCCATCTTATTCGTGATCGACCTTTGGGTCTGGTGTTCTCGCAACGTTTATTGATGGCCCGTTTTTTTGTGTTTTGATCACTCTGTCTCGTCACGTGACCAAACCAATTTATCTGTTGTTTCTTTATATATTCTATGGCGGGGGGTATTCCTAGCTTTTTCCCCAGTTCTTCACTTCTGATCTTATCTTTCAGACTGTTTCCTGTCATTCGTCTGACACATTTAATTTCAGTAGATGCTATTTTTCTTATTGTTTTTGCATCTAGGGTCCAGGTCTGGCATTGGTAGTACAACGTTGAGATGAAGATTGTATTGTATAGTGCCCGTTTTGCCTCTACAGTTATTTTCTTGTGGGACAATAGTGGTGATAGCTGCCCAATGATTTGTTAAGCTTTGATAAATCTTGAATCTATCAAGATATAAGAATGGATATATAAATTAATGGGCAACTACTGGAAATAGTATGCGATTTTTTAAATCTCGGTTCATTGAAAATAAATGATGGGAATGCTATAAAATAAAAAAAGGAAGGCCGAATTTAAGAAAAATAAATTATAACAATTGTTAACAAGATAAAAGAAGAAAATGATATTGCAGGAAAAGTGAGGATTTTAGGGGCCTGTATTTTTCCCGCCATAGCCATACACCTCATGAACTCACTTTTATCATATCAAATTTCACAAGTTTATTGCTACTGTGCATCAAATGACATCACTTCGTTTTATTGTTACTGTGCATCAAATGACATCACTTCGTTTTATTGTTACTGTGCATCAAATGACATCACTTCGTTTTATTGTTACTGTGCATCAAATGACATCACTTCGTTGCATTCATCTCTCAAATGTCATCAATTTATTGCCGCCATCCATCGAATTTCAACAGTTCATTGCCATTAGAATTACCCAGCTTATTGTTACCATTTATCAAGTTTCACCAGCTTATTGTTACCATTTATCAAGTTTCACCAGCTTATTGTTACCATTTATCAAGTTTCACCAGCTTATTGTTACCATTTATCAAGTTTCACCAGCTTATTGTTACCATTTATCAAGTTTCACCAGCTTATTGTTACCATTTATCAAGTTTCACCAGCTTATTGTTACCATTTATTAAGTTTCACCAGCTTATTGTTACCATTTATCAAGTTTCACCAGCTTATTGTTACCATTTATCAAGTTTCACCAGCTTATTGTTACCATTTATCAAGTTTCACCAGTTTATTGTTACCATTTATCAAGTTTCACCAGCTTATTGTTACCATTTATCAAGTTTCACCAGATTATTGTTACCATTTATCAAGTTTCACCAGCTTATTGCTACCATTTATCAAGTTTCACCAGCTTATTGTTACCATTTATCAAGTTTCACCAGCTTATTGTTACCATTTATCAAGTTTCACCAGCTTCTTGTTACCATTTATCAAGTTTCACCAGCTTATTGTTACCATTTATCAAGTTTCACCAGCTTATTGTTACCATTTATAAAAGTTTCACCAGCTTATTGTTACCATTTATCAAGTTTCACCAGCTTATTGTTACCATTTATCAAGTTTCACCAGCTTATTATTACCATTTATCAAGTTTCACCAGCTTATTATTACCATGTATTAAGTTTCACCAGCTTAACCAACGGTTGAGCAATTATGAATTTTAATTCGTTTGCAGTGATACTGGGTCTTCCATGACCACAACCATATCACATTTCATCAACTCATTCTCCAATTGCTATGCAAATTAATTATCGTCTTTCACTTGATCATATCATGTCATTATTACCTTCCATGTGATATTATGAACTAATTCTCACCTACTACTTCATGTTATGAACTCCTCCCACTTAATCCTATCAATTCACCTTCACATCCCACCTGATCAATTCAACCCATTTTAACCTAACCGTTTCACCCCATCAATTCATCACCACCCCTTCTGATCCTATCAACTCATCCTCTTCACCCACTTGATCCTATCAGCTCATCATCACAGTCCACTTGATCCTATCAGCTCATCATCACAGTCCACTTGATCCTATCAGCTCATCATCACAGTCCACTTGATCCTATCAGCTCATCATCACAGTCCACTTGATCCTATCAGCTCATCATCACAGTCCACTTGATCCTATCAGCTCATCATCACAGTCCACTTGATCCTATCAACTCATCCTCTTCACCCACTTGATCCTATCAGCTCATCATCACAGTCCACTTGATCCTATCGGCTCATCATCACAGTCCACTTGATCCTATCGGCTCATCATCACAGTCCACTTGATCCTATCGGCTCATCATCACAGTCCACTTGATCCTATCGGCTCATCATCACAGTCCACTTGATCCTATCGGCTCATCATCACAGTCCACTTGATCCCATCGGCTCATCATCACAGTCCACTTGATCCTATCGGCTCATCATCACAGTCCACTTGATCCTATCGGTTCATCATCACAGTCCACTTGATCCTATCAGCTCATCATCACAGTCCACTTGATCCTATCGGCTCATCATCACAGTCCACTTGATCCTATCAGCTCATCATCACAGTCCACTTGATCCTATCAGCTAATCATCACAGTCCACTTGATCCTATCAGCTCATCATCACAGTCCACTTGATCCTATCAGCTCATCATCACAGTCCACTTGATCCTATCGGTTCATCATCACAGTCCACTTGATCCTATCAGCTCATCATCACAGTCCACTTGATCCTATCGGCTCATCATCACAGTCCACTTGATCCTATCAGCTCATCATCACAGTCCACTTGATCCTATCAGCTAATCATCACAGTCCACTTGATCCTATCAGCTCATCATCACAGTCCACTTGATCCTATCGGCTCATCATCACAGTCCACTTGATCCTATCGGCTCATCATCACAGTCCACTTGATCCTATCGGCTCATCATCACAGTCCACTTGATCATATCGGCTCATCATCACAGTCCACTTGATCCTATCGGCTCATCATCACAGTCCACTTGATCCTATCGGCTCATCATCACAGTCCACTTGATCCTATCAGCTCATCATCACAGTCCACTTGATCCTATCGGCTCATCATCACAGTCCACTTGATCCTATCGGCTCATCATCACAGTCCACTTGATCCTATCGGCTCATCATCACAGTCCACTTGATCCTATCGGCTCATCATCACAGTCCACTTGATCCTATCGGCTCATCATCACAGTCCACTTGATCCTATCGGCTCATCATCACAGTCCACTTGATCCTATCGGCTCATCATCACAGTCCACTTGATCCCATCGGCTCATCATCACAGTCCACTTGATCCTATCGGCTCATCATCACAGTCCACTTGATCCTATCGGTTCATCATCACAGTCCACTTGATCCTATCAGCTCATCATCACAGTCCACTTGATCCTATCGGCTCATCATCACAGTCCACTTGATCCTATCAGCTCATCATCACAGTCCACTTGATCCTATCAGCTAATCATCACAGTCCACTTGATCCTATCAGCTCATCATCACAGTCCACTTGATCCTATCAGCTCATCATCACAGTCCACTTGATCCTATCGGTTCATCATCACAGTCCACTTGATCCTATCAGCTCATCATCACAGTCCACTTGATCCTATCGGCTCATCATCACAGTCCACTTGATCCTATCAGCTCATCATCACAGTCCACTTGATCCTATCAGCTAATCATCACAGTCCACTTGATCCTATCAGCTCATCATCACAGTCCACTTGATCCTATCAGCTCATCATCACAGTCCACTTGATCCTATCGGCTCATCATCACAGTCCACTTGATCCTATCGGCTCATCATCACAGTCCACTTGATCATATCGGCTCATCATCACAGTCCACTTGATCCTATCGGCTCATCATCACAGTCCACTTGATCCTATCGGCTCATCATCACAGTCCACTTGATCCTATCGGCTCATCATCACAGTCCACTTGATCCTATCGGCTCATCATCACAGTCCACTTGATCCTATCGGCTCATCATCACAGTCCACTTGATCCTATCGGCTCATCATCACAGTCCACTTGATCCTATCGGCTCATCATCACAGTCCACTTGATCCTATCGGCTCATCATCACAGTCCACTTGATCCTATCAGCTCATCATCACAGTCCACTTGACAGTCCACTTGATCCTATCAGCTCATCATCACAGTCCACTTGATCCTATCAGCTCATCATCACAGTCCACTTGATCCTATCAGCTCATCATCACAGTCCACTTGATCCTATCAGCGCATCATCACAGTCCTCTTGATCCTATCAGCTCATCATCACAGTCCACTTGATTCAATTAGTCCATGTTCGTTCGTTCGTTCGCTTTCGCCAGCATTGACCTCTGACGAAGTCCCACCCACTCAATTTTGTGGGACTGAATTTTGCGTGTAAAGTCTGTTTTATCCCATTACAGGATGCCCCTCGCCATCCGACTCCGAATTCAGAGGTACTAATTTTTAGGGAATTAGTAAAAACCCAGGTGTCCTCGCCAGGGTACGAACCCCGGCTGTTGACGTGGTAAGCCAACCGCCTATCGATTGCGCTAACCGGACACCCAATTAGTCCATGCTCCCCGCCTTTTTATTCCGACAACTCGACCTGCTTCCCTACCATTTCTCTATGCCCATTGGCAACCCAGAGCACTCGTCGGCAACTCTGCAGAATTGATGCAAGAGTTGATGTCCATCTGAAAAAAACAAATCTCCTAGTCTTGTCAATCACAAACAACGGTTATCACACTTTCATACTAGCGCCTACACATTTAACCTTAGCACTCCGTCATCCATGATCTAGAGAAAACTTCCCTTTCTTTAACCCTCTTCCCAATTTGGGAACCGCTATTTTAGAACTGCAATCGATAAACTCAAGGCTGGAAAAAAAATATCAAGAGGCCGTTCCTGTGTCTGTTTTTGTCCTGAAGATTTGTTAGTCCCCCCCCCCCCCCCCCCCGGAGAAAAGCTGCAGCTGTATTTCTTATACAATGTGTAAACGTCGTGGAGAATTTTTGTCGTTTTTTTTATCTAGTGTCTTGTTTTTTTCTTCAGTTGCATCGTGTGCCTAACAGCGATGTAATTCATGAATCAGACACAATCATGAAATTATATCTCTCCCGGCATTGGCGATCCCAACTCTTCACAATTTTTCCATACTATTAACTTTTTTCGTTTGTCTTTTTCCTACACATTTTTGATTCTCTAAACACTTTGATATCCCTTCTTCCATCTCGCGTGGTCAAATATCTATGTAGTAATTAATTTATATTTGTCAGCCTTTGTTTATTTTAAATACGACCTGTATATCTAAAACTCCTGTCTTTTTGCCTGTCACTTTATCTTCCTTTTACTTTACCGGTATGCAAGTGTATTTATGTTTTTTTTTTCTGCAGCATTTTTATCCTACTCTCTCTTTCCTACACCCTCTTCTTATGTATTCTTTCTTTCTCTCATTTAACTTTCAACATTCTATGACATTCTTTCTTTTTCTGCATTTCTTTTATGTGTCGCTTTTCATTCTTTCAAACTCAATTTTTTTCGCATAAAAAACTATATGTATCTGAAACTATCTATGCATATCTCTCTCTCTCTATCTCTCTCTCTCTCTCTCTCTCATTCTCTGTTTCTATCTCTTTCACCAACTCTACCTCAGCGAATGTTTAATTTTCTCAAAGTAAACGGTCAGCAACGTGCACACTAGCTACTTAGCCATATATTGGCAGCAATAAATGTACATGAATATTTCAACATATACAGAGCTTTATATCATTAAATAAAATACCCCTTGAACCTGTGAGAAAGTTCACCTATCTCAGTTCTATGGTCACAACCAATGTCTCCCTTGAAGAAGAAATAAATTCCCGAATCGGAAAGGTAGCATCCACATTTGGCAAACTTAAAGATACAGCAACATGGATATCAAAATTGAAGGAATAGACCTGGAGACAGTTCGGAACTACAACTACCTTGGACATACTATAACCAGTGATGGAAAATGTACAACTGAAATAAACAAAAGAATAGGAATGGCAAAAAGTAATTTTAATGTCATGAAGAACATACTAACATCAAAACAAATAACACTAGGGCTACAACTAAGAATAGAAAAATGTTATATCTTCTCAACATTCCATATGGTGCAAATACATTGACATTAGACAAGAAAAACAGAACAGAAAATTGAAGCCTTTGAAATGTGGATATATAGAAGAATAGGTAGAATTGGATGGAAAGAAAAGAAAACAAACGATGAAGTCTTAAAATAATTAAAAATGAAAAAAGAACTACTAAATACAATTCCAACAAAACAATGCGATTTTTGGGACATGTTCAAAAACACTATAGCTACTTAAAGTAATCTTGTAGGGGAAAATACAAGGTAAAAGAGGCAGAGACAGACCAAGAATAACATGCACGAGTAACATCAAAAGATGGACAAATCAGTCTATGACAACCTGCTCCATCAATGCAAGAGACAGAGCGGAATGGCGCTCCAAGGTAGCCAATCTTCGATGCGGAGACGGCACTCAATGATGATGAAATGTGTATTTAAGAAAGCAAATGTGAACTGAAATATAAACACAAAATATCTACATAATAAACCTTTGATTTAACGAACACACACACATACACACACATATTATCGATAATTTTAATTCGGAGTTGGAACGAATTTCTTTGTTAATTAGGGCGCAGGCATAGCGACAACATATTATTCAGGGTCTTGGGTTTTATTATTTTTTTTATTAAGTAATGAAAATTATGGTTAATAATGTGTTTATAATTAGCAACTAGTATTGGTGCCAAATTTGTAATAATGGTAAATTACTGTGCCCAGGGATTGGCACATCACGTTATTGGCTAAGATTTGTAAAAAGTAACTATCTCACTGAAGACAACGAATTTTTTTTATTATTCACGACTATACTAGTTTTTCCAGTTTCCCATTATCAAAGAAAATCAACATATAACTCCTACTTTGTTTTGGTGATCAAAGGAGCCACACGGAGCATCACGATTCCTCACTAAGTGACAGTAAATGCAATTTTCATATTATTATACAGTTAATGTGTATTTTATTTATTATTTTCATCATTGTTTAATATTTAGGGAACTTAATTGTGTTATTTTTACTCTAATATGTGTGTTTTTGCTGTGTAATTTTATAAAAAGTATTTTTGTTAGATTTTGGGTACAAATTAATTAACTTTCTATTTATACGAACTTCAAAGAATTCAGAGTTCAAACGGCCTCATAGAACGACTTACTGTAGAAGTACGAGACACCATTGAATGTAAATAGATACAACTTAATCTGATCTTTACATATTTGTGCGTGTGCGTGTTTCAGCTTTGATAAATTCTTTCCTGTTTTTTTGGCTTTGTATAATCATGCCGCATACGAACTCCACGCCATAATGTTAATGGGGAATATAGTGTTTATACCCAGGTTTGTCGTGTGAGCCCTTCAGTGTTTAGTGAACTGGATTACAAAAGACAAGAGCGATCTTGATCGACGGCTTCCGGATTCACCCAGCCTTAAATGGGTACCGAATTTTGTCTGGGAAAGTAAAGCGGTACGGACGTAATACCGACCACATTACCCCACAAATCATGTGCTGAAGGTCTATAGAAATTATGGTCACTAACACCATATTCCCCATACGCCACTTGGCTTACGGGGGTCTGTACTTACTTTTACCCATGTTTGTCACTGACGAACCGCAGGCGCATTTATGGGTTAGTGGTTGGTATCATGACAGGCTGCTCTACTTTCTCATCAAAATCTCTGGTACCCATTTTCAGAGGTTGGTTGAATTTCTACCCTGTGTCGGTTCGGAAACAAAATATTCGTAATATCTGAGAATTGACTCTGAACCTAACGGTTAGCAATGTGCACACTAGCTACTTAACCTACTTTATTGCTGCCAACTTAATTGGCAGCAATAAATGTACATGAATATTTCAATATATACAGAGGTTTATATCATTAAATAACATACCCCTTGAACCTGTGAGAAAGTTCACCTATCTTGGTTCTATGGTCACAACCAATGTCTCCCTTGAAGAAGATATAAATTCCCGAATCGGAAAGGTAGCATCCACATTTGGCAAACTTAAAGATACAGCAACATGGATATCAAAATTGAAGGAATAGACCTGGAGACAGTTCGGAACTACAACTACCTTGGACATACTATAACCAGTGATGGAAAATGTACAACTGAAATAAACAAAAGAATATGAACAGCCTACTAAAAGTAATCCTGGAGGGGAAAATACAAGTTAAAAGAGGCAGAGGTAGACCAAGACTAACATGGACGAGTAACATCAAAAGATAGACAAATCAGCTTATGACAACCTGCACCATCAAAGCATGAGACAGAGCAGAATGGCGCTCCATGGCAGCCAACCTTCGTTGCAGAGACGGCACTCGATGATGATTATGATGAAAGATACAGTATGGACCAACACCAATTTAACACTCAGGACTAAGGTTCAAATGTACATAAGTTGTGTGCTTAGTACACTTCTATACGGACCAGAAACATGCACTACCTATGTGGCAGGAGAGCTTTCAGGTACGTTGCCTTCGCAAGATTATGAACATCAAATGGCAGGACAAAGTAACTAACTCTAATGTCTTACAACGAGCCAAACTCTCATCGATCATGGCAACACTTAGGATTCGTAGACTAAGGTGGCTGGGCCATGTAAGAAGAATGGCAAACAATCGTATTCCAAAACAAATATTGTATGTCGAACTTAAGGGCGGAAAGAGACCAAAGGGCAGACCAGTGCTGAGATATAAGGATGTCTGCAGGGCTTCCTTGAGGGAATTTTCTATAAGTGAAAGGAACTGGGAAAATGTGGCTGCGGATCGTAGCACATGGAGAACAAACATAAAAAAATGGCATAGCAACTTTCGAGACAGTGCTGATGTCAAATTCAGAAGACAAAAGGCGCAAGAGAATGGAGACAAGGTCGGGTACCGCGGGTACACCTTCCTCGTTCTGTGGATGGACCTGTCTGTCCAGGATTGGCAAATTCAGCCACGAGAAAATATCTTCAGTAAAGCAGCACCCAGTATGAGACACTAATGCTTTACCAAACTACTAACTTATCATTGTTGCTTGCTACCAACCCTCTGTCAAGACGCCAAAGGTCATATATATATATATACAGAGGTTGTGTCCTCATTTATATTTCTTAAACTTTCATTTATGCTATTTCCCCACAATGCATCTTTAGACATAAAGACAAGAGATCTGTTCAGTTTTGATGAGTAGAATGAGCTGAAGATAGCTTGCGTGCTTCGAATCATTGGAAGATAGCTAAAGTTTGAATAAATGTTTCCAGTTTTTAGTTCCCATTAGCAGCCTATAAATTACAGGAATTTCTTCAGAATCCCGAAGTAATTTGCATACATTTTATCCACGAACTGCAATTTTCACCTTGCGCTTCTGTATAAGCTGTCTTGAAGTTTACAGCGGAATTCTCCAGTGAGTTATAAGTGATTGGATATATATATATAAATATATATATATAAAATTATATATATATATTTCCTGTGTGTTACCGGGGCCTCATTATGAGGGAAGTAAAGAATAGTGACACTGTGACCTTCCAGGCATGTCGTAATAGGCGACTAAAGAGTTTGATCGATGGCTTGACAAGCTGTCATTGTAAAAAGTATTGTTATGGAAACAGCGCCATTTATTTTAGAGCAGTGATCTCTGCAATATGTGCCACTTTGGCGCGCAAGGTTTCTGTTTTTGAGATTGTCGTTCTGTCCTATGTGCCGTCTTCGGCTCGAAAGGACAATGTATATATATATATATATATATATATATATATATATATATATATATGAATTTAACATAGTTTCGAATCTTTAAATTAATAAATTGTCTTCATTATACTGTTCTTTAATTCCGTTCGTCATAACTTTAATGTTGTTAGTAACCGCGTGAAAAATTCTGAATCGGAGCAAAGTTGAACATTTTCGAAAGGTAAGGAGGCCACATTTTTCTAAAGTTTTAATTTTTTTTTTATTGCTAACTTATAAAGGCTGTCTCACTCGTTACCGAACTGGTCATTTTTTCTCAATAATTCTAACACAGATGAAGATATTGCAGATTTGTATTGAGTGTTTTTATTGTTGTGTGGGAATTGAAAAGAAATGCGCCTCAAGTGTGGGTTTGGATGTGTGTGTATGTGTGTGTGCATGTATGTGTGTGTGAGTGTGTGTATGTGAGTGAGTGTTTGTGTGAGTGAGTGTGAGTGTGTGCGTGACGTCTAAATGTTATGAAGCGTCTGCCTGGGGCTCCTCACTGTTGATCCGTCATTTGGTTGAGGATGCCAACACAACGCGGTTATCGTTCGTGTTAGTCTACAGTACCTGTTAGCTGACACTGGATAGCTGGGAACATGTGTTGGTAGACACTGGATAGCTGGGAACATGTGTTGGTAGACACTGGATAGCTGGGAACATGTGTTGGTAGACACTGGATAGCTGGGAACATGTGTGGTAGACACTGGATAGCTGGGAACATGTGTTGGTAGACACTGGATAGCTGGGAACATGTGTTGGTAGACACTGGATAGCTGGGAACATGTGTTGGTAGACACTGGATAGCTGGGAACATGTGTTGGTAGACACTGGATAGCTGGGAACATGTGTTGGTAGACACTGGATAGCTGGGAACATGTGTTGGTAGACTCTGGATAGCTGGAACATGTGTTGGTAGACACTGGATAGCTGGGAACATGTGTTGGTAGACTCTGGATAGCTGGGAACATGTGTTGGTAGACTCTGGATAGCTGGGAACATGTGTTGGTAGACTCTGGATAGCTGGGAACATGTGTTGGTAGACACTGGATAGCTGGGAACATGTGTTGGTAGACTCTGGATAGCTGGGAACATGTGTGGTAGACTCTGGATAGCTGGGAACATGTGTTGGTAGACACTGGATAGCTGGGAACATGTGTTGGTAGACACTGGATAGCTGGGAACATGTGTTGGTAGACACTGGATAGCTGGGAACATGTGTTGGTAGACACTGGATAGCTGGGAACATGTGTTGGTAGACACTGGATAGCTGGGAACATGTGTTGGTAGACACTGGATAGCTGGGAACATGTGTTGGTAGACACTGGATAGCTGGGAACATGTGTTGGTAGACACTGGATAGCTGGGAACATGTGTTGGTAGACACTGGATAGCTGGGAACATGTGTTGGTAGACACTGGATAGCTGGGAACATGTGTTGGTAGACACTGGATAGCTGGGAACATGTGTTGGTAGACACTGGATAGCTGGGAACATGTGTTGGTAGACACTGGATAGCTGGGAACATGTGTTGGTAGACACTGGATAGCTGGGAACATGTGTTGGTAGACTCTGGATAGCTGGGAACATGTGTTGGTAGACATGGATAGCGGGAACATGTGTTGGTAGACACTGGATAGCTGGGAACATGTGTTGGTAGACTCTGGATAGCTGGGAACATGTGTTGGTAGACACTGGATAGCTGGGAACATGTGTTGGTAGACTCTGGATAGCTGGGAACATGTGTTGGTAGACACTGGATAGCTGGGAACATGTGTTGGTAGACACTGGATAGCTGGGAACATGTGTTGGTAGACTCTGGATAGCTGGGAACATGTGTTGGTAGACACTGGATAGCTGGGAACATGTGTTGGTAGACACTGGATAGCTGGGAACATGTGTTGGTAGACACTGGATAGCTGGGAACATGTGTTGGTAGACACTGGATAGCTGGGAACATGTGTTGGTAGACACTGGATAGCTGGGAACATGTGTTGGTAGACACTGGATAGCTGGGAACATGTGTTGGTAGACACTGGATAGCTGGGAACATGTGTTGGTAGACACTGGATAGCTGGGAACATGTGTTGGTAGACACTGGAGAAGTGCACGTGGTAAAACCAATAAATAAATGTCGGGTCCAGTAGCGAGTGAGAGAACTTAATCACAGATTTAATTTTCTGGTAGTAAATCATCATCATCATCAAGTACCGGGCCTGCTGGCGTAAATGATCATGTCTCTACACGACTTTGGATCTCGGCAGCTATTTATCATTTCTGTTGTTGACCTTCTTCCAAGCCATTCTCTTAAGCTGCCTGTTATTTTTTCTCTTTGCTTCCCACTCTCTCTTCGTCCCTCAATTTTTCCAGTTGTTACAATATATTCAAGTTGTTCTCTTCTCATTACATGGGCAAAAAATTATGATTGTTTCTTCCTAATATTGGAAATTAGCTCTCTTTTTGCTTTGACCTCTCTCATAACATCTTCATTACTCTTCTTAGCTGTCCATGGTATTCTCAACATTCTTCTGTAAAACCACATTTCTACAGAATCCAGTAATTTTCTTGTCTGTTGCCTTATTGTCCATGACTCGCCTCCATATGTTAAGACTGACTCTACGTAACATTTAAGAACTCTTTTTCTTGTTTCTATTGTCAAAAATGGATCGCATAGTATCTTCCTTATTTTTGGAAACCTGCTTTTGCCTGAGCCATTCTGCATCTCACCTCTTTTGTACATCTTCCGTCTGAGGTTAACAAAGTTCCCAAATATTTAAATTTATTATTATATTATATTATATTATATTTATTATATTATATTATATTATATTATATTATATAATTATATTATATTATATTATATTATATTATATATATATTATATTATTATATTATATATATATTATATTATATTATATTATATATATTATATTACATTACATACATTACATTACATTACATTACATTACAGACATTATATATACTATACTATACTATACTATACTATACTATACTATACTATACTATACTATACTATACTATACTATACTATACTATACTATACTATACTATACTATACTATACTATACTATACAATACTATACTATACTATACTATACTATACAATACTATACTATACTATACTATACTATACTATACTATACTATACTATACTATACTATACTATACTATACTATACTATACTATACTATACTATACTATACTATACTATACTATACTATACTATACTATACTATACTATACTATACTATACTATACTATACTATACTACACTATACTATACTACACTATACTATACTACACTATACTAAACTATACTACACTACAATATACTATACTATACTATACTATACTATACTATACTATACTATACTATACTATACTATACTATACTATACTATACTATACTATACTATACTATGCTATGCTATGCTATGCTATGCTATGCTATGCTATGCTATGCTATGCTATGCTGTGCTGTGCTGTGCTGTACTGTACTGTACTGTACTGTACTGTACTGTACTGTACTGTACTGTATTGTATTGTATTGTATTGTATTGTAATGTATTATATTATATTATGTTATGTTATATTATGTTATGTTATGTTGTGTGTGTTGTGTTGTATTACATTACATTACATTACATTACATTATATTATATTATATTATATTATATTATATATATTATATTATATTATATTATATTATATTATATTATATTATATTACATTACATTACATTACATTACATTATATTATATTATATTATATTATATTATATTATATTATATTATATTATATTATATTATATTATATTATATTGTGTCATAATATTTTATGTTTTTTCCCAGTCGTGTTGTATATGCGAAGCTGAAATGATCCAATTTTGTTAGTTATTTATTGCCTTGTCATTAGCATGTCGTATCTCCACATGTTTCATGTCCATCACCACTAGTTATCAAATGAAATGTAACAACATACTTGGCTAATGATAAGAAAGTATACTTTCTCGCAACTCTTCGCGACATATGTAGCTTAAATAAAATAAGATGATACAGAAAACACAAAATATTGAACTCACACGCACATAACAAAAAAAAAGAAAACATGACAGGCGATTGAATAATAAACAATGAACTCTCCCATAGTTCTGTTATTTCTTGCAATAGAGGAAAACTAGTCAAAGCGGTTAAAGCTGAAATAGTTAAAGCCTTTTGATGCAGGTAATAAGAAAACACGATGAGCAAAAACTGATGATAAAAAACTAGTTCAATCGTTTGTTAAAACATTCATGAGCCACACAAGTATGCACTGCCTACTTCTGTCTGGTAACGTGATAGAGGTTCAGGCCTGCGCCAGGAGTACACTTGCAACATATGACTCCATCTCCTCAGCGTCTAACAGCTCAGCACGCCACCCGTGAGAGCTGCTTAGCTCTGTCTTACTTCTTTTTGTTATCCACAAACGTACATCTTTTTTTTTTCAGATTGTTTTTTATACTACTTCACAGGTGCTTTTTTAGTTCTAATGTCGTGTTTTAGTTCAAGCTCTAGAAATAACCGGTAGTTTAGAGTTTAGCGGTTCGCTTTCAAGCTCTAGAAATAACCGGTAGTTTAGAGTTTAGCGGTTCGCTTTCAAGCTCTAGAAATAAACGGTAGTGTAGAGTTTAGCGGTTCGCTTTCAAGCTCTAGAAATAACCGGTAGTGTAGAGTTTAGCGGTTCGCTTTCAAGCTCCACAGGTAAGTGGTTCTTCTTCAAGGCAACCAAATCTCTTCATCTTGTTCTTCTCTTGTTCTTCATCTTGTTCTTCTCTTGTTCTCTCTTGTTCTTCTCTTGTTCTTCTCTTGTTCTTCTCTTGTTCTTCTCTTGTTCTTCTCTTGTTCTTCATCTTGTTCTTCTCTTGTTCTTCATCTTGTTCTTCTCTTGTTCTTATCTTGTTCTTCTCTTGTTCTTCATCTTGTTCTTCTCTTGTTCTTCTCTTGTTCTTCTCTTGTTCTTCATCTGTTCTTCTCTTGTTCTTCATCTTGTTCTTCTCTTGTTCTTCTCTTGTTCTTCTCTTGTTCTTCTCTTGTTCTTCTCTTGTTCTTCTCTTGTTCTTCTGCTTCGGGTGTCGAATGCGATAAGAAATTATAATTTTTGCCAATCAGTCAGCTTCAATCAATGCTAGTTGATCATTTTGTAGCATTTTTTTATGTTGCATAATCTTATTCTGTTTCCACCCCGGGCTTTTCCCAATCTCCTCTAGTAATATTTTTTTATATTATTATATACTATATCTATTATATGTTTTGTATGGTATAGAATCTATTGGTTTTCTTTTCAGATGAGCAAATCAATTGAATTATTGTTGTATCTATATTTCTTCTTCTTCTACTTCTTTACTTCTACTTCTTCTTTTTCACCTACTTCTTCTTGTCCATCTACTTCTTTTTTGCTTCTCTTTAAAACACTTGTTTTATGTTTTCAGATTTGGAAACGGTAACTAAGTCAGTAGAGCAAACTGAAGTAACTCACCCTTCATCATTCGAATTCTGCGAATTTATACTTGAAAATATGTGTTATAAAACAAGACATGAAAACGTAACAGAAAAAAATGATTAGAAAATACGACCAGACAAGACAAATAGAAAAAGGCTCAAAATATATAAACAGAAAAAGATAATCAGACTTTGAATAGGGCACGTTGGCCTCAGATCACACCTTCATAAAATGGGTGTCAAGAGACTCTGTCACGTGAGACTGCGGGACACCCAAACAGACTCCCGAGCGTGAACTTTAAAGATTACGCCGCACTCAAAAGCCAGGGAAAGAAAAGTGGTCTACAGAATCAAGTCTGCAACGATAAACTGTAGGGAATCGCAGATGACCACAGTCGCACTGTCCTATTCACAGTTTTTGCCTGTCTAGATGTGTAGCAAAACTTTAATTTCTGTAGATGAAGAAGTAATAGAAGACTGCACTGTGACGCTTAAAACATTTCACACAAATAAAAACAAACATTCATTCATTGGCTGCCGTTTCCACATCCAAGGTTTGCTACAATGGAGCGTCATTTTACTCTTGTCTTGGTGGTGCACGTCTTCGTCTGTCACTCTAGTCTTGATCTGTCTCTGCCTCGTCTACCACACAACCTACCACAACAAATATTACGCGAAACGTGGACTACAGCAAAACTTGGTACTTAACGTTAATATTTATGTAAAAAATATGGTATAAACCTTTTTATATGAGTTAATGAGTTGTTTTATTTAAGTCCACCAGACGTTCAACATTAGGCCAGGAATATTTTTTTTTAATTAATCCACTTACGTTTTATATAACTCACGAATAGTTAAGGAGTCAAATAACAGTTTTATACAAACTGCCAACGTTTTATATAAGCCAGAAAACTGTTTAACTAAGTACCCAAACAGTTTTAAACAATCCACTGGAATTTTTACATAACCGAGGAGTAATACGCTTTACGAGTTGCACATGTTCGCAAACAGTTTACACAAACCCACAAACTGTTTTATATAAACCCGTAAACAGTTTACAGAGGCCAACTGACACGTCTATATAAGGATACCAACACTTTATATAAACCCGTAAACAGTTTACGGATGTCGACTGACACGTCTATATAAGGATACCAACACTTTTAAACAAGCCCATATAGTTTTACATAAGCCACATACAATGTCTATATACACCCACAATTAGACACTCTGTAAATGTCTATCATCATCATCAAGTACCGGCCTGCTGGCGTAGGTGATCATGTCTCTCCACAACTTTCGATCACGACAGTTATTTATCATTTCTTTTGTTTACCATCTGCCAAGCCATTCTCTTAAGATGTCTGTTATTTCTTCTCTTGGCTTCCCTCTATCTCTTCGTCCCTCAATTTCCACAGTTGTTACAATATATTCCAGTTCTCTTCTCATTACATGGCCAACAAATGATGATTGTTGTAAATGTCTATACTTGATGGAAATTGTGAAGTAATATTATATCGTGTTTCTTCCCATTCTTCAGATCTCTAGTTTAGATATTTCTCGGCTGTGAGAGAAACAATTCTGAATCTACAATTGATTCGGCGTTTTATTTATTGTAACAAATAATCATCATCATCATCATCATCATCATGATCATCATCATCATCATCGAGTGCTTTCTCCGCAACGAAGGTTGGCTAAAACAAATTATAGGATACTTAATACTTATGATGATTTCTTGCTAACTACTATATTCATGAAGACGGTCATCTTTCTGTGTAATTGGCTGAGTAAAGGACTCCCAACGTTAAAGAGAACAGTTTGTTGCAATATAGATTTATATATCTTAAAGAAATGTAAAGTGTTATCTGGGATAATACCGATGAGAAAGATGCAGTCATCTATACAGACGGATACGTAATACGACACCAAACGAGTGCTTGGGTATTTACAGAAAGCTTTGCAGGCACAGTAGTCAAGGAAGGCAGTAGTGCATATGTTATGACTATGAGTAGCATGACGATGGAGGTGATGGCAGTAACCGGGGCATTCATCTGGTTAGTGTCACAAGACTACACCCATGCCTATTTACTGAGTGATTCGGTGAGGATTATAAGAAAAGTGGAGGCCGGCTCTCTGTATGCAGGCAATGGGTAGAGTCATTGCAGAAGTCAAAAATACATAGGGGCATCTTTGTCTACGTCCTTGGACATGCAGGAATACGGGGGAATGAAAGAGCGGACAGGTTGGCTAGCTGCGCTGTCGTTGAAGACTGTCAATTCATGGATCAGGCGGACGTCATCAATGTCCTCCGAGATGTAGGAAGGGCACATAACTTTAGACAACCATGAGTCCACGTTACTCCCTCGGATGAAAGATATGGGAGTTAAGATGGGCACAGCTAAAATCGAGAAACCTAGTTGGCGTATAAGAAAACTTATCAACCAACAGAGAACGGGAGTCGTCAGTCGCTGGACACTTTCTGAGGAGGGGATCTGAGCACCTATGGACATGTTCTGAGTGCAATTATGATGATCCACAAATAACTCAATAACTCAATGTAAGCTTTTGGTTTAAGAATAAGAAACACAAATAATAAAATGAATAGTTTTTTTCTGTAAAATTATTGATTTAAAAAATTGTTATATCCAATTACTTGCACGCGTCTATACTCCACTAGCATAATGAATTTTAAATTCTGAATATGAAATTGGTTACGCAACAGTTGTGTCCTTCTTGGTAGGGAATGGTCAAATGGTATGTGCTGAATTACGATGAACAAAAAATGTTATTCCTTCACTTTTCTCGACCCATAGATACCATTCGCAGTATGCAAAATGACTGATCAATATTATTTATTTCTATTTGTGCTGTTATTTTCCAGGTTGTTGTCTGTCTGACTTCTCTACGTTTGAATTTTGAGTCAAAAAGCGTTATAGTTCACGTGATTCTTTATAAGTTTCATCTGAGTACAATTAGTTCTGCAGTTTGCTGTATGTATCCACTAAGCTGTATGTCTTGTGTGTCCACTAGGCTGTACATCTTGTGTATCCACTAAGCTGTATATCTTGTGTATCCACTAGGTTGTACCTCTTGTGTATCCACTAGACTGTAGCTATTGTGTATCCACTATGCTTTATCTCTTGTGTATCCACTAGCTGTGCCTCTTGTGTATCCACTAAACTTATCTCTTGTGTATCCACTCGGCTGTACTTCTTGTGTATCCACTATACTGTACCTCTGGTGTATCCACTAAGCTGTACGTCTTATTTATCCACTAGGCTATACCTCTTGTGTATCCACTATGCTGTACCTCTGGTGTATCCACTAGGCTATACCTCTGGTGTATCCACTGGGTTGTACCTCTTGTGTATCCACTCGGCTGTACTTCTTGTGTATCCACTAGGCTGTACCTCTTGTGTATCCACTAGGCCGTACCTCTGGTGTATCCACTAAGCTGTACCTCTTATTTATCCACTAAGCTGTACCTCTTATTTATCCACTAGACTGTACTTCTTGTGTATCCACTAAGCTGCACCTCCTGTGTATCCACTAGGCTGTACCTCTTGTGTACCCACTAAGCTGCACCTCCTGTGTATCCACTAGGCTGTACCTCTTGTGTATCCACTAGGCTGTACCTCTTGTGTATCCACTAGACTGCACCTCTTGTGTATCCACTAGACTGCACCTCTTGTGTATCCACTAGACTGCACCTCTTGTGTATCCACTAGACTGCACCTCTTGTATATCCACTAGACTGCACCTCTTGTGTATCCACTAGGCTGTACCTCTTGTGCATTCACTTGTTTCTACCTCTTGAGTATCCATTTTGCTGTGTCACTTGAGTATCAATTTTGTTGTACCTCATGAGCATCCATTTTATTGTGCTTTTTGATTATCCAGTTTGTTGTACCTCCTGAGTATCCATTTTGTTGTGGCTTTGAATTTAAATTTTGTTGTGCCTCTTGAGTATCTATTTATTTTCGTTCGCCCGAAGTATTGTCTATATCTGCAATGTCGTTTCCTGTATAAATTTTACTGTCTTTACTAATTCTTGCAGTGGCCCATATAGTTTTGTCTGTAGTGTTGTATCTATGGGCCAATGGATTTTCCCCAGCCTTCTATATTCAGTGCAGTCTTGAAGTATATGTTCAGCAGTCTGGGGCGCCTGTCCACATGTACAAGTAGTTGATGTGCCGATCTTGAATTTTGTATACTTGTGACTATGGAGTCGATTGTGTCCTGTTCTGAGGCTTGTAATGATAACTTGTTCATATCTATTCATATTATGAAAGGCATCCTGATTTGGGGCTTGTGGTCCTCTGATTGATTTGATTATCTGTTTCTGATGATGGTATGTAACTGGTGTATCTAGTTGTGTGCCTGTTGAAACTTCCTTTGCCAACTGATCTGCTTTCTCATTTCCTGGCATTCCACAGTGAGATGGGATCCACTGCAGGGGAACTGTGGTGCTTGCAGAGTTCAGTCAATAAGGTCTGCAGATGTGGTAATTTTCTGGATTGTAGTGCCTGGAGTACTGATCTTGGATCTGTCAAAAACACTACAGGCTGTGGGCTAATATTACTGTTCTCTTGAGTATCCATTTTTATTGTACCTATGATCAGTTCTTGTTCTTTATCGTAATAATTGTAAAATCGATCATTAAAAACGAATAACATCAATATGGTTATGTCTGTCTTTTAATTAATGACTAAAATCTCTTCAGTTAATTCTATTGAGGTATATTACGTCATCAGATGTATTTATTATAAAACAAATGCATTAATATTTCGTTACATGAATTAAATTTTTGTCATTTTTGTTTCATTGACATTTCAACACATTTGTGGACACGCAAATATGAATATTCAACTGAAAGTTAAAAATAATGATGTCAAAATGTCAACATTTCAAAATACTAACCTTTTATTCAACTCAGATAAGAAAACATTTATGCCTGTCATTTCGCACAAAGTCATAAGAAATATCCTCATAAAATCTTGGCCAAATAAATTTCATAGCCGAAATCAAGCAGTAACCAACTCATTCATTTCTATTCTATTCTGTTCTTGCCTTCTTTACATTTCATTAGAGCACTGGCCACCAGCAAAAGCTCTCCAGCTCTTTCTGTCCTTTGTTGCTTCTTCTATCAGATCCCAGGAGAAATTTACTTTTGTAATTTCAGCAGACATTTAATGTAAGCACAAGTTGGTGTTGTATAGACGACTTTCTCGGAAAATAATCTACAGTCATGATAAATATTGGCAGGCTGTTAACTGGAGGGAGGACGACAGAGCGATGTACCAAAGACAACCAGGGAAAGAAAAAATCCGCTGACAGAGAAGTACAGATTGGTCCAGTTTTGACGTGCGAATTAATGATAATAATAAGTCATGCAAAGTGAAAGAATTTTGCTACTGTCCTACAATAGATAATAGCCAGTTGATGTCAATCCACGGCTGAAAAGCTGAAGAAGAAGAATACTGTAAACACTTCTAAATTGAGCACGAGAACAAGACCAGAATATCAACAGAAAACAGTAGTTAAGCACACACGTCAAGATAAGTTGTTTAAAGTCATTAGGTGGCATTGCTTCAACTCTACAAAGAATATTTATTCCGTTTTCGTTATAATTAGAGGTTGTTTTTTCTCCTAGCTCCGTTTCGACCAGGTTCATGCAGTTTAACACATGATTTTTCTTTCTTTTGCTACTCGGTTACTTAAGCACTTTAAAGAACTGCGTTAATTTCTTAGTCTGAGGGTTTGTTAGGCACAGCTTGAAGAATCTTGGAAATCTCACAAATTCGTATTGTTGTCATTTTCTCTTTGAAGCTATCTAGAAGACATCTGTTCATTTCGCGGATGAATACATATGTTTAGTCACTGGACTTTGACAATTCTGGTAAGTTTTTGCTTTCTTCAGTGTAATCTCGTCACGCCTTAGAATTGCCTTTATTCTTACGTAACCAGCATGAGAGAGAGAGAGAGAGAGAGAGAGAGAGAGAGAGAGAAAGAGAGAGAGCGAGAGAGAAATATATATATATTTTTCTTTCACACTAAATAACTTGAACTTGAACATGAACTTAATGAAGGGCAATGTTTGACGTACATGGGAGGAATGTAACAAATGTTAAGAGATTTATCAGATTAAGTGCCCTAGTATTTTGGAGAAGATGTGACAAGTGCTTCTCAAAGTTTTAATACTCTACTTTATTGTTTGAGTAAAGTTCAAATTTGATTGACCGAGTAAATGTTTTACTAGATGCACACCCTGTACGGTTTTTACATTCGTTTTTTAATGTTTTGTATTTGCTTAATAGCTGTCATTGCGATACATATTTAACGCTGTTTTAAGTGTTGTTATCTTTTATATTTGAGCGTCATATAACAGTTCTTGTTGCATTATTATCTACAGTGGTACAGAGATGACTCAATATTCGTTACTATCAACAATTATAAGGGGAGGAAAATCTAATTGGCCATGAGTTTAGTGTCGAAGCTGGAGTTATCCTCACAGTGCACTTGTCTGTGGTTACAGTGATGTTGAGTGGTATTCCCCATGCAGCATAACTCACCACTTTATTTTAGCAGGTGGATACAAGGGAGTTATTGCTTTAATACATCTTGGCACCAGCATCAATATCGGAACTGCCAGAGTTATAATGAGAACAATGAGAGACTCTCTTGGGAGTTCAGACTTAATCTCGCCGATGCCTCCCAAACCTGTGGGAGCACATGAATGCATCGACATTTTGTCTTACGTCACATTGTGTTCGGTTTAGCAGTTTAAGACAAGTTGGTATTATAAGTACATTAAATAAGCAATACCATTATTTATGAAATGGAATGGAATACAACAACAACAAAGTACGCTAGTGGCAGAAAGGATAAAGAAAAGAATTATGAATTAAAACAAGCATATTTCTATTTTATTTAATACTGTAAGTGTTTACCTACAATAATCGTGTGCAAAATGCCGTAAAAGCCTTTAAGAAAATTGATAAAATGAAGACTAACGTAGTTTACAGTAACACGAAGAACATAATTAAAGTACTTCCGGTAAATATGGTGGATAGGCGGCAGGAACTGTTGAGGCTCAGTCTGAAAAGTGGTCCTTGTTGCAGTTTCCCCATTAGCCAGAGCTACCGAGTTTAGTGCTCTGTGCACACTGTGAGCTGTTTTTTTTCATCTGCATCGTGTTTCCATATTCCGATTGCTTAAAATGAACGATAGTATCGTTTGACGAAGGACAGTTGAGCTGCGTTCTGTTTCGGTGCAGCTTGGCCTTATGTCTTTTGGCGTGTGCTGTATCTGCTATGATGGGGACTGCAGATGTCTTTCTTTTCTTGGATCATTCATTGAGATGAGTTTAATTCGGATGATTCCACTGGCACGGGCGGTTGAGCAATAATGCATTTTAATTCGTTTGCAGTGAAACCGGGGGTCTTTAACTAACCATAACCATAACCATAATCATAACATAATTAAACCTCTAAGTTATATGCATTCCATATATCTACACTTAATAAACTGTTTAATTTCTGAAGTACACAATCCTACTTCAAAAATGTCACATAGACTGTTGCATTTGCCGTTTTTCCTTTAGCAAGTAATTATTTAACTTGTATCTTATTAGCTAATCATTATAAAATGTGATTTATTTACTCTTGGGGTACCGATTATCCAATGTTTCCGCGTTCCACTATCACATAATTATAACTATGATACTAATAATAGTAAATAAACAGTTAAAAAAATAAATAATAGTAAACAAACAAATGAAAAGACGATTAGAGGCCACAGAGACAGGATTTCTCAGAAGAATGTTGAAAGTTCCCTGGACATCTAAAAAGACAAGCGAGGAAATTCTCAAATAGGCAAACACAAAAGGGAGCTCTTAAGAAACGTCAGAAAAGAAACAATCAACATTTTTCGGGCACATGATGAGAAGAGGAAAGTTGTAATACTTGGTTGCAACTGGCAAAATACAGGGGAAGACAGATCGCGGACGACAAAGAGAGAAAATATTAGATAGCTTGGCGTCATGACATGGAAGACAGTCAACAAGAGAATTGATGCGAAGCACTGTGGATAGAAGATTGTGGAAGGACATGATCGCCTACGCCAACCGGTATGACACATGATGTTGATAATGATGGTATTAATTATAGCTGCCAATGCCGGTGCAACGGAATCCGAGCATCTAAGCTGAAACCATCTTTAGTGTTTTCTCTAACGTGCAGCGTCGGTGCTGCATCCTGAGGGACGTGCTCAGGTGGGATCTCAGCACAATGGAGTTGTTTGATGTGCACTGATGATGTCTGTGGACTAAACAAAACTATTATAAACACGACATATGCTCATATGTTCGTCAGCAATGTCGACTATTATGAAACGATGAATGGTAAAGGTTGCAGCAAAACTGCGGAGTTTGTAATTTCCAATAACGCGAAACAAGATTTTGTGAAACTGGTTATAAAAAATGAAGCATTGCAAGTAGCAGAGTTTAGCTTGTTATTTACAAATCGTCATAAAGATGACATACATTAAAATAAAAACATCATATGTTTGATGATACACGACATCACACGTTTGATGAAACACGACATTACATGTTTGTTGATACACGACATCAATTGTTTAATGAGACACTATATCACATGTTTGATGAAACACGACATCACATGTTTGATGAAATATGACATCACATGTTAATGAAATACGACATTACATGTTTGATGATACACGACATAACATGCTTGATGGAACACGACATCACATGTTTGATGAAACACGATATCACATGTTTAATTAAACACGACATTACATGTTTGATGAGACACGACATAACATATTAATGAAACACGACATCATATGTTTTGATGAAGCACGACATCACATGTTTGAAGATACACAACATTTGATGGAACACGAAATCCCATGTTTGATGGAAAACAACATCACATGTTTGAAGATACACAACATCACGTTTGATGAGATACAAATTCCATTTTATAAAAGACAGGAGAGTAAAGACATGATAGTAAAGACATGATAGTAAAGACAGGATAGTAAAGACAGGATAGTAAAGACATTGGCTATTTCTATGGAGTTGCTGCTCAATGTTAGTCTTAGACGAGTCTGTGCTGCAGGGGTGACCAATGATGAAGCTATGTTACTACACAACAATCAACACTAGAGCTGTACGCATGCGCGAGATTATGTTCGATCAGTCACGTGTTTACGTGAGCGGAAATGGAAAAGCTGCTATTTCTTATTTAAATGACCTGAACTAAGCCACATTTTTTGCCACACTAGTACTTTAGAAGACGCATTTGGGAAAGAGATTCTGGAGACGGAGGTAGAAGCAAAGTTTATGAATTATTTTTTTTATAATTAGAGAATAAAGAAGAAGTAAATAGATATTGTAAAATCAAAATATATAAACTAAAGTCCATAAAAATAATGATAAAAACAGACTTGATAGATAACGGTAGTGACAATGAGTTGTGAGGATCTATTATCTTCTACGCCAGTATGGAAAGATAACATTACTCGTGAAGTGACAATTATAAAGCAGACTAGGTTATAAGAGATATAAAGAATGAGGCAGCAATTGGATGCGATGAGATAACATCATAACGCATAGAAACAGGAAGAAAATAGGGCCCACAAGCATTACGTTAAAATATTGGTACAAATGGATGTGGCCGAAAGACTGGAAACGAATATTTATTTCAATACAAAAAATGGCAACTCATGGGAAGAACCCAGAAGAAACTGGAAGAGGAAATCTACATAGATCAGACTGGTTTTGGGGAGAGGCAGAGAAGCAAGACACCATATATTTACCATGAGAAACATAACTGAAGAATATAGAGTTAACATCATTAAGCTTTCTAGATTACTCATTGACATTTGACTGTGTGCAACATCAAATATTGTGGAAAATAATGATAGATAAGGACATCCCATTGGCTGCTGCAGACGATGAACATCTCGGGAAAACAGGAATCTCCACAGCAGCTGTCATGGCTACCTATATAAATAGAGAATAATTCTGGAGGGCATAGTTCTAGCAAACGGGAGAGAGAGAAACGTAGAAACTTGTGCTTCTAGGTCTCTCTCTCTCTCTCTCGTTTAGCTGGAACTATGCCTTCCATAATTATTACCTTTAGTGCGTTATGTCGTCCTACATGACCAAAATATTATATTTCTTGACTATATTTTCTTTATCAGCAAGTTTTCTGGAATTTTCAGTCCTTTAAATTTGACATGCTTGCTCTTGTCTCCAATCGCGGTATTCTAAGTATTCTTCTAAGAATTCCACTTTAAGATTCCGGAGTCATTGACGCTGATGGATCCTTTGTTCAACAGAGTCTGAGCTCTTGTGCTTTCACAGTGCAGATCAGAGGAAGAAAAAGTAAAGGTAGAAGGCGGTGCTTTCGTGGTAACTACCAGTAGTTTGACCATGGAGATTTATGGTTGTATCTAATGGCTTGCTAGAAACACCACCCTTTGCTCAAGTGTGTTTTCTGAGTCATTATATGAAAACTCTCAGGAAAATCGAAGACGGCTTGGCACGAAGTCAATGGAGTCACTAAAGAAGTCAAGTCTAATTTGGATCTATTTCAACTGCGTCCCTGGACACTCCGGTATAAGAGGAAACGAACGAGCTGACAGCATGGTTATAACAGCTGTCGTGGATCGCGGACATGTAATGAACCGGGCTGACATTCTGAATGCCCCGGGGAGACAGAGCGCGCTGATGATTCAGTCAATGAACAAGAAGCTACAACCATATTTAGACTGCACGAACATCAGGTCAAACTGGGCATGCCAGAAAGGAGTGATGCGCCGGAAATACAGACGAATAACAAATTAACACTGAACTGAACTCCATACCCTGAGGGACATACTGTGGAGGGGATCTGAACCTTTATTGACGTGTTCGACGTGCAGTGAGGAATATCCGTCGACTAAACTAAACTAAATATTTGTCTCTAATACTTGTAGTTGAAGGTATTGATGTATTTTTCAGCAGATCTATTGTTAGTTCACGTTTTACAACATTGTTGCTATGGGGAAATGACAGATTTTTAAAAGTCTAAAAGTTGTTGCTGTATCAGTTCCCCGTATATGTAACATCATCATCATCATCATCATCATCATCATCATCATCATCATCATCATCATCATCATCATCGAGTGCCGTCTCCGCAATGAAGGTTGGCTACCATGGAGCGCCATTCTGCTCTGTCTCTTGCATTGATAGTGCAGGTTGTCATAAGCTGATTTGTCCATCTTTTGATGTTACTCGTCCATGTTAGTCTTGGTCTGCCTCTGCCTCTTTTACCTTGTATTTTCCCCTTCAAGATTACTTTTAGTAGGCTGTTGTATCTTTTAACATGGCCCAAAAATTGCATTTGTCTTGTTTGAATTGTGCTTAGTAGTTCTATTTTCATTTTTAGTTGTTTTAAGACTTTGTTTTGTTTTCCTTCCATCCAATTCTACATATTCTTCTATATATCCAAATTTCAAAGGCTTCAATTCTCTGTTCTATTTCTTGTCTAATGTCCATGTTTCTGCACCATATAGGAATATTGAAAAGATGTAACATTTTGCTATTCTTAGTTTCAGCCCTGGTGTTATTTGTTTTGATGTTAGTATGTTCTTCATGACATTAAAATTACTTTTAGCCATTCCTATTCTTTTGTTTTTTTAAGTTGTACATTTTCCATCACTGGTTATAGTATGTCCAAGGTAGTTGCAGTTATGAACTGTCTCCAGGTCTATTCCTTCAATTTTGATATCCACTTGTGGGTTTTGAGTATTTTCGTTGTTTATGATCATAGTTTTAGTCTTTTTGATATTCAAATCTAGTCCATATTTTTTGCTTGTTATGTTTATTTCATTAAGTAATTGTTGTAGATCTTTAGGATTTTCTGATAGTAGTACAGTATCGTCAGCATATCTTAGGTTATTGATTATCTTTCCATTAATTTGTAGGTCTGGCATCTCTATGATGTTTTTAAAGATTTGTTCAGTGTATAGATTGAACAAGCTTGGTGATAGGATGCATCCCTGTCTTACTCCTCTTTTTATATCAATGGGTGTAGAGTTATCTTTGTTATATTTTATTATTGCTGTTTGCTCCCAGTATAGATTACATATTAGTCGTATGTCCATGTCATCTAGATGTATCTCTTGTAGGTATTCTATAAGTTGTTTGTGGTGTACACTATCAAAAGCTTTGGTTTAGTCAATGAAGCAGGCATATATTGGTTTGTTCACTTCTGTGTACTTTTCGATTAATGTTCTCATGCAGAATATTGCTTTTTTTGTCCCGCTATTTTTCCTAAATCCATATTGCTGCTCATCGAATTCAGTATTGATGTTATTCTGAATCCTTCCTTGTATAACTTTTAGCAAGATTTTTGTAACATGGCTCATTAGGCTTATTGTTCTAAAGTTACTGCATTCAACAGCACCATTATTTTTAGGCAATGAAATGAAAGTTGACGCTTTTAGTTCATTTGGTATGTATCATGTGTGGTATATGTCGTTGCTTATGTCTGTAATCACTTCAATGCCAAAATCTTCTAGTGCCTGTATCATCTCTATGTGTATGCTGTCAGGTCCTGCTGCTTTTCACTTTTTCATTTTTAAATAGCTTTTTCCACCTCAGATTTAAAGATTTTATAGCCTGATGTACATTTTATATCTGGTTTCTTGTCCCTTTGATCATGAAATAGTTATGTTATATATTCCTGCGATCTATCTATAATATCTTTATTGTCTGTTAGTATTTTTCCTTTTTTGCCTGCAAGGCATCCACCTTCAGTGGCTTTTTTATTTTTATTATTCATTCTCTTTATTTCTGTGTGGAGGTGAAGGCGCGCCTACCACCACCAGAGCTGGAAATTGTCAGCGACCCACAGCTGACGGCTTGCGCCAGGATCGGTGAACCAAAACCATCCAGACCCTGCTCCACCTCTCCACGGTGCCTCTGGTAACAGACTAACCTGTCTAGTCTGGCCAAGCATGCAGGGATCGAAGAGGGAGACAACCCGGTACTCAAAAATGTCGTGCTGAAGTCGGATGTGTTGGGCCGAAAGGCGCAAATATAACAGTTATACTGCAAACATCAACACAACGCAGACACGTCCACTACGTCCTTGTAAGGGCGGATGATGAAGAGGAATATTCTAGTCTACCACGATACTCTAGAACACTTTAGTCATCGGGCGAACGCAACCAACCACCATTTCTGTGTGTATTCCACTTAAGTCTTAATTGCTTTCCATAGTTTCTATTTCTATACATTTTTGGCTGAGCCAGTCTTCTTTTTCCTTTTTGAACATTTTGCGTATTTCATTATCTATTTTATTGTATTGGACAGTGTTCTTTGCGTGTCTTCTTTCTTCCATTTTTTCTAAGATGGTGTTAGTTATCCATTTTTTTTCTTTCAGCATATGTAAGGCTTTTGTTTAATTTATTCAAAGCTGTTTACAGTGTTATTTTGATCTCCTGAATATTCTTTCCATCCTATATGTATATATGAGCTAGAAGTTTATGTTTTTTTCTAAAATGATTTGCTTGCGTTCGCCCGATGACTATAGGAGTATACCACTGTATCATCCGCCCTTAAAATGACGTTAAGGTGGCGTGTCTGCGTTGTGTTGTGGTTTGCAGTATAACTGTTATATTTGCGCCTTTCGGCCCAACACATCCGACTTCAGCATGTAATTTTGAGTAAAAGGGTTGTCTTCGCTCTTCGATCCCTACTCACTTGGCCAGACTAGACAGGTTAGTCTGTTAATAGAGGCACCACGGAGAGGTGGAGCAGGGTCTGGATGGTTCTGGTTCACCGATCCCGGGCGCAAGCCATCAGCTGTAAGTCGCTGACAACTTCCAGCTCTGGTGCTGTGAGGCGCGCCTTCGCCTCATAAAGGTGATTTGATTGTATTTTAAAACTGGACAGGAAAACCGAACAAACGAGGACAGAACTGGCACATATTGGGTGGATGGAGAAGACAATCGTAAACAATTCAACTCATCGGCTTTTAAAAGCTTCCAAGAGACTGAAAGGTCAGACAAAAATCTGTTATTTAATATAATGCTCTCATTTCTTGTTAGTCAAAGAAAAGATTTCTCTTGAGATAATCATTGTTACATTCTTTCTGTTATAAAAAGTCTCAAAAATTAGCTGCTCTTCATCACTGCTTCTAAGTAAAGGGTTAAGGCAAAGAAATGCAAATGAATGCATATTCAGCTTTACTGCAGCTTCGCATTTTATGCATTCATTTGCATTTCTTTGCCTTAACCCCTTACTAGTACAATACCGCTGCTACTTAATGTTTGTATTTCGTCCTAAGTGTTTACTTTAGTATTTATATCTTAGGTTAGTCCTTTTACTAGACTGCCATTATTATCATCCTTTATTTTCTTTAACATATTTCAAATATTTTTGTTTTGGATGTTTCGTCATTAGTTTTGTGTGTGTGTGTTTCTTGTTTCTTCTAAGTAAAGGCATGTTCAGGTTTGCTGAAAGCTGCGTCGGTGAAACAACATCAACCAAACTTTTACAAACAACATACAAACAACACACCCACACTTATACAAACAACACCACCCAAAACTTATACAAACAGACATACATTTCCTGGACAGACTCTCACAACTTAAAAATGAAACATTTGTGGCAAACCAAAAATACTTGTGCCATTTTTTGTGTTGTTTTACTTGTTCTGGTAATCCATTTGGGTTAGCTGAGGTTTATCTGTTTTTGTACAAACTGTGAGGTCTTGACATTTCTCTGTGCTGGGTAATATTCTGATTACCTTCGTCGAAATTGTCCCTAGTGTTTGTTTGTAAGGAGGCTATATTTTCTGATACGGCAATAGCGTAGCGGTTTGAGTGCTGACTTAATGATTTAAGTCTATAAAGATCTGTCTCTATTAAGTGGAGAGGATATTAACAGAGAGTGTTTGGATCATTTAATATCCAACCGATGTGGCCTACAAATGTGAAGATTAATATTTCTTTTTCTTAGCAGATTATATATGTATGTTGCGGCACTTTGTTTATACCTTTATTTTCTAATCATCATCATCACAATTACTGATTGCTATTATTATCATAGTCATCATCAAGTACCGTGCTCGATGGCGTAGATGATCATGTCTCTCCACAACTTTCTACTTCTACAGCTTTTTATTAATTCAGTTGTTGACATCCATTCGACCAAGTAGGTCTACTTGTAGGTGTACATATCCTTATATATATATATTTGTGTTGTTGTTTATTGTTCCTGCCGAAGGCCTACTTGGCCCAAACGTCGACTATTGTTTTGTTAATTACCACGTAAAGCTGTTACCATACAACACCACTTTTTTGTTCTTTAAAAAAAAAAAAATTGATCATCAGATTTGAAAAGAGTTGGTTATATACATTGAACACGATGTAGTGGTTCTTTGAAGATTGCACACATGTATGGTAACGCGTGGCTGAGTTGCATGTAGCCAAATGCTATGGCAGTGTTGACGGGGTGAAAAATGACCAGTCTGTGGTAAATTATTGCATGATAAAGTTTAACTAATACATGTGACTATAGCAATTGGGAGCTGCGATAGCTCAGTGGTTAGTGAACTGGACTACAAAGGACAAGAGGTAGGGTTCGATCCCAACCGACGGCTTCCGGGTTCACCCAGCCTTAAATGGGTACCTGATTATTTTTCTGGGAAAGTGAAGCGGCACGGGCGTAATACCGACCACATTACCCCAACAATCATGTGCTGAAGGTCTGTAAAATTTATGGTCACTAACACCATATTCCCTATACGCCATTTGGCGTGACGGGGGTACTTTACTTTTTTTAACAGCAACTGGAGGTCATAATATAAATAATCTAAGGTATGCTGATGATACAGTATTAATCACTAGGAGTGAAAATAAGTTACAAGAAATGTAACAAGAAACAATCATCATTTAATAGAACTGGAGTCGTCAGTCGCTGGACACTGAGTGAATTGCTGAGGAGGGGATCTGAGCACCTATGGACGTGTTCGGAGTGCAATGATGATGACCCGCAAATAACTCAATCATCATTTTTTGACCATGTAATGAGAAGAGAACAACTGGAATATATTAACTGGAAAAATTGAGGGACGAAAAGATAGAGGGAAGCAAAGAGAAAAAACACCAGCTAGCTTAAGAGAATGGCTTGGCGGAAGGTCAACAACAGAAATGATAAATAACTGTCGTGATCGAAAGTTGTGGAGAGACAGGATCACCTACGCCAGCAGGCTCGGTACTTGATGATGATGATTATGATAGCAATGTGTATCAAGATGAAAGTAGACGACAACTATGGGTTTGTGCAACAAAGTGAAAAGTAGTCGAAAACTTTTGTAAGTTAGCACAGCAAAAACGAGAAAACGAGATGAAAATATTAAATCTATAAGTCTGTATGTCTGACAGCCTCTCCGTCTTTCTCTCTCTATGCAATGTTCAAGTTGAATGTCTTGGGCAGATAGAAGTAAATATCATATCACAGTTCTGCTGGAAACCACAGCACAACACATCTACTAATATATAACGCCCTTTTAAGAGTAAATGACGAAGAAGTCTATTCTTTCCTTTAGTAGTCGCCGGGTTTATGTGAGAAAAAGAAACTATAAATCCATATAAAGCACGAACGCTATCACTAAGAAACATACAACAAGATGCTGTTTCTTTTTTGTTATCTCACCCTGGACTAGTCTTTGGCAGATTTTCGCCCATCTTCTTTTCACATTAAATACCGACATAGATATGGAAGTAAATTTTACTGTCTGATAATTTCTTTAGAGGAAATAATTGTGTGTGCGTGTGTAAATTGGAGTAGCTTTTGTCAGATGTGTATTGTTATCAGCGTTTTTGCGTTGTGATATTCAGACTTAGTGTGCTGTAATGGTCGCGATATCTACTGCACAGGCATGATAGCATGTTGATGTGGGGATAAGGATTTTTATAAAATACACCATAGAAGTGAAATACTTCAGAATATTCTTGAACAATTCTTTGGATGGCGTTAACTGGTTATGCTTTTTTTTGTCTATTCTGTGCTGAAAAG